>JADWQK010000537.1:0-402990 GCA_017933935.1 Sesamia nonagrioides
CAGAAAAAAACAGTTTCTTTTCAGGTCTTTTTCAAGGTTTTTTTTTCACATTAGAAAAAAAAAACGTTTTTTTTTGCAACACTACACATAACGTATTAATTTAACAACATTTTACCATTTATGTGTACGGACTTATGCATATAAACAATAGAGCTCGTTCAGTTATGTATTTATGAAATGTTTGTATGGGTATAATTTGTTTTTTATTATCTTAAATGCAATCTAACCGCTACAATTATGATTATTACTATAACAGTAATCGTCAGCACTTATTTCCAATAAACGGACGTCTCCATCAATAAATTACGGCGACTGTAATAGATAAACTGTTCTGTTTTCCTGTTACATAAACTGTGTTATATTATTCATAACGTTTTTCTACAAAAATCCCATTCCTAGAAGCTTCCTTGCTGAGCATTGAGAGAAAACTGTATGTATTGAACGTAACAATAATTACCCACATCAAAACTTCAAAAAATCCGTTCAGCGGTTTTTGGAGATACTAGGTAATAAAGAATAATACATACAAGATACCCGCTAGAAACATAACCCTCCTGGCAGTCGGGTAAAAAGGAGTGTTTTAAGTAATTACCCGACTACGGCAAAGCAAAAGGAGGGTTATGATTTTGACAGGCTATGTATGTATGTATGTATGTATGTATGTATGTATGTATGTATGTATATATGTATGTATGTATGTATGTATGTATGTATGTATGTATGTATGTATGTATGTATGTATGTTCATCTGTTCCCTCGTAACTTCTAAACTACTTATAAGAATTCGACAAATGATATATCATTAGAAGCGTCTTAATTGTCCGCTGGTTATAGGCTATATGGGGTTTCACAAAATTTACTGTAGCGCCCTCTAGCGGACAAAACATACAGAGTAAAAACTAAAGTTAAGATAAATATGCCGTGTTTGGTATCATTTGAAAGCCCTTTACTTGTACATTTTGAACATATATATATTGCTAGCATTTGCGTGTGACTTTACCTGTATTCATGGGCTGGTTGCATATAATTCACATCTTTTCGTTCATAGCTTCTTTACTACTTATCCGAATAAGACCACTGCATTACCATTAGAAGGGCCTTGATATTCTGTTAGTTATGGGCTATAAAGCTTGTCACCAAATTTAGTATTGCACCCTCTAGCGGACAAAAAGTTCTATGTTAATATAAAATTAAAATAAATATACCGTGTTTGGTATCAAGTGAAAGAGCTTCACGAGTGCTTTATGCTTGTATATAATTACAAGAATGCTTTAATGATGTTAAATATGAGCGATAAGAGTAAAGCGCGGATCACGGGAACTGTGAATCGCTTTATGCAATGTAGAGCAGTGTGAACACTATTAGAATATGTAATGCACTAATGAAAACGACATAAGCTGGGAGTAACTCCACGCGGTGAAGGCGGAAACAGTTTTATAACTGGCTAAATCGCCCATAAAAAGGCCTCTGCGCTATATGCCTTCGGGCTTATGTTGTTATACGTGCGTGTAGATGTAATATGTCAAGTACCTAGTTTTTAGTTCATCAGTTTAACTTTTGTTAATAATATGCGCCACAAATACACTTTAACACCAAAATAGTACAAATAAAAAAAAGTTAAAAAACTAAAACCCAACTACGACAAAAAACGACGCTGAAAAGTATAAAACAAGATTTTCAGAATACTGAACTGAACAAAGTTGCTAATGTAGTTGCAAGTAAATGGACACAGTAGTAATGTCATACAATACTATTCTGAAGTATGCAACATTCACTATGTAGAGATAAATTTTCATGTTTGGAAAGGCGTAGTCACACGTTGTCAAGGTGCTACGGTAGGTACGCATATGTAACGTGTGACTACGCCTCTGAATAGTATTGTATGACATTACTACTGTGTCCATTTACTTGCAACTACATTAGCAACTTTGTTCAGTTCAGTATTCTGAAAATCTTGTTTTATACTTTTTCAGCGTCGTTTTTTGTCGTAGTTGGGTTTTAGTTTTTTAACTTTTTTTTTTACATTCCAACCGCAAAAGAGTTCTAAATCTCCTCAGTCTCTCTTACAAAGATTCCCATAGTCTATACGATGATCAAAAAGTGCAATATAAGAAACACACTTCACTCGCAAATAAATAAAAAATTAAAACTTGTCATATGTCGAAGCAGATCAGATTATTTTTAGTGGTTATATAATTATTTCATGACACACGTACGCTTAAACACCATCACACGATCACACACTCACAACTCAAGATCACACACCATCATCATCACCAACCTTTTTATCGTCCCACTGCTGGGCACAGGTCTCCTCTCATACAGACAAAGATTGAGCGTAATCACCACGCTTGCTCAATGTAAAAGTAACCCAAAAAATAGACGATTAACAGCAAGTACATTGTGCTCACTCGCCATACGCATGCCTTAAGTTTATCTAAGACATTAATACATTTCAACCTCTATCTCATTTCTATAACCACACTTTTGAGGTATTTCGTAGTTTACATGATTGTGAGTGTTCATCATCAACGTTTTTTTTTATCGTCCCACTGATGGGCACAGGTCTCCTCTCATACAGCGAAGGATTGAGCCTAATCACCACGCTTGCTCAATGCGGGTTGGCGATTTCAGACTTAAAGTCTAGGTTTCTTCAAGATGTTTTCCTTCACCTTGTAATCAGTCATTGGTGTCCAAGATGTACTTAGAAAGTACATCACACACGCTCACATTGATTCGCAACACATGATCAGACACTTATTATAAAGCTGAAGAGTTTGTTTGTTTGTTTAATTAGGGGTCCGTAGCCAAATGGCAGAAAACGGAACCCTTATAGATTTGTCATGTCTGTCTGTCCGTCCGTATGTCACAGACATTTTTTTCCGAAATTATAAGAGCTATACTGTTGAAACTTGGTAGGTAGATGTATTCTGTGAACCACATTAAGATTTGAATAAAAAATTAAAAAAAATAATAAATATTGGTCCACATACTTAGAACTGACACTCAATTTTTTTTTCTTCCAACTCGTATGTGTGGGATATCTATGGATAGGTCTTCAAAAATGATATTGAGGTTTCTAAAATATTTTTGTTCTAAACAGAATTGTTTGCTTGACAGACGCTTCTAAAGTGGAAAAAAGTTGGTCCCCACCCCTCTAACTTCTAAAATAAGAAAATGAAAAATCTAAAAAAAACATATGATGTACATTACTATAAAAAGTACCAACGAAAATTGTTTTGAATGAGATCTACTAAGTAGTTTTTTTTTTTAATACCTCGTAAATCGTAAACCGCTTATTACCGCGTAATCTTTCATACAAATAACTTAAATCGTTTAATTTCATAAATCAATGGTACGGAACCCTTTGTGCGTGAGTCCGACACGCACTTGACCGGTTTTTTTTCTAATCGGACTAGTAGTTCCTGAGATTAGCGCATTCAGCTAATCTCAGGAACTATTGGTCCGATTAGGAAAATTATTTTTGCGTTGGATAGCCCCTTAATCCAAGAAGGCATAATAAGCATATCGAAACCTACGTGGGGGAAACCGCGGCGCGCAGCTAGTTCATAATGAAAACGTTTTGCTTTATCTGTTTTTTTTTAAAATTATTTTTAATTCTTGACAAATGGCAATTGGTGGGCAACAGAGCATAATTTTAATTCACAATGAGACGGTGGATCAAATGAAAGTCTCTATGTAGATTAACATCATTTTGAATAGATTTTTAGATTTATAATTAGACGCACAACCCGTTGAATTAACTCATTAAGCAACAGTAAATTATTTTTAATCGTGTTATAATGTCGGTGACTTTAGTTCTTCTGCGGATCTCTTCATTCCTGATTCGATCACACAGAGAAACTCCGAGCATAGCTCTTATCATCACCTTTTGTGTGACTCTGAGCCTTCGTGGTAGTGGGCAGGGCACATTGCTCGTAGAACCGATGGCCGATGGGGCAGTAAGGTTCTGGAGTGGCGGCCACGTACCGGAAGACGCAGCGTAGGGAGGCCCCCAACAAGGTGGACCGGTGACCCGGTGAAGGTTGTGGGAAGCCGATGGATGTGTGCAGCACAAGCCCGGTCATTGTGGAAAGCCTTGGCGGAGGCCTTTGTCCAGCAGTGGACTAAAGAAGAAGAAGTATTATAATGAAACTACTAGGTGATTCCCGCGTATTTTAAAAAACAAGTACTTACCTGTCACAGCAACTCACGAAGGCCACCCAATCACTGTGTACGGCTACGAACGACAGCAGGTCAAGCTACCCTAAACTGTCAAATATTTCCAATCAATATTGAGCCTTAATGCTCTAGAGATAAAGTTGGAAATCTAATAAAGAAATTTGACAGATTTTAGTAGCTTGATGTGCTATCGTCTGTACATGACTTTACATGTCACACACTAAAGCTTCGTGGCCGAAAATTATAAATGACGCTGAAATCGTTTCGTGAACATCAATATTATCTTAGAGATTTAAAGAGTTTGAAATCACGAATCTCACAGAAGACAATTTAATGGTAATAAAATCTTTTGGGGTACTTATAGGAAATCCTGCATAATAACTGATAATGGCAGACTATTTACTAGTCAGAATTTCAATAGTTATTTATGCCACTGTCAAGCAAAGATAGCTATTGTAATACGAGTGTTACTGTTGTGCCACTCAGCTTCGCTTCGTGGCACAACAGTTAGAGAGTTTGTGCCACGAAGCGAAGCTGAGTGGCACAATAGATCAACACAAGCAGCTGTTTGCGACAGTGGCATATAAAACTTTTTCTACGACCTTGAAATAAATAAATACTTACAAAAAACCGTCAATGTTGAACTTCATTAGGAATTATAGTAATTTACATTCTGGGTGGTACAACTATTAAAGTAAGATATTGTCCATTTCGCTATTATCACTGATATCACTCATTTTCGAAACAATTCTATGTATAAATGCAGATGGAATTAACTATGGCGCGAAAATAGCGATTCGCGTACCGCAATGTTTTGTTGTTAAAATCCCACAAATGACAGGCAAAGGCATATCCATACAGCCTAATAACATGCGATGTTTAGTCGTGACGCAAATACGCGCGCTTTTTGGATTAATCATAATTATGTTGATTTGATGCCATAGCTATAAAAAAATTTAAAAAATTTCTTTGTAGCACGGTTTACCCGTGTGGAAATGGTCATTGTAACACGGCAGGAATGAGTACTATTGAGATATGACTTATGGTTACGTATTAAGCAAATTACCAAATGGTTGTAGAAAAAACTTTTGTATTTGACAAGAAACTATTTCAATACCATTTTCTGCCCGCTACAGTAAAACGGCGAGGTCCAGGAGCAAAACAGAGACAACCTTAAGTTGGAATTGAAAGGCATTCAATGCGAAACTCAGAGGAGACATATCACTTGTCTAATTGAACGACTCTTTAAGGTAAAAATAAAATAAAAATGTCGAGGGAGCCGTTTTACAGGAGAATATTAACCAATATTCTCCTGTAAAACGGCTAACATTTTAACTGATTTCAAAATACGTTAGTGACAACACAATTCAACAATAAAAACCGGCCATGTGCGAGTCGGACTTGCACACCGAGGGTTCCGTATTAATCTGTAGGTATGTCAGCAAGAGTTAGCTCAACACGACAATCGAATCATAATTATGGCTTTTTAAATTTTTACTGTACGATTTTCGCAGTTTTCCGTGCTATAAGACATTGCTTTACACAAAATTTCAAGATTCTGAGTTCACGGCAAGTACCCTATAGAATAAAAAAAAATGTGCGCTTTATCTTTGGATTGCGTTGACTGATTTCATTCACAGGTTCAAAGAAGAGCAGACCTCAGTATTAAAGATAAAAATTCCAGCTTGATACCTCCACGCATTCCTGAGAAAAAGGGTGTCTCGTCAGACAGATGGACGGACAACAAAATGATCGTATAAGGGTTCCGTATTTTCCTTTCTAGGTACGCAACCCAAAAACAAATAAAACGAAGATAAGAAATGAAATCCTACATAATATAGTAAACAAGAAAATAACACGAATAAATTAAATTCAGAATTTATTTACACACCTCATACAAGTATTAATGCTCAAAGCAACATAATTAAGAAATTATGAAAGTCGTAATGGTCAAAAGTACACGGAAGAATGTCTTACTTCTACGAAGTACTTCTTAAGAAAGTAGAAGGCAACTGGAAAGTTAGTGAAACTATTACGAAGTTTCAAATAAAGAGGTTTTAAAAAATATTAATACCGTACTTAAATTATATTATTGCTGTACTTAATTTTTTTTTTAATAATTATAAACTTGTGCTTGACTGCAATCCCGCCTGCTGGTAAGCAGTGATGCAATCGTTGATGGTAAAGCGCACTAGTTTATTAAGCCTATTCATTTAAAAAACTTAGGAATAGGAAGGATGACGGCAGTTGAGCGAGGTGATGCAATGTTAAACCCAAGACCAACACGACCAACGATGCTGCCCCAGAGGGAGATTGATCTGGAAACTCAACACGACCAAATTCCCGACACAACAACATTTGGAGCATCGTACCCGGCACACATCGCAACACAACTGCTTAGACCCGTCCTCCGTACGGCTTCACCAGGCATCATGCCGGAACACGACAAATCGCTTGGCAGCAAGACTTTGTCTGGTAGGTGGTAACTCCTGCCGGCAGCCGATGTTATGGCCTACCACCGAGAAAATTAATGTTATAATGAAACAAAAAAAAATCTTACAAGACTACTAAACTAAAGACTAAACTAAACTAAAGGTGGATTTTCTTGCTCAATATTCTCCATCATCTGATGATGATCATTTCAACCGAAAGATGTCCAGTGCTGGAGATAGGACTCCCCCAAGGATCTCCACGACGACCGATTCAGCGGTTTCCCACGACCTTCACCAGGTCGTCGGTCCACCTTGTCGGGGGCCTACCCAGGCTGCGTCTTTTTACGGGCAATATACCCGGCCCACTACCACTTAAGTATTACAATTCTTCGGTTACTCTCGTTCTTCTGCGGATATCCGCATTCCTAATTTGATCACCCAATGAAACCCCAAGCATAGCCCTTTGAGTGACCTTGAGCTTCCTTATAAGGCACATTGTTAGCGAATATTCTCCATACGAAAACTAAATTGTGGATGGGACGCCTAGAATCAATTAATTTTAGGTCAATTCACAAATTCAAGTCAGTTCAATGTTAAATATTGTGATTGTATATACGCGTATATACGTAAAATTTAATTATGGTAGAAAAAAGAAGAGACGATTGTACCATACAACTTAATGGTAGCATCTTGAGAGAGTTTGGAACTATCCCCAGTGTCTATTAGACGTGCCTTTTGAGTTGTATACGAGTAGGACCGAGACAAAAAAAGTTTTTTTTTTTGAACTCAGCGCATCCAGATCTATATGATTATCTATAGTGGTGAGGGTTTTGAGCAACTTCGGGCACATACATACATACAGACAGACATACAAACATACGCACTTTATATTAATGGATACTTAAAAATATTTCGGTGGTTTTATGCTACACCCGAAGCCAGCACAAAAATAAGTGATCATAGTGTAGTATATATATAGTATATAGGTATTTAAATAACAGTGGTTCTATTTTGTAAGCGCCCAAAATTTATTTTCCATTTTATCAGAAATGAAATGTAAACATTGAGCAGCGATAGTGTCGCGTTGAAAGTCAACTATTGGATTTGTATCCAATGTTTTAATGGAATATTTGTTATTTTAAATTGAATATTTTAAAACGTATGTAATATGCTGACATGTCACCTTTTTTTGTTTTGGATGGGAAATCATCACATTACTTCTCCTGCTCTGGGCGGGGCGGAAGGGCGTGTCAGATTTTTACAGACTAAAACCCACCCGTGTTCCTTCATTTGCCTGTGCGCCAGGGTCACGGTTTCTTTTTTAACCAACCCGCAACCCTGGCCCAGGAGACATCGGTCCTTGTGGACCCCGCGGTTCCCGGGAGTCCGATATTGTCTCCCGAATAGGGCGTCTCCTTCGACGGCTAGACGTGTGAGGGCGTTGGGATTCCCGCTCCCGAGGTGATGGCCTGCCATGCACTCTCTCTCCGGACCATGGCCTGGACCAGGGTCGGACGCGAGAGATCGCCGCCGATCGCCGACACGAGGACACGGCGGTGCTATATCCAAGCCAGGCAGACCAACACCGTATGATTCACCGTGTCCTCAGGGCGATCCACACAGTGGTGACATCTTGGCGTTTCTTTCCGCCTTTTACGGAACAGGTACCTCGCGAAACAGCCGTGTCCGGTAAGGACCAGCGTCAGGCGGTAGGTAAAGGCGCCGTGGGGCCTCTCTAGCCACTCCTTAAAAAGGGGACCACCGCTATTGTGGCGTGCCCGTTGACATGCCACCTTAATTTATATCGTTGATTTTAATTTTGTACATCATATAAATTGGCTAAATATCATGCGCATATCTTATCATCACCATCTCAGCGTTAATCTCAGTCGCCTCCGAAGCTTTTCTTAGATTTATATTTTCCGTGAACCGACAGCCGTCGTACCTCCACAACCCGAAGGCGATGTCGAAGCATTGCAGTTAGACCAATTGTTGGACTTTTGAGGGCTACAACCCGTAACGACTGGCATTCGTATGGTAACCGAAACCAACGGCTTAACGCGCTTTCCGGGGTACGACCAGAACAGTGCAAATATTCATATTCATGCATAAAAAAAATTTGCCCTGCGCGGGGATCGAACGCACGCCGCCTCCTTGCGCAGCGGACGCGTTCGCTACCGCTACGCCACGTAGGCTGTCAATGGTGCGCATATCTGTTTATACTAAATATAAATGATTGATTGATAAATATATCATTTATAACATTAAAGTAAATTTTATAATATGTTACAAACAAATAGTAAACCATTTTTACTATTATCCTACCGCTATTTAGCTCCTTGGCATTGCAGACTTCCACCTTCAAATTAAATCTACAATAAAAGCAAAACAATGTCAATCAAACAAAAACAAAACAAAATAAATGTCTGTATTCGTCATACTTTAATTAAAACGTCAATCATAAATGATGATGAATGGTGTGATCCATTCATCACAAGTATGGATTCATTATGCAGCTACAAAACTGCCGCTTTTGTGATAATTTAGGAGTAATATCCGCGAAAAGATTGAAGCGGTTACGAAGACGCACGGAGAAGAGGGTTGACGTGTGGGTAATGAAGGCGTTATCGTAGGATTTGTTGAGCCTGGCGCTCCCTCGGCAGGACTGTCGCCTCATTGCAATTTCATATCGCGTCATAACGCTCCTTTTCTATTTAACATCTTCTAAATTTTACTCGTTAACGTAATGTAAGTCTCATCATTTTTGCTATACAGGGTGTATCTGATATCGTAACGCAAACTTCGCGAAAAGGCTAGACCGCATGCCACTAATAAAATTATGATAATCATTTATGTCGTTAATGAACGGTTACAGAATACACAGTGTTTAAAAAAAGTGTCGGCTCGGCTTTTGAACGTTGCAAGCGTGCCGCCGTGCGGATTTGTAGGTATGACGTTGATCCCTGATGTGAACTGTATTAAATCAGCTGATAAGATAGTTTTTCGGACTTTGCTTTCATTGCGTTTTTTTATGTAATTAGCGAATCATTGAATTTTTACTTTAAAATCTTATTGGGTTATAAAAGTATAGCAATTGTGAATGGTCTGAAGTGAAAAAAAAACTACATTTATTTTTTTTAAATCATGAAAAAGCCGACGAAATATTCCACCATTGGGGGGTTTAGAATCATGTACTGGATCCATGGTACTCTTTTGTGCGTCGATGTCAGATACACCCTTTATAAGGCACGTAATGTGTGCATTTGAATATCTGACACCATCACTGATGTTAAGGATAAGACAGTTGAACACAGTGAACAGTGAAGCAGATTGCTAATCCATTGCACCATATATTCAAAAAATTTGTCTGCTCGACAACTTAAATAACGCAATGAATGATATTGAATTGTCAAAATGAAATCCAATGCTACAAATAGTGTGTTTCGCAATTACCTTGCAGATCAGTCAGAGCAAAACACGGAACAGATAAATGTCTTTTATCTGTTCTGCGGGCAAAATCATTTTACAGAACTATACAATTCACGCGCTTTTCCGTTCCTTTTAGATATACCTAAAGGCCTTCACGTGTAGAAAATAAATTAACAATTAATACGTAAGCATTTTTAACGTGACAATGTCATATAATTCGATGGAGCCAGCTACACGCACGAAAAACATGACTCATGCGACGTTACCTCGCGTTCCATTTAAAACTTGAAGTTCAAAACAAAGACGTACAATCTCTCCTATTCGAGTGGGCGATGCGTCCGCGTGGACAGCTGCTATACAATAATACATTTACATGTTTTCGTCAAGTATGAAGTGCAGTGAAAAGTGAATATGGTGTCAATTATTGTTTATAGAAATAACTGTGCCTGCGACTTCGTCCGCGTGGAATGTAATAAAATTTCTTTTTTTTTTTTTAATTTTTATTTTAATTATCATTCATTTACAGTTTTTTATTAGCTTTATTGAAAAATTTCTCTATATATAATATTTGGTGTACGATTTTCTTGGGCTAAAACAACAACACTATTGGCATTCCTCGCACGTGAACATGCCACGTATAGTTGCCCATGGGTAAAGCAACCTTTAGTTAAATCATGACGCGTTATATCTAACAGTGATCGTTCATTCCTCTCAGAACTACTCTCATTCGACCTAGACATGGACATCCGTAATCTACAATTTGTAAGACGACTTTCCCTATTTGGTTCAGATTCATTTTCACGTCACATCTGGGGATTTTGGCCTTTCTCGTGTTTTTAGAGAGATTTGACTTTCTATTAGACATAACTAATGGGTAACCCAACTTAAAAATATTTATTTTAGAAAAAACAACTATCTACGTTAGTAACTAAATGAAATCCATACTAATATTATAAATGCGAAAGTATCTCTGTCTGTCTGTCTGTCTGTCCGGCTTTCAAGCCAAAACTACGTAACCAATTGTAATGAAATTTGGTACACAGATAGTCTAGAGCCTGAGAAAGGACTTAGGCTATATATTATCCCGCTATGACCAATAGGAGCAGAGCAGTAACAAAAAATGTTGCGAAAACGGGAGCTAACGCGGACGTATTGCATATTGCTTCCATTATTTTAACAGGCGCTTATTTTATATCAACTGAGATCTTTTTAATTTACGGGAACCACCTCGCGCTGTAAACTGAAGTCCACACGGAAGGAGTCGCGGGCAACAGCTAGTAACATATAAAGGCAAAAAAGAAATGCAGGAAAAATTTTACAAAATATTTTGAATTAATATAAGATAAGAATAACGAATCAGTGGAATTATAAAAGTTACTATCAATCAAATCATATCAATTTCTAAATGAAGTCGTCAAGACACAACCGTCAGCAATGGCCCGCTCACGCGTTTTGAGGCCGCGTGACACTTGACAGGCAGCTTTTGTGACTGTGATTCGTTGGTGGGAGAAGTGGTGGAAGGCGACAGATGTGACGGCACAATGGTGACACGCGCGTGAGCTGCGCGCGGTTCTGGACAGTACTTAGATATTGCCACATGACTTAATTTTACTAAAAAAAAAAAACCTAAAATAAAAGTAGCCTAAGTTACTCCTTATTACATAAGCTATCTGCCAGTCAAAGTCCCGTCCAAATCGGTCCAGCCGTTCCAGAGATTAGCCGGAACAAACAGACAGACAGACAAAAATTTTAAAAATATGTATTTTGGTACCGTATATACATTCATATGCATGTAGTAGAAAACGGTTATTTTAATATTAAAAACAGACACTCCAATTTTATTTATTTGTATGGATGTATAGATAACTAGCTTTCCGCCCGCGGCTTCGCCCGCGTAGAGTTCGGTTATATCGCGCTTTTTAGATTTCCCTCGGGAATATCAAATTTTTCCGGGATAAAAGGTAGCCTATGTTTTATCTCAGGGTCTAAAGATTGTCTGTACCAAATTTCATCAAAATCAGTTGAGAGGTTTAGGCGGGAAAGCGTAACAGACAGACAGACAGACAGACAGACAGACAGACCGACAGACAGACAGACAGACAGGCAGACCGACAGACAGACAGACAGAGTTACTTTCGCATTTATAATATTAGTATGGATTGTGGTGGTTTGAAAAATGTAACCATTCCATCAATATTTTCATATGACATTGTCATGTTCAACTGTCGTCAGTGAACCTACTTTATAGACAACTGTTATATTTTTTATAATTTTAAACTACCTAGTGCTTAACCGTAATCCTGCCTGATGGCAAGCAGTGAAGCAATCATTGATGCTAGAGCGCGTTAGTATTATAAAGAGCCTATTTTGTCGTCATCCGTGGCGCAGCGGTCAACACGCTTGCCTACGACGTGGAGGCCCCGGGTTCGATCCCCGGCCAGGTCATGACGGAAAACGATATTTTCCTGATTGGCCTGGGTCTTGGATGTTTATCTATGTATGTATCTATTATAAATAAAGTATCGTTGAGTTAGTAACCCATAACACAAGTCTCAAACTTACTTTGGGGCTAGCTCAATCTGTGTGATTTGTCCGTATATATTTATTATTATTATTATTCAATCCAGCCTTGAAGGCACTAAATTGTAGTCATACGGAAACACCGCCGCTGGCAAATTGTTCTAGGCTCTCGGTGTACGCGGTATAAAAGTTGAGGCGAATCGCTTCGTCCGGATCATAGTGATGTCAAAAACTTAAAGGCAGTCAATGCTCGCCGTAAGACGGGTCGTCCGATTATGGAACGGAGATGGGGGAATTAAGTCATTCAATTCCCGCGCACACTCTCCAAAATGCATCTTATAGAATACCGACAAGCTGGCTACTCTTCGCCTGTACTCCAGGCTTTGGAGACCATTTTGAACCCAATCAGGGCCGCCAATTAGCCTCTTTGCACGCCTCTACGTCCGAATCCAAAGTTGTCAGGTGGCATTTTGCAGCACTAGCCCAAATCTGGCTGCAGTAGTCCACACACGAGCGGTCCTGTGCTTTGTAATAACATTAGAAGCTGTCCTGGTGTAGAGTACCGCCAGATCTTTGTGTAGTGTTTGAATCTATCCTATTAAGAGTGGACTCTAGTGGCGCTTTCTTTATACAAACGGTTTTCTTCATGGATAAAGGTTTTAGAGCAATTATTATTTTTTCTACAATTTAACACCTTCATTATCATCATCATCATCATCAGCCCCTACTCGTCCACTGCAACGGTCGATGGCGCGTTGTGTTTCACGCGCGCCTCAAAGAGATGTCAGTACATCGTGACGGGGTACACGAAGACCGATGCTTCCTACGTCAGGGTTGCAGGTTGATTAAAAAGAAACCGTCGCTCTAGCCCACAGCCAAGTGAAGAAACACGGGTGGGTTTTAGTCAGTAAAAGACTGACACGCTCTTCTGCTCCGTCCAGAGTCGGTGAGTTCTCATATAATAGATGGTATTCAAATAATTCATCATCATCATCAGCCTCTACTCGTCCACTGCTGGACATAGGCCTCCTTCATGGCACGCCAACAAGCCCGATCCTGAGCAGTTCTCCTCCAACCACTACCAGCCACCTTCATTATACGTGCCCTTATTTTTTAACTAATTTTTACTGCGATGTTCAGACGACTATTAGTCAAATGTGATAAGTGTTGACGAAAACGAAAATAATGGAAGGATAGGTAAACTTTTCCTCCAAATTTTGATATAAAAATAATTGAGATCTGTCGTGTCTTAAAAAGGAGAAACAGCGAAATTCGAAACGTCGTTTGGTCAAATGTTTTTGTGGGTAAAATCAGCCTGAGCTGCAACTGTCCCTTTCGCACTTTATGGAGAGGTTGGAAGCGACGCGATGGCAATAGTTTCTTCAAATATCTATTTTTAAATTTTTTCGACACTAGTGTCTTAATACACCATATGTGAAAATTTGTATGTATAGATGGATGGTTCTTTATTACTCTTTCACGCAGAAATTACTGAACGGATTGTATTTATTTTTTTTGCATTTATTTGCAATGTAAATATTTGTATGCATGATTATAAAATTTTACACTGGTCTGGTCGTCCCTCGGAAAGCACGTTAAGCTGTTGGTTCCGATTGCTATACGAACATCTAATCTCAGTCGTTACGGGTTTTGGGAGCCCTCAAAAGTCCAACAATTGGTCTAACTTAGCTTACTAGCTTCGATATCGCCTTCGCCTTCGGGTTGTGGAGTTCAAACAGCAGTCGCTTCACGGAAAATATCAAGTTTAGCCAAAATCAGCAGTTAAGACTGGTAAAGCGGACCCCAGACTCCAAAGCTGAAAAAGCTTCGGATGCGACTGGGATTAACGCTCAGATGATGATGATGATACTTTTACCTTAACGGGGTTGAAACTTACGCGGTTGAAAACGCGGGGCGTTGCTAGTACATTTTATGTATAACTCAAATGTTTGAAGAAAAACGAGAGCCCCCGTGAATAAACAGTCGGTCATAAATATTTTGGAGAATCCCATTGAATTGGATGTCGTTGAATATGTCGAACGGAAATTCAAATCGTTTTCTATTCCCATCTTACCTATGAGAAGTCAAACTTCAATTGTATTAGGGAGTAAGACGAGGTTCGTTTACTAACGTAAAAAAATGTAAATGTTATAAAAAAAAATATATATGCAGGGTAATTGTGTAACACATTATCAGTATTCAGTTCATCAGTCATATAAACAACATTCATTGCGGTAGATAGTTCTCGTTGCTGAGTAGACATATTGTTTTTTTCAAACTTATGGAGCAATGGACTAGCAATAAGCTTAAAAATTATTCCAATTGATAGTAATATAATGTTACGCAATAGGGATGTATCCAAGGTATAAAAATCAAAAAAATAATTAGTCCGTCTTATAGAAAATTAAAAAAATTAACACCCGTATTAATTATTTTCTCGAAATTACCAAAAAACTACTGAGATATAGTGTACCTATTAAAGTTATGGAGTGGAGGGCTAATTACGTCACGCTGTGGTATATCGGAGGTAGGCCACAACATCGGCTGCCGGCGGAAGTTACCACCCACCAGACAAAGTCTTGCCGCCAAGCGATTCGTCGTGTTCCGGCATGATGTCTGGTGAAGCCGTACGGAGGACGGGTCTGAGCGGTTGTGTTGCGATGTGTGGCGGGTACGATGCGCCAAATGTTGTTGTCTCGGGAATTTGGGCGTGGAGAGTCTCCAGGTCAATCTCCCTCTAGCGCAGCATCGTTTGGTCGTGTTGGTCTTGGGTTTAACATTGCATCACCTCGCTCAACTGCCGTCATCCTTCCTATTCCTAAGTTTTTTAAGTGAATAGGCTTAATAAACTAGTGCGCTTTACACTCAACAATTGCATCACTGCTTACCATCAGGCGGGATTGCAGTCAAGCACTAGTCTATAATTATTAAAAAAAAAAAAAATTGTACCACGGCGTGACGTCATGCGACATTTCAAATCAATATATCTTCCTAAGTATTTGAATGAAAGAACAAATAAAAAACACGTGTTCAATATTTTTTTATAAATCTATCTCATGGGCTTTAAATTATTTTTTAGGATACAGCCAAATTAGGGTGCTGGTCATGTTCATAAAAAACTAAGAAATCAAGTTTAAGTAAGTAAACTCTCTGCGTATTATTAGCTACTCTTTCTTTTGAGTAAATCCTACTTTAATTCAGAACTATGTAGTCTTTACTTGTTTGGAGTCGGACGGGTGGACTTGGGACATTCGAGTTCATCGTGAACTGCACTAACTTTCCAAACGTCTTTTTGCAGCATCTGCCGAATTCGAATCCGAAAGTTTTTCTTTATCTTTAAATGTCTTATTCAGTAACGACTCAAGCTTATCCGAGAAGCTCGAGAAAGATTCAGCAGTGGATTTTACAGACTATTTAACTAGTGAATAATGAACATATTACTTGGTTATTAGATTTAAGGAGAAAGTAATAAGACTTTTGTAGGTCGCAACTGTATTTAGATGAATGAAAAGTTTATGAACTTATCTACGCAAGGTTATAGAGGGGACTTTAGTGGCGTTTTCTCCATACAAACGTATTCCGCTGTTTTCATCGTGGATAACGCTTTAGAGCAACGATTTTTCTCTACAATTTCACACTATGATTATATACGCCCCTATTATTTGATTTTTTCGACAACTTAATTGATATGATGTTTCAAAAACCCGAAAAATAACCCACTTTTACCGCGATTTGCAGACGACTATTACACAAATGTAATAAGTTTTTGCCAAAAAAGAAAATAATAGAGGCATAGGTAGACTCATCCCCTAAATCCATACTAATATTATAAATGCGAAAGTAACTCTGTCTGTCTGTTACGCTTTCCCGCCTAAACCTCTCAACAGATTTGGATGAAATTTGGCACAGACAATCTTTAGACCCTGAGAAAGAACATAGGCTACCTTTTATCCCGGAAAAATTTGATGTTCCCGAGGGAAATCTAATAAGCGCGATATAAGTGAATACCACGCGGGCGAAGCCGCGGGCGGAAAGCTAGTTTTAATATAAAAATAATTGACATCTGTCGTGTTTTGAAAAAGAAAACAGCGGAATACGAAACATCTTTTGGTCAACGTTTTTGTAGGTAAAATCAGCCTAATTTGCAACTGTCTCTTTCGCACTTTAAGGGGAAAGGTTGAAAGCGGCGCGACGGCAATAGTTTCTTCAAATACCTATTTTTCAAATTCCTCGGCACTAGACTCCACTCTTAAGAAATCCTAAATACAATCAATCGCGCCTCGCGGTTTTATTCTCATAAGTTTCATCCCATGGGAAAATCGGATCGAATCGTTTAAGCATGAAGAAATAACAAAGACACGCTCATACTCACTTACACATAGAATATATATGTGTTGCCAGTGATGACTTACGGCACTGAAACGTCATCAGTCACAATGGGCCTCATACGAAGGCTCAAAGTCACACAAAGGGCAATGGAAAAAGCTATGCTCGGAGTTTCTCTGTGTGATCGAATCAGAAATGAGGAGATCCGCAGAAGAACCAAAGTCACCGACATAGCTCTTCGAGTCGCTAAAATTAAGTGGCAGTGGGAAGGGTACATTGCTCGTAGAACCGATGGCCGATGGGGCAGTAAGGTTCTGGAGTGGCGGCCATGTACTGGAAGACGTAGCGCAGGGAGGTTCCCAACAAGGTGGACCGATGACCTGGTGAAGGTCGCGGGAAGCCGATGGATGCGGGCAGCACAAGACTGGTCATCGTGGAAAGCCTTGAGGCAGGCCTTTGTCCAGCAATGACGTCTATAGGCTGAAGAAGAGATATAATAACATAATCTCTATTTAGTATATACATTTAAAAAAAAAAACGTTAATTGTCTACTATTTATTATTTACAGCGCAGAAGTGTTTAATTGAAAATCACTGTACAACATTTTCTATACGATGAAGGAAAATTGGAAAACGTGATAAATTGCGTCGACCCTAATTTTATAAAAACCGTAAGCAAGAAATCCGTTTCTTTTTGTAAAGAAAATTATCTACAGCGGAGACTACGGGGGATGGCGGGCCAGACGGAATTCCGGCGTTGTCCCCCGTTGGACGTGATTCCTCTCTAGACATGATTACGTCTTTTCTTATATTGTGCGAGATGAATGGAGCCTCAGTCGCTAGCCAAGAAGTCAATTGCTCACAGATCGTGACTGGGTATGAATCGAGTCCCTGTCAGTCTTTAGATACACTCACTTAAAGTCGATAAACTTGAATCGTGGCTCAATTTGTGCAATATTTGTAAAACATTTTTATCATTTTAACATCGGAATAATTTTGCTATCTGTAGTTATAGTTTTAATTGAATTCATTTGGTATTTGAATAGGTATCAACGCGATGTAACGATTCTATTACATCATAATCATTTGATAGCTTTTTCCCAATTAAGTTGATATCAGCTTCCAGTAAGACCGAATTCAGCTGAATATCAGTATTTAACACGGAGAGCCTGCCTATCTCACCTCCACGGTCGTGGAGGTCAGATTTTATCTCCTAGTAACTTGGTAATACGATACGCCTTGGTAAGACTGAGGTCTGACCGAGACCTTGGTAAGACTGAGACTGATGATGATCTTTTCGTTTAACAGACCAACCGCGCCAAGCATAGCTTAATTTGCACTCCAATTGCGTAAAACACTATTACTATAAGTTGGAATAATTTCGAAGCATTTTGCTAATCCATTGCTGCAAATATTCGAAAATGTGTCTGCTCAGCAACGTAAATAACGCAATGAATGTGTCTGCTCAGCAACGTAAATAACGCAATGAATGTGTCTGCTCAGCAACGTAAATAACGCAATGAATGCTGTTGAACTGTCAAATGAAATCCATTGCTACTGATAGTGTGTTACGCAATCACCTTCCTATGTAGCTGTTGGCTGTGCTCAGTTACAATTAACTTTGATTAAACAACAAGTCTTTCTTTTAGACTACCCATCCAATATACGACATGAATTTTTAAATTATAGCTTGCTACCATTAAAAGAAGACGATTTTTTCTAGCAAAATGTTTGGTAAATGGAATACGTAGAATAGAATCGGGGTTTTAATAATATTATAGCTAAGAATATATTACACACGGGATCAGCCTCCTCATCGGGTTGTCGTCAATCATATGTCAACCCAACGCAAAGACGTAAATGGATACGCTCAGCACCTCCAAGGCATTACACGCTTGTGGCTGGGTGGAGGTAACGAAGATCCTACGTGTGAAATAAGCAAGGCGACGCGACGAGCGACGGGCCGCTGTAAGCGGGTGTAAGGTCCGCCATAAACTCAATGGTTGCTATTTAAAAGCTTATCCAGATTCGAGGCGGTGTTAGAATGTTTATAGTGACCGCTGTATGGAGTTTCAGAGAAAGTATTTGAACAGCTTGAAACGAGGCAATGTTGATCACATGCAGTTTTTATACGTATGCGTTGACCTTAAATCCTGAATACAGCTAAACTGGATACAGCGATGATTTTTGTACAATTACTACCTATCTGAAGCGTCAATAGTTGTTCGGTCATAAACAAAAAAAGTTATGTTTGTTGATTCTCAGACCTAACCGGTATACAAACAAAATTTTATACAAATAGGTCTACCCGTTTCGGACGAGTTCGGTAACAAATATCGCGACAGGAGAATCCATACTAATATTATAAATGAGAAAGTATCTCTGTCTGTCTGTCCGGCTTTCACGCCAAAACTACTGAACCGATTGTAATGAAATTTGGTACACAGATAGTCTAAAGCCGGAGAAAGGACATAGGCTATAAAACATCCCGCTATGACCAACAGGAACAGAGCAGGAACAAAAAATGTTGCGGAAACGGGAGCAAACGCGGACGTACATTTTGCTCCCATTATTTTAACAGGCGCTTATTTTATATCAACTGAGCTCATTCGGCTAGAAGCTTACGCGGGTGAAACCGCGGGGTACAGATAGTTTTATATAAGTACTAAATATTTCTTCTATATTCGTTTTTGATTTTAATAGCTATACCTACTTATGATCAATACTACCAGCATCAGAGTTTTACCAGCATCAGTTTAAATAAGATCTTGCAATTTCTATTTGCAAGATCTTATTTAATTACAAAAAAAAAAAAAAAACAAAAAACTCCGGGTATGGTTTCTCCATACCCGGAGTTAGTTTTATTACCTACGACTTACTACTTTTTCTTTTTTTTTTTAATAATTATAAACTAGTGCTTGATTGCAATCCCGCCTGATGGTAAGCAGTGACGCAATCGTTGATGGTAAAGAGCACTAGTTTATTAAGCCACTTTTATTATTAAGCCACATTTATTAATCACTTAAAAAACTTAGGAATAGGAAGGACGACGGCAGTTGAGCGAGGTGATGCAATGTTTAACCCAAGAACAACACGACCAACGATGCTGCGCCAGAGGGAGATTGATCTGTAGACTCTCCACGACCAACCTCCCGACACAACAACACTTGGCGCATCGTATCCGGCACACATCGCAACACAATTACTGCTCAGACCCGTCCTCCGTACGGCTTCACCAGACATCATGCCGGAACACGACGAATCGCTTGGCGGCAAGACTTTGTCTGGTGGGTGTTAGCTTCTGCCGGCAGCCGATGTTATAGTCTACCACCGAGAAATTAATCATTCGATTATCATTAACAATGTAAAAGTAAAAATGTAACGATAAAAGTGACCGTATTTGTTAATTTTATACGTGGATACGTTCATGAAAAGCTAATTTTACTTATCGTACCTACATAAGTTACAAAAGGATCACATTATCTTCAAAAGAAGAAGTACGATAAAGTATGTACTAACCATTTTTGTGAATTGGCTACTGGGGTTCAAAGTATCAAAGGAAAAGCTTCTTATCTTGACATCGTACGAAGATCTAGAGTAAGTAGGTATCGTATCTACTGAGTAACACATGCGCTTTCTTTTTTTTGTAGCTTTGTAAATAGTAGATAAGGTAGTTACATTAGTAATTTTTAGTTGTACATGTAAACGCTTCTCGTTTTACTTTTCTTTTCTATTATTGCCGGTACATTACGTACGGGATTCGAACTTGTTTTGAAAATGTGACAGTTGAAATCAATATTTTTTTTTACTATGCCAAGTAAAGCTGATGTAGATTATTTTGCCAATGTTGAAAATGATGGATAGACGTATTCTATTATATTTTTTACTATGGCAATAGTGCCGATGTCGACAATTTTGTCAATGTCAGATGTGAATAGAGAAAACGTGCGTATTGTGGATTGATATAGACATTTTTTTTTTGGTTCATTTGTTTCCGTTCGGGCGAATGGAAAAGGTAAAGGCATAGTACGCCATACAGCCAAGTCTTCAGTAATTTTTTCTTCATTAAATATCTATCCTAACTTATCCTAACTTATCCTAATTTATCCTAACTTATCCTAGCATAACTTAACCTAAACTAACTCCTTTCGTTTTACGCGTTTGGACGATAAGGAGCGGTTTAGCGTAAAGACATGATGAGGCCACTATGCTACAATATTTCACTGTTCTTTATAAATTATTCACTGAATGCACTTTTTACTACATAAATCACGCGCTTTTATTTAGTAAACAACACTATAAATAATTTTAAAAGTCCAATGAAAAATGAGCGTGACACTCATCTTGACATTCCCGCCAAAAACCTCGTCAAGGTTCTACTCCGCTGTCATGGCGTCGCGTTCCATTCTCCGTAGAGTTCGATGTGTTGCCGTTGTTTCTTTTGTTTCTATTGTTACTACACTACTGTGAGACAAGGTTGGGGTTTTTTTTTTATATTGATATTTTATTTTAGATATGCTTATGGATGTTGACCCTCTTCTTATGTTTTACTTCTACTAGTTTTGTTATTGCGGACTGTAGCGGTACCTACAAACGCCATATGGAACAACGCGTCATACTGACGTCACACGAATTCTACATCTCGCAATCAGAGTTTACCGTGCAACTAGCATACATACAACTTCCCAATTTCAAGCATTTTTCTATGGAGGATGAGTGAACTTTACTCCCTGTTCCTCATGCCTCCATACGGTCGGCAAATTTTTCTTACCACTTAATTTACACAATGAAATCTCTCCTTTTTCTCCAATGACAATAGTATAATTTGACTAAGGAAATCCACATCTGATAGCTACGAACATCAATACCAAGTTTAATAATGCGGTAACTAATCAGGTTTGTCACCTATAATGCAAAAGCAATAAAATGAATTACGCCTTCAGCAAGAATCCCGGGATGTACGTGGTTAGAACCGGAAAATCCGTAGGTTTTATACATTAAACTCACTGAATAAATTGGAAGTCGATAGGACCATTTCTATCCAGACTCCACACTGAACCTGCTAGTTATTCTAAAATATCTATGCATAAAATTTTATTCGGCGCGGTGTTATTGCAAATTGATGGCGGTGGACCGTTGAAATATCATTTGCAAATGAACACGACTTTGTAAGAGAATATTTATGTCTTCTTTATAGACAATACAGCGGGGCAATTATGTAATACATTATCAATCGGAATCGGTTTCAATTTGAGAGGTTAACAACATTCATTTCGTTATTTCAGTGTTATGTAGACAAATCCGAACTTACGAAGCAATGGTTTAGAAATTTGCTTCAAAATGATGCAGTTTCCGATTAATATTCTGTTACGTAATTAGCGTGTAGGTTGGTAACTTTAATAAAAACGTTTGTCGGAAGTGTATTACCTGCCCCTGGCTGGAGGCTTTAATTGTAATTAAGGCATCCACAGGATAGTCCGGTTAAGTAGTCACGGCCTCTAATAGTCAACTACGAGATGTAATATAAAAAAAAAATAGTTTTATTACCTACTTAAGCTCCCATATTATTAAAAGTTGAAAACTCTGTATAAATATTTTTAAATGTAATCATATTTATTTTGTATAATATAGCACCTATCAAAGTATATTCCGGAGTCAATAATGTATCCTTTTACTATAAAAATAAACATTTAGAAACCTTACTTAAGATCCGGCTTGCAGAAACAAGTTTTATATTAATTAATGTATCCTAGTCACGAAACTCACGAAACGATGGACTACTGCTAAACAAATTATAATGAAGTCTTACAACTATAACTAAATAGAGGCTCAAAAGTTTATTTTGTGTTTGGCCCACAGGCGCTCATGCAATGATTACAAAAGCATTTACTCGGGTGAGTCGAGATGCTAGCTTGTTTTATTCAGAGTCTTCGTAAATCCTTCCTATTCTGTAGCGACAATGCGTAGGGATCACGTCTCCATTGTTGCTTGTATCGAGTTGACGATTAGGGAGTTTCAATAACAGACCGCGATGTTTAGGTAATCTATCGCTGTCATAAAATCTCTCAGCTATACGAGTTTCTTCGCACCTAAAGCATAGCTGACGATTACATTTCAAGTTAACTAATAAAAGTGATGAGTGTTTTGCAAAATGTTCGGATAAACGGACTTTCTAGATTCTATGATACAAATCCATACGTCATGTTCGTGAACGAACGCCGTCAGAGGGGACTTGTCATCTCTTAGCTGCCACGGCGTATTTTAATTTCTGAATTGATTTTGTGTGTTTTCCATAATGGACGCTCTCAACGCACAATATATTTCTGCATCGTTCTCACACGGTTGATTTGAACATGAATGATATCAAATATTTGTAACAATAGCTTGAAAATTTAAAAGAGTGTAAATGGAGTTTCTTTCACCTACTCTTTGGCATGGGCGACTAGCTTCATCTTATTGACTGACCGACCTTCTGACAATTAAAAAGTGCCTGTAACTGGTTTATTTGAAATAAATGCTTTGATTTTGTTTTTTTTTTTTATTATTATGTAGACACCAAAACACCCAGATAAAAACTTTATTTTTGAAGTGTTATAAATGTTTGTGGCCGGATGAAAAATGAAGTCTCCGACATAATGGCTACCATGTTTAGTTTTCTTTTACATTGAACAGCTTTTCCTGCGCAATAAGAACAGGCCTAAAGCAGCCGACTCTACTGGAGCAGCACAGGATAAATAGGCAAAGAGGCATTTAGCCAGCAGGGAGCTGACATTATTGCTTTCTCCGCGACCATTGTCGACGGTCGACACAAAACTACTTTGCATTCGTATACCTGCTGCAAATGACTGAATGTGATTCTGGCTAATAATAATATACGATAACAAAGAGAATAATTAATGCCACGCTGCGTACATAAACCGTAGTGTAATATATCATGCTTTTGTGTTGAGCTTGGATTTTAATGTGAAAACAAGTGCAAACGATTGATATTCAGAGTGGACTGTAATTGACACCAGTAATAATGATAGTTAACGATCATACTGAAAATTCTGTAGGTATGTTGACTGAATTTTTGGGGAATAAACTATTTTGACACAGGCGTCCTCTGGGTGAGAGCGAGTGGGCCGTAATCTACAACTCTAGCCCAGTGTGGGTTGGTAGATGTTATGTGTCTTAGATTTTTTTTAGCTTTTATGACATGCCGGTTTCTTCGCGATGTTTTCCTTCAGCGTTTTGAGAGCAGTGGTGATGAAATAATTTACACAAAGTGAAGTGTCCACAAGACTGTAAAATAGGTAAGGTTGCGGTACGACCTTAAATACAAAACTACACTATCGATATGTATGTATCAGCTGATTTTAGGGGTCCTAACCTCGAAAAAACCATGGTCTCTTATATGATCATTTTGTTATCCGTCTGTCAAGACCCTTTTTCTAAGGAACGCGTGGAGCTGGAATTTGTATCAAATTCTCTGGTTTACTGTCCCTCACAGCTAAGAAAATGACACTTCTAAGCCAACGCAATCAATGCAGCCGTTTATACCGAAAATTTTCGACACTCGCAAGGGAATCAAAACCGGTAGGACCTATCTACCGGTTTTGATTCCCTTGCGAGTGTAGTAATCCTATAGTAGATACTTCCCAAGAACTCTTGTCTTGAAATTTGGTGCATAGCAACGTCTGAAGTACAGAAAAAAGGATAACTTTCAAAATCGGTTTTAGTTTAGTTACAAATAATTTTAATACAGTTTTGTACGGAATCCTCAGTGGTGTTCGCACTTGGGCGGTTTATTCGGGGTTCATCCATTATTGTAATACTCCTCATGATTACTATGACCTATTTAATCCCCAGGTATATTATTTTGAATTTGAACATGAATATACTACTACCTATCAACGATCAGATGTAACAAAAGACTATACAGGTGCGCTCGCTAGAATAAAAAGGCATTTTATTTATGGTATGCGTAACTTCTTAACTTTCATAAAATATTCGACGTTTATTCCAAATATTTTACACGGGGCCCCTCTGTTGACGTTCTTCATGTGCCGGCTTGACTCAATGACACTTCAGAAAAACTGAAAAACTTTTATAAACTAAACTACCTCTTGAGCGGGAAGTAGGTATTTGAGATTATAACTTTTCAAAGACAAGCTCTTCTCCGAGCTCGTTCCGGAGAGAATTCTCGGGTTGGTCGTATTTCCTCCTTCTTCGCTACCTTATTTTTTATGTTGCGTACCCAATAAATCACAGAGAATATAGCTACGACATCTCAGATGACATTTTATTTCATTCTATATCGCGATTAGCATTTTTCTTTAGGTTTTATGAGCTAGAAGTTACCAAATGTGACTTCACACACTTCATTTGCAATGATATATTAATAGGAATCTTAATCTACCAAATTTAAAAACTATTTTAGAATACTATTAAATTAACATCGTTTTTCGTGTCTACCTTAAAAAAATCTATGAATCAAAAATTATTTAACTACCATTTTTGTGTTTTTTTTTGGTTAAACTAAATTATGTTTACAGTTACCATAGAATGTTTATAGGTTCAAAATCAATTTCTGTTTGGGTGCCCTCTAGTAACTAGTAATATTCTTCTAGCCACTAAGTTGAAATTAAATTTAAATAATAAATTATAATTATTATTATTAATAATGTATCAATTTCTATTTGATATAACAATGAGGAGCACAGGCGTAGAGTAGCCAGCCTTTCAGTGTTCTATAGGACGCATTTTGGTGAGTGTGCGAGGGAATTGCATGATTTAATTCCCCCATCTCCGTCCTACCATCGTACGACCCGTAGTACGGCGAGTTTCCACTCTTTTTTTATTGTTGGGATGGGAAATCATCAAATGACTCATGGGCGTACATAAATACTCTAGACGGAACGGAAGGGCTTGTCAGACTTTTACTGACTAAAACCCACCCATGTTTCTTCACTTGCATGTACGACGGCCAGGGCCACGGTTTCTTTTCCCTGACTCAGAAGGCATCGGTCTTCGTGGATCCCATCACGATATGCTGACATCTCTTTGAGGCGCGCGTGTAACACAACGCGCCGTCGACTCGGGCCTAGTCCTTACTGGGCAGCGAGCTGCCCACTGCTCGCCCCTATGGTGGCTGGGCGTTCGATGTCGTCTCCCGATCAGGGCGTCTCCTGCGGCGGCTAGTGGCGTGAGGGCGCTGGGATTACCGCTGCCTCACACACTCCGCCTCCTCCTTTGCCAGCAACACTGCTTCGCAGAAGGAGGTTACGGACACTGCACTCTCGCTCCGGACCATGGTCGGACCCGAGAGATCGCCGCTGATCGCCGCTACGAGGACACGCCGGTGCTCTACCCAAGCCCGGTAGACCTCCACCGACGAGTTTCCACCCTTACGTTGTTAAAACCACTACAATCCGGACGAAGCGCTTCACCACCTCTTTTATACCGCGTACATCGAGGGACTGGAAAAATTTGCCAACGGGGGTGTTTGTTTTGGAATACAATATTTAAGTGTCTTGAAGGCTAGAGTGCTTTTAATAAACTAGTACGCTTTACCATTAATGATTACAATACTGCTTAGCATCAGGCTGGATTGCGGCCTAGCACTAATTTATAATGTAAAAAAACCGTATAACAAATATTGATGACATTGAATTCAGGGAGATGTAGACTCCAAATGTAAAACTTTAGTTGTAAGTAGATGGTATTCAAATTAGTGTCGTACACGGATCGGCTTTGACGTAACAGACGTTCTGAAGAGGGTGTTATTTGGATATCGGAACGATCTGTCTTCCATTTTCGTTCCGAATCTGATCTTCAGTTTATTTCCGTTTTTTTTTTCCAGATATCATTGTATGCGGCTCCTGAACCTAATCCTTTTTTGTTATAGTCCTTTTAATGCTGTACTTTCTTTTATGTAGTAAAAAAATCTGGTTTTTATATCGTACCTCTTTAGCATCTGCACTGTATCCGGTACCCGCGACTCCCGACCCATGGCACGACATCCGCACTTGCTTTTAATGTCCTTCTCATTTTTATTTTCTCTTAGCATGGCTCGTTTTAAGGTGAACTTTCATTGTTACGACTTTCATTTGCTTTTTTATTTAGTTATATTATAAAATACCCGTCGAAAACATAATATACATATTTACCTACATAATTATGTTTACAATATGTAAAGAAAACGTTAGGTAAACACATGACCAAATAAAATATGAAATTTTACATAATCATCTTAGTAATAATACTAGTGAATATAGAAAGAATCTTTTTTTTCCGCGAATTTATTCCAACTACCCCAAAATTTGATATTTTTTTGTAAGTGACCATTTTGACGGTATTATTAGGAGCGAATAACGATGCGACCGCGTGTCGCGTGCCCTGCCCCTTTCGCCCGCGCATGTATTGCCTACCGCATATGTATTAATTTACCTTCTTTTGCGAAATAAGCATTTTTTAAGTTTAGCCCGGCTTTGTAGGCATTAGTAGAATCAGTTATCGATACCTAATAATACCTTTACGGATCATTCAAGGCTTTCTTTACAAAAGCCATAACAGAAACAATTATCCACTTGGTTTATTTTAGTCAAATATGAAGAGTTTCATTTTCTATTGAATACAACAAAAATTACTGAAACAGTTTCCTTAGCAAACGTGCGTATCCATAGCTATCAGTATAGGTACCTACTCCACCACATTTTATATGTAAATGGGCTCTCCGTTTGCAAAGTGCTCCTTTTTCTGAGGTGATCCTGCGACTATGACATAAAATGAATTTTACGTCGCATCGGATCCGTGACTACGCCTCTCAAAAAATCGTATTTATCTGTATCCATGTTTATATGACTCTATTGCCATGATGATATACCGTTTTTATTAACAATTTTAAACATTTTCATTCATATTTGACTACTAGCGGCCGCCAGCGACTTCGTTCGCGTAGAGTTAGTTATTATGCTCGGCTCCTATTGGTCGCAGCGAGTTGTTGTATAGCTTAAAGCCTTCAAAATTATTATAAATTAATTTTAATAATTAATATATTAATTTTTCAAATCGGACCAGTAGTTACTGAGATTAGCGCGTTCAAACAAACAAACTCTTCAGCTTTATACAATATGTAAAGAAAACCCAGTCCAATCCGTGAAGGTATTGTTAGGTATCGATAACTGATTCTACTAATGCCTACAAAGACAGGCTAAACTTAAAAAAAAATACCCCTAAAAAAATAAAATATTATCTATTTCGCAAAAAGAGGTAACTTAATACATGTACGGTGAGCAACCCCTTCCGCGGGCGGCGGGGGGCAGGGCACGCGGCACCTGTGACGTGGTCGCGTCGCTATTCGCTTATAATAAAACTGGTGTTGTCACTTTTTAAAAAATTACCAAATTTCGGGGAAATTGGAATTAATTCCCGGAAAAGAAGGATTATTTCAAAATTCATTAGTATTGTTACTATGATGATTATGTAAAATTTTATATTATATTTGGTCAAGTGTTTACCTAACCTTTATTATCCTTACGGGTCGGACAGGGTTTTATTTACATATTGTATATTAGTATAGATGTGAAGTTTCGAGTATCGTTTTTAGGCGAATTTCAACAATAGAGTATCAAACTTTTAACAGCCTCTAGATAAAAAAAGCATTTAATTTTTAAACCTATTGACAAATTGATATTTGTGAAGCAAGCCACAAGATTTTTTTTGAATAAAAAATTAAGTATCATACTGCAACATTTTTTAAATATATTTGGGAAAAAAATATAACGTTGTGTAAAAATGATTGGATGTTCAGGTTTCATACATAGAGAAAATAACTTTGTATAATAGCACTACCATATTTTAAAAGCGCATTTCAATGTACTAGGTGTTGCTGGAACTGCTTTATTGAAATTGCAGCGTACTGCTTGGTCATCTAACTTGTGGTCCATGAAATTAAACTAGCTTGTCTTATGTTAAAGATATTATGTTATTTAAAATAATGATCATGCAAACTAAACCAGAGCATAATTCTATTAACTCGGTAATCGTGAGTAAAAGTTTTTTTTTTTTTTACATTTTGATACTATTGTAGTCTTCTAGAAGTCAAAAGAGTTAGGGTTTCCAGTAAAAATCCTATTTGGGAATACAAACAGGGCCAATCGAACACTTTTAAGATGAACCTACCTGTATTGTGCTAGCAAAATAAAATTTTATAATTATATCATTTCTGTGTGCAAGGCGTAATTTTATATTTTATACTCAAATCAAAAGTCTTCGAATTAGGCTGAGCATCAGCACTTTTTGAACGTTAATATTACATACAGTATGTTAACTAACAGAGGGCGTTGCCGTTAACCCGAAATAGTATAGCATACATACATGCTAAAAAAAATATTTCCATTTGAAAACAAAATGTTTTAAAATTTTTTTCCAATAAGAAAATATTCAATAAAAATTTTAAATTGACATGTAAAAGAAACACACTGTACACGCGAACATGAAAGACAGCAACGTCGCAATTTATTTATACATGACGACTACTATTTTGATTTAAAACAGGAGGTTTCAAATTTATTTCCAATTAAATTTTTTTTTTATTCGGATTTTTTATGCTTATTTTTTCTATGCTGATATTTTTATTTTAATCTATTAATGATATATATTAACGAGTTTAAGGGAACGCCCTCTGTTATTTAACATACTGTATAACAGTTCCCAAAACGCCCGCCTTTCGGTCACTTCCTAGTTATTTCGCTAGGAAGAAGTGGCGCAACAAACTGCCCAAGAGCAAAGTTTAGTAAAAAAAAACTCAAGACAAATATCAACAAAAATCTAGGCATACAATTATTGTAACTAACACGTAAGGAAAAACCAATTACCTAAATAAAAAACCTCTAGGTATAAAGGGCCTGACAGCTCACATATTTATGCATAGCTGGGTTTAAAAAAATACCTATATGAACTCAAATTTGTTGTGTGTTTTGAAAAACGTTGTTAACACCACTACGATCCGGACGAAGCGTTTCGCCTTCTCCTTTATACCGCGTACATCGAGGGACTGGAACAATTTGCCAGCGGCGGTGTTTCCGTCGGACTACAATTTGAGTGTCTTCAAGGCTAAAGTGAATAGGCTCTTAATAAACTAGTGCACTTTACCATCAACGATTGCGTCACTGCTTACCATCAGGCAGGATTGCGGTCAAGCGCTGGTTTATAATATGTAAAAAAAAAAAAAAATAACTTGGCCGTCAGCTAATTCTGGAGAAAGAACACAAACATTGTAATAAGTTAATCAGAGCGACCAGTAATTGTTATCAATTAAATAGTCGTTGATAGAATAGTATGTTGTATTTTTATTTATTTTTTTGTAATTTATAAACTTGACCGCAATCCCGCCTGATGGTAAGCAGTGCCGCAATCGTTGATAATAACGCGCACTAGTTTATTAAGAGCCTATTCACTCTAGCCTTGAAGACACTCAAATTGTAGCCCGACGGAAACACCGGCGCTGGCAAATTTTTCCAGTCCCTCGATGTACGCAGCATAAAGGAGGAGGCGAAACGCTTCGTTGGGATCGTAGTGGTGTTAACAACGTAAGGGTGGAAACTCATCGTACGACGGGTCGTCCGATGGTGGAACGGAGATGAGGGAATTAAATCATGCAATTCCCTCGCACCTGAATCCTATAAAATACCGAAAGGCTGGCTACTCTACGCCTGTGCTCTAGGCTTTGGAGACCATCTCGAGTTACAACAGGGTCACCAACCAGCCTCTTTGCACGCCTCTCCACTGAATCCAAAGGGGCCAGGTGACACTTAGCAGCACCAGCCCAAATGTGAATTGATAAAATACTAGCAGAGGTTGGATTTTAAAGTCTAGCAAAGAAGAGGGTATCTTGTTCTAAAATGTTATGTACCAAGACCAACATATGAGTAATATGAACCTTATGAAACCGGTGAATGGATACCCCCATTCACTGTTTGTCAAAGTAGAGATTAAACAGGATTTTGTTCCAAAGGAACGCACTCAAATAAGTGGTAAGATTTTTAAGAAATTATATAAAGTGGCACCATTTCACGTCGCACCATCGTTCTGAGATCCGATTATTCCTGTTTCATACAATTCTGTGAGCCAGTAGTTGATCTAAGAACTGAATTTCAAATATTTCTTATTAAAAGCTAAGTGAATATTTTACTGCATTTTGAATTTCATACCTTTCAGTATCAAGTTGGAAATGCAGTAAAATATTCAATTAAAATAAAGATGCTTTATTTTTTATGAAAATTTGGGTACAAGTAAATTAATAACAAGCTCAGTTTTTTAGTTGCTATTTATGTGTGTGAGGATGGTACTTGCATCTAGTAATTTAACCTCAGCCAGGTTGAGTTGATTTAATGCAGGTGTAATGAAACTACTAAATTAGCATAAACTGCTGACTTTTAAAGTTTTAGGCAACCTTTTTCTGGGGCCGTGCCATGAAAAAGATTTATAAGTATGAAAAAATATTTCGTAACCCGGTTTCCTCAGCTATTTCGAACTTGAAATTTCAGTCTGTCATTTTGAGTGCTTATTTCTTAAACCTATAAACATTGATATAATATAATATTAAACAGATATGATATATGCTAAGAAACTAACCGAAAAAAATGTGTCCGAACGCAGCAGAGGCACACATGCATATTTTTTATACTGCGTACATTTAACTACATTGGTACAGTGTGAATGAGATGGGGCGCAACTAAAGCATAAAAAAAAAAGATGGCTAGTGATTGTCGTTTGCGCTTAAATGGAAAAAAAGACGATTGCCAACCAATCACTGACACTTTGCACACACTGACACTGACTGATTGCCAAAGAATAACAAGAATGCAGATAGGAAATATAACAGAGTAGTAGGTAATTTGGTAGGTGGTAGAAGGTGCTCAATTTGGTGAATATATATTTTTTTAACATTTTTACACTTCAATCAAGTATTACAAAACTTTAGTGTTTGTCATTGAAGTTTTGTAATACTTGATTATAGTGTACCTATTTAATATTTTGTGACTGTGATTAAAGGAAACCTAATGCAATAAAATAAACAATTACAAACCATAGTAATTAGTGAAATTAATTCGGTTTAATCTATATTTACTATATTTCAAATCCTATTTTAATTTTTCAAATGTAAAACATTATGCAAACATTCTGTATATATTTTTATATACTAGGCTAATTGTTGTGAGCGTAGGTAATATTTATTTATATTATTGTATACTTCATGTTCATTTAATATCGACTCACACTGTCCCATTTAATAATTTCATGTCATTTGACTCTATTACTTAGCAACGCAAAATAAACTCGTAATTTTATCAATGTTTTACTTAACTGTTGCAATAAGATGTTAATAAATTGTAACTAAGGACACAGGCGCGAAAATAAAGTGAATCAGAACTATAATTGTAGATATAAAAGTCACCATAAACATTATCGCTTCTGTGCAACTAATCTATGTCATATGCATTCCCGTCTTTGTTACACTCGCAAGAAATCCAATTAGCTCTCTCTTTCTTTACTTACAAGGCCGCCTAAGCATTAGCAGTAAGAATGTTTGACAAAATAATTGAAACTATATTATTTATCTAAATATTTTGGAATGCTTACTTATGATATGTGATTCCATGACTTTTGTTGGCTTTTCTACCATAATTCGTGCATTTACGCAGTACACAAAACGCCATTTTGAATGCGAAAAAGATTTTCTTAGCCACCAAGGATACACGCGCGTACGGAACGAGAGTATCGGGAGTGACTAAAGCGACTTGCAGTATTTACGTTCTTTTGTATGCTTCATTTTCAGTGCGCTAGTGACGTATCTATTTAATATTTTATCAATGCCTATAAATATAATTTCTTCAACCAGCCACCTAAACTTATAAGTGTTTGATTCAATTTATCATGATTCTCCTATAATTTTAATGAAACCTGAATCCCTTAGTGAGGTTTAGCGCCCCATACGGGGTCGCGACAAACATGTTGATAAACGCTGGTCTAGGTTACTGTATTTTATTTTTTTATAATTTAAAGGAACAGCAAACAATTACATTATAAGAATTAAAAAGTAAATTTTAAAAAAAATCTGATAATATAACCCACAACGTAATCTGTTTTAGTTACGAGTAGGTACCTAACGGGGCGTACGTACCTGGTTTACTTTAAGTAATGAAAAAGCAGATAGCGTATGTCTAAATTAGTTATACGTGTCATGAATACAAAATTAACTCATTATTGTAAATACTGCAGTCATTATTCGAAGAAGAGAGTCGAAAATATTTCACCCCTCACCCTGAATTAACATTCCGGACGCGGCTACTTTAAAAATTTTCCTTTTTTCGCTCAGAAATAAAGGCGTAACATTTGCTCGTCTTAATACCTTACACAGTTGAGAATATTAATAGGGATGTATTTAAACAAATATATTAAATAACATTAGCAGCCATGATGTATAGGATCGATGGTTGCCTAACCGTCGATCTGGCTCCTTAATAATACTATGGCTATTGTCTATTTCATGTTTACACTCTAAAGGCTATTCGGCTATTTATAAGCATAGACGCTAGTGTATACAAAATGTATAGTTCTAACCATCTGGTTCGAGTTGAAAGCTCAAGCGTAAGCTGTTATTCCGATTCAGATGGATCGCTTAAAACGGCCGGAACGACTAAGTACTGTTATAGAAGTAAATCGTTAAAACTACCCAGTCCGTTACACAAAACCTGATTTATAACTCTTGAGATCAATCTCGTTAATTAAATCTCTTCAGATCTGCCTGGCCTGTGGAGATGTATGTGCTCATAGGTACATGAAAGGATTAGACTATGACACCAAAGATTTACTTCTTGCTAGAAGTAAATCTTAAAGACAGATATCCGAAAGACGTCTTTCCATGCGTATTTGAAAGTGCAGTAGAAGTAGTATAGCAGCATGCACATCAGTTTGATATGTTTAAATCCGAGAGTGAATCTGGCAATTAAGACCTTTACTGACATTAAGAGGGGACTCTAGTGACGTTTCCTCCATACAAACGCATTCCGCGGTTTTCTTCGTGGATAACGCTTTTAGAGCAATGATTTTTTTCTACAATTTTATATCTTGATTATACGCGCTCCTATTATTTGATTTTTTTGAAACTTTAATTGATAAAAGAAATATGATGTTTCAAAATCCCGAAAAATAACCCATTTTTCCCGCGATGTTCAGACTACTATTACACAAACGTGATAGGATTTTGACAAAAAAGAAAATGATAGAGGCATAGGTATACTCATCCTCTAAATTTGATAAAAAAATAATTGAGATGTCGTGTTTTGAAAAAGAAAACTGCGGAATACGAAACATCTTTTGGTCCACGTTTTGGTAGGTAAAATCAGCCTGAGTTGCAACTGTCCCTTTCGCTCTTTACGGGGAAAGGTTGAGAGCGGCGCGACGGCAATAGTTTCTTCAAATACCTATTTCTCAAATTCCTCGGCACTAGAGTCCACTCTTAAGAATGATGTTGTATATATAAAGGTTATTTAACGAATGAACAACAATCTTATCGTTCAATACTAATTAAAGAAGTTTTTATTGTTTTTTTTTTTCAGTCTATGTGGTCCAAGATCTATAAAAGAAAAACCTAGAAACTAAATAGGTCCACTTAGAAAATAGGTCTACCTAGAAAACATACAACATAATATTAATTTTCTGGGATGAGGTTCTTTATGGGGAATATAATTTCCATGGTCCAGCCACGTATACTAGGCGTGGGCCAAGACAAGAAATGGACTGGTGAACCTTTATATAAAGGAGCTCTTTGTTTTCTATTTTTAAATTTTTTCTGACAGTTAGTACCTACACTCCCACTGCTGGATAAAGGCCTCCACCAAGTTCTTTTACCACCACCAGTCCTCGTCATTTATTTTTATACTCACATAAGAACCTATTATTATGAGAATCAGAAACATACCATCATGAGAATCATAGATGTAGATGACATTCTTCCATCCGTAATGCGTGATAGTAGCCATAACAGCGCGATGATAGTCCGGACGAATACTCACAGCGTAATCAGTTAGGCCTGAAGAAGGCGGGATCACCTGTGAATACAAACAATGATTTTAAAGACTTCATGTCGCTTATTAATAAATGGGTAATGGTTGATTGTGATGATAAATATTATTTGGGTCAGAGGCGACGTCTCAATGAGGAAGTGTAGTTACCCGCGGGCGCCGGGTGGGTTTACAGATTACAGTCATAAGTCATAAATTTTTAGTTCCTAGGTCATGCCATTTTCCTCACGGTGTTTTCCTTCGCAGTTTTGAGAGCGATAGTGATGAAATTATTTAAGCAAAAAGTGACCGACTTGGTTCGAAACTAGAACCACCTTGGTTCGAACTCGTACGTCGGGGTCGTTACTACTGCTCACTGCCAATGTAGTACAGACGGGTTCAATCCCCGCACAGTGCAAGTATTTTGTATGCATGAATATGAATATTTGCACTGGTCTGGTCGTGCCTCGGAAAGCACGTTAAGCCGTTGGTCCCGGTTGCCATACGAACATCTAGTGGCAGCCGTTACGGGTTATTGGAGCTCGATGTCGTCTTCAGGTTGTGTGGAGGTCAGACGGTAGTCGCTTCACGGAAAATGTCGTAGTTTAGCCATATCAGCAGTTGGACTGGTAAAGCGGACCCCAGACTCCAAAGCTGAAAAGGCTTCGGATGCGACTGGGATTAACGCTGTGATGATGATGACTGCCATTGTAGTACACTTTTAGTGGTGAAATATCGAGACTGGTTTTGTGTATGAACACAAAAACACGATAAAATACACGCATGATAAAAATATCCACTGTTGTCTCGTAATTACGTAATAAATCATGCCTTCTACACTAAGTAGAATAATGTACCAGAATAGCTTAACGTAACATATGTGTCCTGTAGGTCAGAGGAGAAATGGAAAACCTTAAGTTCAAATCAAATTAAATCATTTATTTCAAATAAACCAGTTACAGACACTTTTGAATTGTCAGAAGTTCGGTCAGTCAATAAGATGAAGCTAGTCGCCCATTCCAAAGAGTAGGTACCTATGGAGAAGAACGGGCAAGAAACTCCATGGACACTCTTTTAAATTTTCAAGCTATTGTTACAAATATTTGATTACATCATTCATGTTGAAATCAACCGTGTGAGAACGATGCAGAAATATATTGTATGCTGAGAGCGTCCATAGAAAACACACAAAAATCAATTCAGAAATTAAAATACGCCATGGCAGCTAAGAGATGACCAGTCCCCACTGACGGCGTCCGTTCACGAACATGACGTATGGATCAGCATCATTCAGCTCAACGATATTGAAGGGAACCCAATAACCCAACACACACGCCACCATCAGCGAGACATTTGAGTGAGCATGACATTCTCTCAGTCGGTAGGTACTCTATCACATTCAATTATTATTTCTCGACATAATGCTTATAAGGTCGTAATTATGTTCTGCCTTCTCTATGCCAACCTTATGACTATTGAACATTGTTCCAGCTGTAGCTAGAAACCAGTGCTTCATCAGAAGACAGGGGTATGTATGGGCTCGTAGATATCATAAACGATAGCCGATTTGTGGATGCATGGCATATTCCTTCCCTACTTCTTTTTACCCGACTGCCAGGAGGGTTATGTTTTTGGCTCCTATCTTGTATGTATTATTCTTTATTACCTAGTATCTCCAGAACCGCTGAACGGATTTTCACATTTGAGGTATCGTTAGATTTGACTTAATTGCCCAACTGCTACTAGATAGGTGACATTTAAAAAAATCCAAAATGGCGGATGTATTACGCCATATTGTGAGATATAAAGAAATAAATTTCTACCAAGCATATCGAGTGGGATATCAAAATGAAGGATTTTAAACACTGATTCTAAATATATATATAACTTAGTATTAAATGGAACAAAAAAAAGAATTACATGTTTTTTTCTGTCAAGCATATCGAGTTGGGTATCAAAATTAAGGATTTTAATCAGTGATTATAATAAATATATTGATTCTAAATATATTTTATATAAAATAGTCTTTAAATATAAAATTGCCGTTTAATAGGAAAAAAAAATCTTTTGTATTAATTGAAGTAATTACCCATGCAATCAATGTATTTTTGCCAACATAGTGGCAGTTTATTGATTCTTAAAGAAACCAGCTGGACGAGAGGCAAGTGGCAGTCTCCGAATGGGGCAAAGCCAAACTTGTAGCATTCAATACCGCCAAAACACAGGCGTGTCTTTTCACCCCCAAAAGGAGCCCATTCACCTTGGCTCCTACTTTTCAAAATGTATCCTTGGACTGTACCGACCGCCTTCAGCTTTTGGGAGTTGAGATTTCCTCCACCCTAAACTTTGGGCGGTTCATTGAGTCCAAAGCCAAGGTGGCTACCAAGGAACTTGGCGTTATCGCAAGGATTCGGCGGTACTTCACACCAGGGCAGCTTTTAATGTTGTACAAAGTACAGGTCGGTTCCTGTGGAGTACTGCAGCCACATTTGGGCTAGTGCTGCTAAGTGTCACCTGGCCACTTTGGATTCAGTGGAGAGGCGGGCGAAGAGGCTGATTGGTAACCCTGACTTAACTCGAGACGGTCTCCAAAGCCTTGAAAACAGGCGTAGAGTAGCCAGCCTTTCGGTCTTCTATAGAACGCATTTTGGGGAGTGCGCGAGGGAATTGCATGATTTAATTCCCCCATCTCCGTTCCACCATCGGATGACCCGTCGTACGGCAAGTTTCCACCCTTACGTTGTTAACACCACTACGATCCGGACGAAGCGTTTCGCCTCCTCTTTTATACCGCGTACATCGAAGGACTGCATCAGTTTGCCAGCGGCGGTGTTTCCGTCGGACTACGATTTGAGTGTCTTCAAGGCTAGAGTGAATAGGCTCTTAATAAACTAATAGTGCACTTTACCATCAACAACTGCGTCACTGCTTACCATCAGGCGGGATGGCGGTCAAGCGCTAGTTTATAATTTAATTTTTTTTTAAATCTATTCAAATTCTGGAAAAAGTAGTAATCTGTAGGCGAAAGGTCTGTTGAGTAGGGCGGATGATGAAGAGCCTCCAACCCCATCAACCTTTTATTGCAACTTGAAGACTGTCTGTTGTGCGGTATGAGGTCGCGTGTTGTCGTGCAGGAGCAGCGGAGAGGAGTGATTGACCAATGCTGGTTGGAGATGTGCCAGTTTCTCCATCATTGTGTTCAGTTCTTCACAGTACACATCTGCAGTAATGCTAATCCCGTTTGGTAAGAAGATGTGATGAATCACACCGGTTAGACCACCAAACAGGGACCATCGCTTTTCTAGGGGTAAGATTTCATTTGGGGCATTGTTTAGGTGCTGAACCAGGATCTAATCAACTTGCTTAGCGCTTGCGGTTAGCAAACAGAAACTTTTTCATAGCAGGTAACAACGTTTTTCAAAGTTCCTTCATTTGTTTGTCTGTTGAGCACTGCCAGGCACGTCTCGCGTACTTCGCGCTGGCGATCATTGAGTTCGTGGGGCACCCATTTGGCAAGATATTATACCTTGCCAATTCAACACATATGGTCCAATATAGTTTGTATTTTTTGTTTGTTTTGTCGAAAGCTGTTGCTATATCAGCCGTAGATTATGTATCATCAGTTTCCACAATCGTCTTTAATTCGTCATTGTCGACCAAAAGTCTTCAGACGACCGCGGGGTTCATTTTTAAAGTCGAAATTCCCAGAACGGCAGTGAGCAAACCAATAACAAGTGCTGCGTTGGTTTGTAGTGTTAGCTCCGTAAACGTCGTAGATGTTGCGTGCCGCTTGTGCCGCGTTGTTAGCATAACGGTACTTATATTCCATAATTACTCGAATTTTTAACGTATCCATAATGACGAAAAAGATTGAAATGTGATAGAAATGTACCACTATTCAATAAACAAACGAATACTTTTGAAAAAAAAAGAGCTCCATGTTGAAACAAACAAAAAAGCAAGATAAAATGAATTTGAAATTAGAATTATTAGCCAAACAGGTTTTTTTTTATTTGAAATGGCCAGTACTGCAGAATGGCAATTTCATAAGTAAAGAACTATTATAACGTGCAGTATAAATTATAAATGGAAAGAAAAAAGATATGCTACATTAATATGTATGTAACGCGACCATGACAGAAAAGTTAGAAAAGCTCACAAAAGTATACAATGTTAGTGCTGTAGACATCTCATTTGATCCTAACACATATGGTCAAAAACCACGAGAGGAATACATACCTGAAGATCCCAATAAATCAGGTAGTACACCAAATGAACTCAAATTAGGTATAAGCTCTCGAGCCATGCTAAAACGGAACATCAATGCTAACCATGGGCTGGTTAACGGTGCTATGGGTATTATCCGATGAATAGATTGGCCAGCACTACGCAGAAAGCAGTTGGAGCCAGGAAAACTACCAGCGGTATTTGTGGAGCTCGATAACACAAGTATAACAGGGAACCTACCTGGTATTGGAGTCTGGATCCAGCCTCGTGCTACAGAATTTAATGCTTTACGTGGAAAAGGCAAGATTGAGCGACGAATGTTTCCCTTAATTTTATGCTGGGCAATGACGGTGCATAAACTACAGGTCACAACTTTAGACCCAGCAGTTGTAGATTTAAGTAGAAACTTATTAGCAAAAGGTCAAGCTTACGTTGCTTTGAGTAGAGTGAGGACTCTTTCCGGACTTGATATCAGTTTTCTCAACCCTAACAAATTGCTAAATCAACCACATGACATAAGCTCATTTAAGGAATTAATCCGGTTACGTAATATTTCTTAACTAAAAAGACGTACATTTATTAATAAATAAACGAAAAAACCACTTGCATGGATAACTACAATTAAAAATCAACTGAAAAGAACCTGTGAAGAACTGAGAAGGAACTGAAGATGAGAATTCAATGATAAGGCATTTAAAAAAATACAATGATAAATCCAGAAACCTACATTGAAAAAGTACCAAACCTATGTACAGACGACATCACATCAAGCTACTACAATCTGTCAGATTTCCTTATTAGATTTTCAACTTTATCTCTACAGCATTAAGACTCTATGTTGATTGGAAATATCTGACCGTTTGAGGTAGCTTGACCTGCTGTCGTCCCTGTACCTACGTAATTAATGAACACTTAGAAATTTCAGCACAAAAGTCAGTCAGTTTCAATTTTTTGCAAAATTATAAACAGAATTACATTTGGAGGCATGCACAAAGCGCGTATCTTGTATATATGAATGGATGTAATATTCTTTATTATCTTGTATCTCCAGAACCGGCTAACGGATTTTCACATTTGAGACATCGTTATATTTGTCTTAGACGGTGACATTAAAAAAAAAACAAAATGGTGGATGTTTGACGCCATAATTATGAGGTAATTCTTATCAACCAAACTTATCGAATTGGTTTTAAAATGAAGGATTTAAAATACTCATTAGAAAATATGTATATAACGTGCACTTTTAATATTAAATGGATCGATGAAAAAAGAAATTTAACATTTTTTTTAAGTTTTCCAACATTAGAAACATAATTTGTTAAAACTAAAAAGATAGAAATAAAAAATATTATTTAAAAACAAAAAACCCGCCTGCATAAAACTCTAAAGAACTGAAAAGGTAGAAATAAGTTGAACAATCGCAGTTGGGGGACTTCTTAGCTAGATAAACAAGTATTCCTTAAAACAGTCCCCCAACTGCGATTGTTCAACTTATTTCTACCTTTTCAGTTCTTTAGAGTTTTATGCAGACGGGTTTTTTGTTTTTAAATAATATTTTTTATTTGTATCTGTGGTGATTCTTTGCGTCATGATTCTCGCAAATAAAAGTGTTCTATTTTATTTTTATAAAATTTTTAGTCATACAGATAATTAAATATTCGACATAAAAATATAATACCAGGTAAATCTGCAAACTTATTAAAATTAAGTAATTAAAGAAAACATGACTGAAAATACTTCCGATACGATAGATACGCGCTACTCCAACTGATTATGATGGGCAAAATAGAAGGGAAGAGGCACGCTTGACAAAAGAGAAAATCGTGGCTCAGAAACTTCAGGGAGTGGAGTGGCATTACTTCCGTCAAAAAACTGTTCCGACTCGCGGTTGACAAGACTTACTACAAGAAGCTGACGGACAACCTTCGGGATTGAAAAGGCACCGGAAGACGAAGAAAAAAAGTACTGGTTATCTTTGAAAATACATTGTTATTTATATGATAAGCAGCGATACCGTGAATTTTTGAATTTACCCACTAAGGAGTAAATAAACTCAGGAATTCCGAGTTAAATACTGTGAATTTCAAATTTCTCTTGAAATGTTCATACTCTCGAAATCAACAGGAATGGTTCGATATATTTATATCGAACTTTACTAAAAGCGTACTTTTCTATATTAAGATTACTTTCATCTGACGAATAAATATTACGGATTGACTGCTTTTCTATAGAAAATATGTCTTATATATTCGGCCGATAAAAGTTATAGTACATACTATTGATAACAGCAGTAAGTTATTTTATTTTTTTCTTAATGTAAGTATACTATATTTGCGTTTATATCTGTATTTATATGTAATGTAAGTAGTTAGTGTATATTATGATTTGTCTTTTTAATAGTATAACAATTTAATAAAGTTGTTAGTTTTAATCAATGTTGTAAGTTACTAATTGTCTTAACCCTGTAAGATAGTAAAATAAATAAATAAGTTCCTTTATACTTGAACAGACAAGACCTACGGGCTTCCAGTAGTGCCCCCTTTCACGGGGTACATAACTCATTTGTTGGGCTTGGTATAACCTTGTATAACAAGATACCCTTCTTCTTTGCTAAACTTGCCTTTTATGCGGTTGAAGCTTAAGTAAAATCCAACCTTTGTTCAAAGACATACTATTCCATCAACGACCACTTTCACGATAAGAATAGTTGGTCGCCCTGAATAACTCAAGACTTTGACCCCATTTCCTTTGTGCACAAACTAAACTAAGTTTAAGTTCATTGCATCTTATTCTTCGTTAATTGACGTCTTTTTAGTTACGGAATATCTTAATTTAATAGGATGAAACTCATCTTTAATCAAGTATTTTTTAACTGAATGGAAGAAATATATGAATAAGCTATACAGTATGTTAACTAACAGAGGGCGTTCCCGTTAACCCGAAATAGTATAGCATACATACATGCTGAAAAAAATATTTCCATTCGAAAACAAAATGTTTTAAAAAAAATTTCCAATAAGAAAATATTCAATAAAAAATTTAAATTGACATGTAAAACAAACACACTGTACACGCGAACATGAAAGACGGCAACGTCGCAATTTATTTATACATGACGACTACTATTTTGATTTAAAACAGGAGGTTTCAAATTTATTTCCAATTAGAATTCCAATTAGAATCGGATTTTTTTATGCTTATTTTTCTATGCTGATATTTTTATTTTAATCTATTAATGATATATATTAACGAGTTTAAGGGAACGCCCTCTGTTATTTAACATACTGTATAAGAATAAGTATATAAGAATTAGCTGTAATGCTGGGAAGTTTGTTGCGCTTCTTCCCAGCGAAAGAATTAGGACGTGGCGAAGAGGGGGCGTTTTGGTGGAATGCATTTTGTAATTTTAATCGAAACTACTCAAAAACCATTTCAAATAATAGTTTTAATAATTTGACAATTAGCAACAAGAAACTTATAGGTAAAACTCGAAGCCAAACATAGAACATTTTGTTGAAAATAATAATTTTGAACGCGTGTAACCTTTTACGCTCGACGTTGACCACCTCTCTCTTTCTTACACACCCTACACGGGACACCTTGACACCGTGAAATTATTACTATGAAAGAGTAAGAATGAGATAGCGCGTCAGTGACAATTTTCAAGGTCGTTTTTTTTATCTTCAATGTTTAATTCAGTGTCGTTTAAATCAAATCAAATCATTTATTTCAAATAAACCAGTTACAGGCACTTTTGAATTGACAGAAGATCGGTCAGTCAATAAGATGAAGCTAGTCGCCCATCCCAAAGAGTAGGTACCTATGGAGAAGAGCGGGCAAGAAACTCCATGCACACTCTTTTAAATTTTCAAGCTATTGTTACAAATATTTGATTACATCATTCAATCATCATAAAGTTTTACCTACAAGTTTCTTGATTAGCAATGATATTATGTCATTAGATAAACTACAAATTGATATAAATAGATATTTTGCCATTATTTAACCATTAGTAGTAGAAATTTATGGTTATTTTTAAATAAGGATGAACAAGGGCCCAGAAGATTTACTAAACAAAATCTAACAGATCCCAGCTGTTTCTAATAAATAAATGTACAAACATTTATTATATTCAAAACTTCCCTGTTAAACAGACTGACAGAAATCAACTAGATTTAATTATTCGTTTTATTTTATGTAAATTTTGACATTCAAAAGTACGTAGGTACGAATTCACTTCTGGGAAGAGACAATTGAATGAATGCTGTCTTTGTAAAATGCGGGAACTTAGAATACAATGCCGAAGACAGTTGCTATATGTTTCTTAATACGTAAAATTCAAACTTATGTCAATCATAAGCTAGAAAAATCGTATTTTGTGAAACCTAATCTAATTTATTTAAACTTTAAAAATATCTTCGTTAGTATAATAATAACTATATCCAGTAATACTAGCTTTTGTCCAACAAATTGTGCAAACATGCACCAATGATTTGAGAACCTATTTTGGTTTGAATAGTCCAGTCAAAATATATGAAACCACCACCTCCGTGGCGTAGCGGTAGCGGACGCGGCCGCTGCGTAAGGTGGCGCGGGTTCGATCCCCGCACAGTGGAAGTATTTGTATGCATGAATATGAATATTTGCACTGGTCTGGAAGTGCCTCGGAAAGCACGTTAAGCTGTTGGTCCCGGTTGCCATACGAACATCTAATGGCAGTCGTTACGGGTTGTTGGAGCCTTAAAAAATCCAACAATTGGTCTAACTGCAATGCTTCGATGTCGCCTTCGGGTTGTGGAGGTCAGACAGCAGTCGCTTCACGGAAAATGTCGAAGTTTAGCCATATCAGCAGTTGGACTGGTAAAGCGGACCCCAGACTCCAAAGCTGAAAAGGCTTCGGATGCGACTGGGATTAACGCTGGGATGATGATGATGATGAGTCCAGTCAAAATAGATTAAAGTTTGATTCCAGTTTGCATTAACTCCCAACAACCCGAACATTTGTGCAGGCCTTGGATACGTCATTACAAGTGACATGTCAAAAGTCTCCGTAGATCCCGCTTGTGCGTTGTTTTTTATTCGAGGTCAAAAGTCACAGATCTGCGTTTTAGTTTTTGCGTATAACCCTAAAATAATGAGAGCTACCGAAAAATGGTTCAAATAAAGTTTGTAGATCGTAAAATTGTCTACAAAAAAGATGTGAACACTTTTTCTTCTACGGTGCACTGTTCTCGAATTATGGCTATTTTAAACATAGAAAATACGAATACGCACTCATGTACACTATGCATCATCGGGTTAACCATTTGAACAAAAAATATTAGAACATATTTTTATTTGCCCCATGCATACAAGTCCGTGAAAAAATTACCTACAACTCTGAGTGAGTCATCGTCCGCCCCTAAGTCTATTGGGTGGTTGGCCTTGAGAAACATCTGCCTGCGACACTCCATTTTTCGGGTCAAAACAAGCGTATTCCTACTTTTCCCGAAGGGCATAGCTCTAGTAAATAAATGCAGCCAGTTTTGACCGTTCTTTCGTAGTGAATAGACGTGTTTATGAATTATATTGCAGCATCGCTGCAGCTAAAAGACAGCGTGAGACGGAGATACCTACTGCATCTGGGAATAATCCTCCTCGTACTAGAGCATGAGGTAATGAATCATCGTTTTGTTTCGAGAAATACTGTTTGTTCTGTAGCAATGAAGCAGTTAAAACGGCTGAAATGAAAAAAAAAAACGCAGCATCTTCCACGAAGAGTGTCTCAAGTTTAAACCCTTGACTTGAAGAAAACCATCTTGAAGGAATCTCAGACTCGTTCAGATGAGCTAGCAAGAAGTGTCATTGCCCGCATTCAGTATGAATATGACTTAGTTGCTGCTGACGCTAAGTACCACAGTGATTGTTACACTTTCTTCTCTGAAACCCATTAGTGGAGGTAAGATTGGTCGTCCTGAAAGTAATTCTATTACTTCAGCGATAGAAGAAAAAAATGCATTTATAAAAATCATGATGATTGTCAATTTTCAATACAAGAATTGAAAGATATTTATAAAGAACCATCAATCGATAATAGAATAATTAAGTCAAAACTCAAGTTAAAGAATGGTAATAGAATCATTATAACTGAGAAATTGCGAAGTTCAACATTCATTTGCGTCATAGACAATCAGCATGTTGTCCTCAGCGAAGTTTGGTATATGAATAAAAAGCAAAATGAAAAGGAAGAGCGGTTGAGAATACTTGAAGCAGCTGTAGCAATCCTTCGAGAGGATATTCTGTCGATAGTGTTTGACACTCATAATTATCCTCCACCTACTCAGATGTTCGAAGATATCAATAAAACCAATCAGTCGAAAATACGACTTTTCTGCTTGTCTAAAGTCACGATATCTCGAAAGCGATGCTTTGTAGAAGAAGTGTTCGGATCTTTTTTGTAGACAATTTTCTGAACCATTTTCTTTTTTGTAATGATGTATTCAAGGCCTGCACAAAAATCCAGCTTGTTGGGAATTAATGCAAACTGGAATGTCTATTTTGACTGGACTATAATCTTTCGAATCAAAAATTGCAGCTTTTTTGAATAAATAACTTCGTAAATCGCACCGAAAAACGTCCAGAAAAGTAGGTAAAGGCCATGATTCGGCGATCTCCATGTTTGTACAGGCTATGATTCAGCGATCTCCATATTTGTATATGCTTTGATTCGGCGATCCCCATGTTTGTAAAGGACACTGATTTTAAGTTCTTAGTTGCTTATTACAGTAATTTTGGTAAATTAAAAATTACGAAACGATTGTCTATAAACTAGTAAGGCAATAAAAACTTATAATTAAATGGATAAATAAACTATTAAAAGGGGACTCTAGTGCAGAGGAATTTGGAAAATAGGTATTTGAAGAAACTTTTGCCGTCGCGCTGCTTCCAACCTCTCCCGGTAAAGTGCGAAAAAGGACAGTTGCAGTTCAGGATGATTTTATCTACAAAACATTGACCAAAAGAAGTTTCGTATTCCGCTGTTTTCTTTTTCAAAACACGACAGATCTCAATTATTTTTATATAAAAATTTAGAGGTAAAGTATACCTATGCTTCTATTATTTTCTTTTTTGTCAAAAACTTATCACGTTTGTCTAATAGACATTTAAATATCGTGATATTTAAATGTCTATTAGACAAACGTGATAAGTTTAAGTAAATGGGTCATTTTTCGCGAATTTTAAATATCGTATTTCTTTTATATTATTTAAGTTTATAAAATACTGTCCCTTAATTTTTTCAAGTGATCATAGTTTTTCCTTTTATAATTTTATTATTAGTGCTTGACCGCAATCCTACGTGATGGTAAACAGTAATGCAATCGTTGATGGTGAAGCGCGCTAGTTTATTAAGAGCCTATTCACTCAAAATAACGAATTAAAATAGACAGAATGACGGCAGTTCAGCGAGGTGATGCAAATACAAAACCGACCCATGATGCTGCATTAGAAGGAGATTGATCTGGAGACCCTTCACGATCAAACTACCGATACAACAACATTCGTACCGGGCTAACATCGCAACACATCGCCACACAACCCAAGCTCAGACCCATCCTCCGAACAGCTTCGCCAGATTAATTTTAAGTTATAATTGAAATTATTCGCTTTATGCCTCACCTATTTGCAATGTTTATCCAATTTTTTTGTGTGTTTTTTCAAGTTTTCTTTAAAAACAAAGCAAACAGATTATGATAGCATAAGGTGCAAAGTAAACATAATACCACTTGGAACAAAGTTAGTAAACGTCGCAAGTTTTTGTACGTCGACAGCGCATAATTTAAGCGAAGTTATTTAAGCGAAACAACACATGGAATATTATTTTAAAGTATCGTGTAACAATCTAATGGTTGTAGACTGAAAAACTAAACTGCCGGTTTCTCAAGTATGCGCCACTGGAAGTTTGTGCGCGGGTAGTCCTTAAACCATTTAGTTGTTTAAGTACCTAGATTGTCTAGAACTAGATCGTGTGAGGTAATCTTCACAAGTTTTTAGTTGTGCAGCACTTAGAAACACTTATAAAATTAAATGCTAACTAAGTCTTCGTGCAATTTAACTAAATTAATGCAAGTAATTTATTTAGAACATTTAAATTGGAAAAAAGGGCTCCCGGGACATTTACGATTAGAAGACGGTTTGAGTAAGTGGATGGTCTTTCAGACAATTATTGTAAAGTAATTACTTTTTCTCGTTTTGTTTATTTTGTTGTCTAATAACGAATGGAAGACTATTACATACAACAAACACACAGACACACACGCATAACTCAGAAACAAAAACACATACACATATTAAACAGGGAATATACATTTACTTAACATTCTCAGAAAATTTGATAGTGAACATAAACCCATTTGTATTACTATTATAACGAAGGTCCCAATCCTAACATTCCCGAATCCTAAAACATGATAGAATATACAACATGCCTGCCTGTTGGGCATTCCTTAACATTTTGACTATCTAATATGCGACTTAATACCACATTAATTAGTCGTGTGTGTCGTGGTAGGTAACGGTCCCACAACTTACGAGTTGTAGTTTGTGATCTCAGTGCCTGAGTTCGAACCTCATTAGTTTCCAACTTAGGCACTGAGATCAATAACTACAACTCGTAAGCTGGAACCGTTTTGAGGGCAGTGTTGATTAAATTACAATTTGCACAAAGTGAGCACTTTGTGTCGTGAAATAAAACTTTTTTTTTTAAATATTTATAAACTAGTGTTTGACTGCAATCCCGCCTGATGGTAAGCAGTGATGCAGTCGTTGATGGTAAAGCGCACTAGTTTATTAATCCTATTCACTTAAAAAGCTAAGGAATAGGAAGGATGACGGCAGTTGAGCGTAGTGATTCAATGTTAAACCCAAGACCAACACGACCAAACAATGCCGCGCTAGAGGGAGATTGACATCGTCATCATGTCATCATGTGTGAGGGAGGAACATCATGAGAAAACCAGCATGTTATGAGAACCAATAACTTTAAGACATGTGACACGTGTGATGTGTGTGTGTTGGCGATTTGCAACCCACTCCTCTTTAAAAAAGAGGTGCTATGAGTCAAGGCAGAGACGCTATTAGTGTAATATTTCCCGCTTTTAAAAAAAATTCATCTTGGCATGTCAGTGTTGGAACAATAGGGATGTTTCCTGGGTAAAAAATGATTTTATTTAGTCCGTCATTGTCAAAATATTGGATACGTATATTTTGCTTTATCAAGTCAATAAAAATTGACAAATATAAAAGGCATAAAAGATCAGGAGAAAGGTCTAGTGACGTCACTCGTTGCTAAAAAGTTTTGCAAGGAGTGACGTCATACGAGTTTTCAACGCACTGGATCGTCATTTTCTTTACATCTCTCATATTTGGTAAGTGGGTCCTTCTTACCCCCTCATGGGGCTTATAACTGACCAATTAGCGCTAGGATAATAATGTAGCTAAATTAAAAAAAAAAACTTCACTCTTTCAAAAAGTTCGCGTACATGTACATCTAACCATCATACTGGCAATAGACATCATCATTCAGCCCAATGACAAAAGAGGTTGCTTCGCTCTTCAGCCTTGTCTTCGTATGAGTAAAATAGTCATCAATTTTAAATATCGAACGGGGAACCTCAATTTCGTTCCTTAAGAAAAAAAAAGTCGTGGTGGCCTAGTGGTTAAAACACCAGCCTCTCAAGTATGAGTGTGCGGGTTCGATTCCAGGTCAGGCAAGTACCAATGTAACTTTTCTATAGTTATATGTACTTTCTAAGTATATCTTGGACACCAATGACTGAAGGTGAAGGAAAACATCTTGAGGAAACCTGGACTTGTAAGTCTGAAATCGCCAACCCGCATTGAGCAAGCGTGGTGATTACGCTCAATCTTTCTCTGTATGAGAGGAGACCTGTGCCCAGCAGTGGGACGATAAAAAGGTTGATGAGGAAGAAAAAAAAAAGAAATAGATTAAACAGGCGGGAATAGGAAACTTTTGTTCTTGTAATGTCGGTTTTTTCCACTTACCTTACAATCGAGATCGCATCAAGCGTCAATTGCTCCCTCGAACTATAGGCGACCTCGCTGCGGTATATATCTCGGGCTGCAATTGCTGCCATACAGCCCTTGACTACTAATTTTCTATTATTGTTTTTTTTTTCTTATTTAAGTAGGTATGTATCAGAGGTATTCCCGGATTTTATTTAATATCTTACGAATGTCACTGCTCAAGATCGAGCTTGTTGGCGCGCCATGAAGGAGGCCTATGTCCAGCAGTGGACGAGTAGAGGCTGATGATGATGATGACGAATGTCACTACCGGCTTCCAAAAAAAGACCTACGGGTTATCCCAGCAGCGTCTTCATATTATATCTTCACATTTTGGTTGCTCATTTTCGAGTTGAAGTACGTCATGACGACGGTGACATGAATAAGACTCCACTTCACGGAATTCTAAGGTTGGAGCCGCCGGTAGGACCTTTAACGAATATATTCGTTGCTAGCTGCGCCTCGCGGTTTTATCCGCACAAATTTTGATTCCGTGGGAAAATCCGGAAAAATCCAGTGTTAAACAGGTTAAAACCACCAGGGGCCCTAGTCTGCTATAACGATAGTGTTAGAATGATCAATCAGTGATCTCATAATGATCGATTTTGACAAGTTTCCTAATCTACTAACAAAATGGCGACATTGTGACTTTCCAGTGGTCAATCACAGTCACTCCACTCCGTATAAAAAAATAATTAATTAAGTAGTAGTATTTATAAAATAATTTATATTAACGGGATTTATAATAATAGCAATACGGCAATGTGATTCAATCACCATTCTATTACGAAACGACTGATATAATTGACCGATCATTATGAATTTAGCAGATTACGAATTTTTAAGCACAATGACAATGGACTCGTGTTAGAATGACAAATTTATAAAAATAGCAGACTAAGGCCCCTGTATGCCAAATGTCATCCAAATCTGTGGGGGAGTTTTTGCGTGAAAGAGTAACAAACTTACATATAAATATTCACGTTGATAATAGTAGGAACTAGGATTCTGAGTGTAAAAGTGCAAGCGTTCGATGATACACTCGATCTTCATAATTGGTCACGAGGGATTTGTAGACGATAAGCCGAATGCCGCCCAGAGCTTGTTGATCCCAAAATTAACGCTAAGAGCAAATTCCCTTGAGGATCCTCCTTGGACTTCAGATAGCCCAATGAGATTCGATCATAAGTGGCTCAATTATTCGCCCCGTTCAGTAATTTTCTCGTCGGTAGTGAACATAAATGCCTGGTCTTGTTGCAGTATATATTACCACCACGGAGAGAAATAAAACGTGGTATTTTTGCAGTCACCAAACAATACGGTTTTAATAAAACGTGGTAATTGTGTGCTAAGCGAAAACCAGACGAATTTTGTATTATGAAATACAAAATTCGTCTTAGTTTCTTTTCGTCTTAGTCTTCTTAGTTTTTGCACACAATTATTATCATTCACTAAATAAACATTCCATTCTAGGCACATTTGGAGCTATGCAAACTACTTGTCTACTGAAGCGCTTTCGCCTCAACCTGCTTTTGAGAAAAGTCATATATATTATTTATCTAGTGTATAAATAATAATAAAATATAAGGAGTAGCATCGGTAACATTAAACCTGGAGGCTTCCATTGGACAGAGAAGGGTCGGAACGATATAATGACTTTCTGAGCACTCAGTTTGTAAAGTGTCAATTTTCTTGATGAAAGTTTTAGCTTCGGAAATTGCCGGCGTCGTTTTTGTTAAAAACAGGTGCTTTTGTACAGACCATGAATCATTTGTATTTTTTTACAAAACGTGAATGAATCAAACACTGTATTATGACATCAATTCTATTTTAGAGTTGATTTTGTGCTAAACTTCGTATATCCAAATATTTAGTTTCAACTTCATACATAATATATGTTGGACACTGCCCGTGGAAGTCGCTTAACCACACTGGAGTCGTAAGTTGAATAAAAACTTCTTTGAATTTCGTTAATTTAGTTAACAATATGTATTTAGATGGGCAATTTAGAGCGACCAAAATTAAATAGGAACTTTATTAAATCTTACATTCTAGAATACTTAGTAAACATTTAAGAAAACAGATATTGAATGCAATGCTTTAAGTGTTTACTTAGATCGGGCACACCGTCGTATAAAGCATCGGTTAGAGCAATTTGTTATACGAAGGAGAAGTGAATTCAAGCATTTGATGAACTCGTCAGTCTCCGTTGTTAGTGTAAATAGCATCAGACAGTGATTTCAACAAACATAGGTGAGTTTAATCATGAACTTAAACTAGGCACTTGACAAGTTTCTAGTTTGACGTTATGATAAAAATACTTACACGTTAAAAGACAATAATTGTTTTTATGTCTTCCCGTCTAATTACAATTTAAGATATGAGTGCATATGCTCTTAATAATCTAGTGCGCTTTACCATCAACGATTGCATCACTGCTTCCCATCAGGCGGAAACGCACCATGCACTAGAATAAAAGAAGTAGTTTTGACGTCCCCCGCGGCGCAGCGGTGAACACGCCTGCCTGCGACGTGGAGGCCCCGGGATCGATCCCCGGCCAAGTCATGATGGAAAACGATCTTTTCCTGATTGGCCTATCTATTATAAATATAGTATCGTTGAGTTAGTATTCCATAACACTAGTCTCGAACTTACTTTGGGGCTAGCTCAATCAGGGTGAAAAAAAAAATTGAAAAGAAAAAACTAGTACTTGACTGCGATTCTACCTTATAGTGAAGTGATGCAATTTTTGATGGTAAAGCGCATATTCCATAACACTAGTCTCGAACTTACTTTGGGGCTACCACAATGAGGGTGAAAAAAAAAAATTGAAAAGAAAAAACTAGTACTTGACTGCGATTCTTGCGACCTTATAGTAAGAAGTGATGCAATTCTTGATGGTAAAGCGCAATAGTATATTTTGAGTCTATTCACTCTAGCCTAATAATTTTTTGTCTGACAGTTTTATGTTACTTTGTTGATTTTGACTCGAAGGCTGCCTGGAGATGTACAATGAAACTGTCCAGGGTTCACATGCAATAATGACAATACAAACTGTAAATACCTTCTCAGGGAACCAGGGCGTAACGAATGGCAATTGGAATGTGTTGGCATATGAATGCAGCGTGTCAAAGGAGTCCGGGGATACAGCGGCCATCATGGAGATCACGCTGCGAGTAAACTGGTGGCAAACTGTAACAAAGAAAATACATTGAATTAGATTTGAGGTTCTGAAATAATCATACGCCTAGCCTTTTCCTGACTATGTTGGGGTCAGATTCCAGTCTAAATGGATTCAGCTGAATACTTTTTTCTTTTTTTTACATTAAGCAACTGGTTATCTGACCTTCACAACCTACGAACACGACTACGGAGACGAAATGATAAGACATTTGTTACCCACATAACATGCAGGTTTTCGTAAGACGTGGTCATACCAGCGTCGGCGACTCTCCTGCAGTTTCTCTGCTATGTGACGGACACAAAGACTGCAATGGACGCGGGAGTTCCTGATGCGATCTTTCCGCGTAACTCCACACATCCATCGCAGGATATTCATCTCCGTAACATGCAACTCCTGCTTGTGTCGCTCAAGCAAATGCCACGAAAGACGAAGGGAACTCGAAATGTAAAGATCGTCACCCATCCACAGACTAATCGCGGCAAGATCAGATGAATTAACTTATTTAATTAAAACATTTAACGTCGATCTTCTTCTTCTTCTTCTTCAGCCTATAGATGTCCACTGCTGGACAAAGGCCTCCCCCAAGGCTTTCCACGCTGCCGGTTTTGTGCTGCCCGCATCCATCGGCTTCCCGCGACCTTAACCAGGTCATCGGTCCACCTTGTTGGGGACCTCCCTACGCTGCGTCTTCCAATACGTGGCCGCCACTTCAGTTTAGCGACTCGCAGAACTATGTCGGTGACTTTGGTTCTTCTGCGGATCTCCTCATTTCTGATTCGATCACGCAGAGAAACTCCGAGCATAGCTCTTTCCATTGCGCTTTGTGTGACTCTGAGCCTTCGTATGGGGTCCATTACGTTGATCTTAAATGTTTTAAATAAATAAGTAGATTGTAATTCTAGCTAAAAACTAACGCGGTGAAATGTACACGAGATCTTAAATGGTTGGCCGCCGACTACCCAAGATACGAGCATGTCTTAACTTAGGACTCGTAATCTTAAATTAAAATACCTCTGGACATTTTACCTCAATAAATATATAAAACTTTTAATTCCTGTAATTCTTGTACGTTTTGAAGAATAAAGAAAGAAAAGAAAGAAAGAAAGAAAATACGTTTATTCTCGGTAAACATGACATAAAGTGTACAAAAACAATTGAGTGATCATAGTTGACATGCGTCACATCCACGCAAAACGGCTATCGCTCAGCATTATGCTGCGACCCTATCCAAAACAGTCCAGCGCTGGTGGTGGAAATTATTTTTCTCTTTATTTTAGCTTTATATAGGAAGATAAAAATATTAGAAATAAAAAAAAGTAACCCACCGGTATTGGGTACAGGGTCCGAGCTACCGGTGGTCAGGGCTCCAGAGAGAGGAGACTTCTGACAATGCGAGCCGTGTCCAGAAGTACCTGGCCCTTGATCGAACTGCCAAACGATAGCCTCCTGAGGTCTTGGTCGAGGCTCTTGGCTAATAAGCCATTGGCTGTCGCGGCTATCGGTACATTGATTGCTGAATTCACATCCCACATGTCGGCAACCTCGTGAGCCAAGTCAAGATACTTGATTTGTTTATTTTTAAAGCGTAGTAAAGAATTACAGCATAATTTAAATTGCAGAATTAATATGTAGGTATGTATCGAAAAAATGCATTTAGGTAAATGTTTTCTATAATATTCTTTTATATTTACAGTCTTTTTTCAAGATGAAGGAAAACATCTTGAGGAAACCTGGACTTTTAAGTCTGAAATCGTCAACCCGCATTGAGCAAGCGTGTTGATTACGCTCGTTCCTTCTCTGTATGAGAGGAGACCTGTGACCAGCAGTGGGCCGTTTAAAAGATTGATGATGATGATGATTCTTTTATAGAGCTATCGTACCTTTAGAGTAATTTATTACATACAATTTCAGTTCTGCGGCTCTTACTGCGTTATATTATTCAATAACAACATGAATATTATATGCTATTGTTGTTTTGAATTAATCTTACAAGAACTGTGTAGCATACCAATGCGACAATTAGAGTCGAATATTTAGTGCGAAATAGTGTTGGGATACAAACCCACAGATAATAAACCGTTATTAGCAAAACGTTCGTGATTTATTTGGCCCGTGGCTAATGCATACAGATAACTTGTTTACGCTATAGTATAAACTTATCTTCATAATATTAAGATTAAATTTAGAATATTTCAACACACAAATTCGGTTTTGGAATTCGTCGTAATTACAAAACCGAATTTGTGTGTGACATAAATCGTTTATAATAGAGGTCATCATTATCTGGTCAGTTGTTTCCCAACTTTGATGAGCTTCCAGTCTAAGGATGTAGGATGACTATCTGACCTCCACAACCTACTTATTGGGTGATTTGATACACCTTGGTACGTCTGGTTATAAGACTTTTAAGCTTCTGACGAGATGTTGCATTTGATAAAAATCCACGAATAACAGCCGAAAAGATAGTCAATTGACCCGTGCAGATTGGGAATCGATATGTACAATGTATAAATCTACATATAAAAAATCAATGCCACTTTCTTTGTAATTTTATAACTCAAGAACGGACTCACCTACCCAAACCAGGCGCTTTTGCCATACCTATTATTGGAATCAATTGTAACAGCAAATACCTACTTAGGACCCATTAGCTTGATCAAATGTTATTCCGTGGTGCTTGGCAATCTGGGCTTCTCCCAGTTGCAATAATGTCCCTTTGTGCCGATTGGCCTAGTTCTGTTCTGTCTCCTGCTTATTATGGAGGGAAGTGGAAAAAATATCTTTTTTCTTACTCCTCCGCTATTCTTTTCTGATTAATTTCGTTGCGGGACCCAAGACAGTTGAAACGTTTCTCCGGGACTCGTCGAGCTTCATTGCTCGGCGTTTTTCTGGCGGTCTCCACTGTTGATTCTGGCTTTCAGGAGTTGCAGTGGGTTGGGAACAGTGTGGCGGGTTTTACCCAAACCAAATGTTTAGGCTTTATTTTGACTAATTAGTAGATGATTTATGTGGAGTTTCAACGGAAGCGGTCGTTCTTCAGTTATCCCATTTTTTGTAACAAATGAATTCAATGAACGGTGGATCATCATCTCATTCTTACTAAATATTATAAATCGGAAAGTGAGTTTGTTTGTTCCGCTTTCACGCCGTAACTACTGAACTGATCACTTTGAAATTTTTCAAACGTAAAGTTAAAAGTCAGGATTAAATAATAGTACTTTTTATCCCGGAAAATATGATATTGCCGAGGGAAATCTAAAAAGCGCGATATAACCGATCACCACGCGAGCGAAGCCGCGGGCGGAAAGCTAGTATACATATAAAACTCCTATTGTATAGTTAACCATGGTCATCCGCCCTCTGATAACTATTCAATTGTAGCTTTCCTGTAGGCACTGTCGAGAATATCGGATGTGAAAGGGATATCATTTTTCCTGCCACGCACGCATTAGCGTTCTCAGTACTTCCAAATATTGTTGCGGGTATTGGTGTTGAAATATGGATGCGGTAGTAAAAAAAGCAAATATCGCTCAGTTTGCCCGCGGGGACAGGCCGGTATGCGGATCACGTCGGGCGGGCATAACGTTGCGACTCATACACTCACAAACACTTCGCCGCCTTCAGAACGTTAGTGCTTATGTTACCAAACTTCATAATACTTCTATTTTTGTTTGGACCGTTACACCTTTACCTTTCGGGAGTATATAATGTTCCGCCAAGTTTAAACTTACTGAAAACGAATGGTGTTTAGGGACGGACCCGGTTCGAAGTGTATTTAACTTATCTGATGTGAATACAGTTTCTAGTGTTTTGAAGTTATAATCTCATGCCGTTGTTAGAATTTGATAGGTATGATAGAATTGTAAAATACCTCGTTTTTGGTACTGTTTTTAAGTACGGTTTTCAACAACAGAGTTATATATTGTATAGGTATTTATTTATACTTTCGCACAAAGAAATGTTCAGGGCGGACTTAATGCCTTAGGCTTTCTCTAACAGTCAACCACGGGTGGTGAAGAGATTAGATGGCAGGTGCCTTAGTTGAAAAAATAATCTCTTAACACTAGTGAAACAAATACTTGCCTAAATAAGCTATATACACATACATACTATTACCAAAATACATACTAACAGGTAATATATATACAAAACTAAAACTTGGGAGAAAGGTGTTGAGATGACTCAACCCTAATTGTTTAGAAAATAACTCTACAATTTTCGCTTATTTGCCAACCAACTGGTGGCCATCCTGATATCAAGAGGTAGCGCATTCCACAGAAGATTGTACGGCATATGAAATGAAGAATAGGGTATTTGACTAAAAAAACTAATTAGTCCGTCAGTCAGATTTCGAAAAATATAGTAGACAAGTATATTTTGTTTTATCAAATCAATAAAAAATGACAAATAAAAGGCATCAAAGATCAGGAGTGGTGGCTGGTGACGTCACTGGCCGCTAAAAAGTGTAGCATGCAGTGACGTCACAGGAGTTTTCACCGCGCTGTAGTATTTTTTGAAAATCTGACTGACGGACTAATTAGTTTTTTTTAGTCAAATACCCTATTAACAAAGTCGGACGTACATATGTGAAGGACAGAGTAAGAGAAGATAGAAGAACGCAGATTCTTAACTATATACTTCTATTTGTATTTTTTATATTATTTATTATAGGGTACCAAATGTCAATAATTATAATGATTTTTTGATTTAGCTTGTGAGACTTTTAAAAATTGTATCAAAGGCATCCTGTAAAAATATTGTTATAGCAGGAGACTTTGACATAGATTTACTAAAGACAAATAGATTTTTGGCTACATTTGAGTGTCTACTACTAAGTTATAATTTAAAACTAAGATTTAAACAGCCTATTCGCATGGCCAGTCAGACATGCATAGACAATTTTGCACACAATTTTAGTATATCATGTAAGAGTGAAATATAATAGAGTTTGCACTATCGGACCACACAGCACAGCCATTTCAATGTCCCTTTAAAAAGACGTGTGCCATTAACTACAATAGAGAGAGAGATAAGTACAATAAGAGATTACATTAAAGAAAATATGGCGAAATTTAATCACTGTATACAAAATATTTCATTCTCAGAGTTATATGATACAAGCAATCCTAATATAGCCATATTCATTTTTAGACACTTTTAATTTGTTTTATGACTTGTGTTTCCCGTTTATTCGAGTCAAAATAAATATGATAAGAAAACCTACGTGGGTTTCAAAGTGTGTTAAATTGTGTAGTAGAATGAAAAGAAACCTTCTTTGTTTTAAATAAATAAAAAAAATATCAACCTTACACAAAAGGCACAAAACAACTATAGAATAGAAAAAGCCACAAATGAGGCAAAAACTACGTGGCAAATGATAAATCGCAGAAAATTTAACACTCCTAACCAACAAATCAAAACCAAACAAATCAAAGTTAAAAAACAGTAATATATTAGATAGCAAACGAATTTGTGATATGTTTAATGATTACTTCGTGGACAAAATATAACCCATAATTAATGACTCTACCCAGCCTGTCACACAACGTAAGATAGACACAAGATGTAAGTCGATGTTCATGGCACCAAGTGTGCCAGAGGATATATTTAAAATAATAATGTCACTGAAAAACACAAACAGCGTAGGTTACGATGGCATCTTTACAAAAATTATTAAATCTGTAGCTGAGAAATTATGTGTGCATTTAAGTTATATACTTAGTCTCAGTATAAGTGCTGGTGTATATACCAGCACTTATACTTATACCAGAGGCTTTGAAAATTGCCATTGTTAAATCAGTATTTAAAAAGGAAAATAGAAGTCTTGTAGAAAATTATAGGCCAGTCTCGCTGATTCCTATTGTTTTAAAAATATTTGAAAAGTGTATTCACAAAGAGCTTTTAAAATACTTAAAATACTAATATAATATTCTGTGTGACCAACAAAAAGGATTTAGACCAAGAAAAACAATAAATATGGCGATCTATGATAACAATATAAATAATTATTAACCCTCCCATGTTTGTATATTTTGGAAATGGCAGTGTTCGTAAAATAAAAACCCAGGTCCCTTCACACGAATGGCTGGATGATTATATTATATGATATATAGGAATGGATATATTTCCAAGGAATAGGCTTGACAATAGCAGTCTATGTATCCCTGGTGCTAGAACAACTCTGATGCGCAAGGGTGTCTGCTGCATGGCACCGTTGATTTATAATAAAATACCTAGTCATTGGAAGGATTGCTGACAGCCTCCGTGGCGTAGCGGTAGCGGACGCGGCCGCTGCGCAAGGTTGAGCGGGTTCGATCCCCGCACAGTGCAAGTATTTGTATGCATGAATATGAATATTTGCACTGGTCTGGTCGTACCTCGGAAAGCACGTTAAGCCGTTGGTGCCGGTTGCCATACGAACATCTAGTGGCAGTCGTTACGGGTTGTTGGAGCCCTCAAAAGTCCAACCAAAGGTCTAACTGCAATGCTTCGATGTCGCCTTCGGGTTGTGGAGGTCAAATGTCGAAGTTTAGCCATATCAGCAGTTGGACTGGTAAAGCGGACCCCAGACTCCAAAGCTGAAAAGGCTTCGGATGCGACTGGGATTAACGCTGTGATGATGATGATGACCTAGTCGTTGGAAGGATTGTACTTAGTCATTGTTCAAGAAAAAACTTTGTAATTTTTTAGTAGACAAGGCTTATTATAGTGTTGCAGACTTATTGTTGGAAAAATAGTTTTGACATTTTATGTAATGTATTTATTATTATTATTAGAAATTGTGACATTAATTATATTATTGAATGATGACATTGAATTAGGATTATTGTATTTATTGATGTAATTATACAGCATTAATTTTATTTTGACATTGTAATAAAAATCATGGACATTATCGATTAATATTATATGCAATCTGACATTTTATAAATTGACATTAATAAGTAATATATCATAGGATGACTTTAACATTGTATTTAGGTAAAAATTTCAATATTTGCACACCACATCTAATGGTAGAATTTAAATGCATACTATTTTTGTAAACCTACATTCTTGCAAATAAAATATTATTATTTTAATATTATTATTTTATTATTTTCAGTTGCTAAATAAATAATTGCTAAGTAACATTCCCTAACCTGCAAATTCATTCTACTAATAATAAAAAATACCATCAAAAGATCTGAAATCGGCAATATTTGAACAGACAAAACTGGTGTTTACTTAATCCATGCCGCATTAAAATTTGCAAACAGAACGATAATCAGTTCCTCTTAACCAGACGTTATGAAATTGTGTTTCATTGCGATTATAGGAAGTACTCAAGTGCGGTTCAGGCAATTGCGGTTGAAATCAGTGCTCCGAGTGGAATACCTTGGAAATATAAAGTTTTTTAATATCCTAGGATTACTGTAGCTGCATTATATTATTAAACTTAGAGCGATTTTCGTAATCATACGAGATATTATTAAAAGAATTACTGCATTAAAAACAGCCTGTCTAAAATGATTGTCGTATAGTCACGTATACGGTCGAAGAAGCGAGGTTCTTATGACTATAAGAATGCTAACTTTTAGTCTGACATATGTAGATGAAAAGTCTTCGAGTACTACGAATGTACTTTCTCGTTATGGTGTGTCCAGACAGGACATGCAAGTAGCGCGGCAGTTACGCGCGTTATTTGCGGGACACTTTGCCGCGTGACTTGTTTAGACCTTCAGCGCGGCAGTACTGCGCGGCACGTCCGACACTAGCTCCGTTTATTATTCCTAAATTACGTAAAAGAAGGAATATAAGATAGTAGCAGCCGCCAGCGACTTCGTTCGCGTGGAATTAATTATGATCCGCTCCTATTGGTCGCAGCGTGATGTTATATAGCCTAAAGCCTTTCTGGATTAATGGGCTATCCAACACAAAAAGAATTTTTCAAATCGGAGTAGTTCCCGAGATTAGCGTGAACAAACAAACATACAAACAAACTCTTCAGCTTTATATATTAGTATAGATTAAAAATTTAAATTTAAAGAACATTATGTTGTTTTTAACCGTGTCAAATACACTTTATTTTTTAAAAAAAAGGGACGTACGAATCAACCTGTTGCTTCCGGGCGGCTAAAGGGGTTGTTGGGCCCCGTCCCGCTGTGCGCACGCGCCTACTGACCGCTATGATCTGCTGTGAATTGTGTTGTGCGCCTGCTTGGTAACCAAACTGGAACCGATTTTAAGTAAATATAATATGATATAAAAATGGTTAGAATCGATTCAGTTCTTATTCTGAACAAACTATATTCAGGTTTCGCATAAACAAAAAACAAACCCTGTATTTCAATAAGACGAACAGTTTTCGTTTTTGTTATCCATTTTAATTGATAAAACACGTCCGTTCACACACAATCAACACTAAAACCGTTCGCGGCGATCGCCGTTCGCGGCAGGTAGCTCACGGTTGCCGCGCTCGAATGCCGCTTTTTGTCTGGACATACCTTAAGTCTGTCACTCATTGTACTACGGCGTACTTTTCGGCAAAACGACACCCACGTACTTTAATTAGTATTAAATCAATATGTGACCACTTTAATACTAGGCTAAAAAACATTAGGTCACATAATACATGCCGATACCGTTAATCGTTTTAACCCAACTTATACTTGACCAATTGTTTTAATAACTACTCGATGTGAAAAAAAAAACTTGAATATTTAACATAAAACACGTACACGTACAGAGGACGGCTCTGAGCAGTTGTGTGGTGATGTGATGCGGGTACGATGCGCCTAATGTTGTTGTGTCGGGAGTTTGGTCGTGGAGAGTCTCCAGATCAATCTCCCTCTAGAGCAGCATCGTTTGGTCGTGTTGATTTTGGGTTCAACATTGCATCACTTCGCTCAACTGCCGCCATCATTCCTATTCCTAAGTTTTTTAAGTGAATAGGCTTAATAAACTAGTGCGCTTTACCATCAACGATTGCATCACTGCTTACCATCAGGCGGGATTACAGTCAAGCACTAGTTTATAATCATTAAAAAAAAAAAGAATTACCCCTACACACGCTGAGCTAGTTCAATGGCAAGAACTTGATGAAGTGATGAAACTTAATTATGAAGTAGCTTCACAGGCGTAAGCCGTAGGTAGCCACAAGTGGCACGATTCTGCTTAGTCGAGTGCTTGTTTACATTCCTACAAGTTCTATTCAGTTACTTGCCCTATTCCCATACAGATACATTATCAGATATTCATGCCAACACTCCGCTTATGTTTGCAATGTTTGATACACTTTTAAGTAACTGAACAACACTGACCGTTACACCTTTACCTTTCGGGAGTATATAATGTTCCGCCAAGTTTAAACTTACTGAAAACGAATGGTGTTTAGGGACGGACCCGGTTCGAAGTGTATTTAACTTATCTGATGTGAATACAGTTTCTAGTGTTTTGAAGTTATAATCTCATGCCGTTGTTAGAATTTGATAGGTATGATAGAATTGTAAAATACCTCGTTTTTGGTACTGTTTTTAAGTACGGTTTTCAACAACAGAGTTATATATTGTATAGGTATTTATTTATACTTTCGCACAAAGAAATGTTCAGGGCGGACTTAATGCCTTAGGCTTTCTCTAACAGTCAACCACGGGTGGTGAAGAGATTAGATGGCAGGTGCCTTAGTTGAAAAAATAATCTCTTAACACTAGTGAAACAAATACTTGCCTAAATAAGCTATATACACATACATACTATTACCAAAATACATACTAACAGGTAATATATATACAAAACTAAAACTTGGGAGAAAGGTGTTGAGATGACTCAACCCTAATTGTTTAGAAAATAACTCTACAATTTTCGCTTATTTGCCAACCAACTGGTGGCCATCCTGATATCAAGAGGTAGCGCATTCCACAGAAGATTGTACGGCATATGAAATGAAGAATAGGGTATTTGACTAAAAAAACTAATTAGTCCGTCAGTCAGATTTCGAAAAATATAGTAGACAAGTATATTTTGTTTTATCAAATCAATAAAAAATGACAAATAAAAGGCATCAAAGATCAGGAGTGGTGGCTGGTGACGTCACTGGCCGCTAAAAAGTGTAGCATGCAGTGACGTCACAGGAGTTTTCACCGCGCTGTAGTATTTTTTGAAAATCTGACTGACGGACTAATTAGTTTTTTTTAGTCAAATACCCTATTAACAAAGTCGGACGTACATATGTGAAGGACAGAGTAAGAGAAGATAGAAGAACGCAGATTCTTAACTATATACTTCTATTTGTATTTTTTATATTATTTATTATAGGGTACCAAATGTCAATAATTATAATGATTTTTTGATTTAGCTTGTGAGACTTTTAAAAATTGTATCAAAGGCATCCTGTAAAAATATTGTTATAGCAGGAGACTTTGACATAGATTTACTAAAGACAAATAGATTTTTGGCTACATTTGAGTGTCTACTACTAAGTTATAATTTAAAACTAAGATTTAAACAGCCTATTCGCATGGCCAGTCAGACATGCATAGACAATTTTGCACACAATTTTAGTATATCATGTAAGAGTGAAATATAATAGAGTTTGCACTATCGGACCACACAGCACAGCCATTTCAATGTCCCTTTAAAAAGACGTGTGCCATTAACTACAATAGAGAGAGAGATAAGTACAATAAGAGATTACATTAAAGAAAATATGGCGAAATTTAATCACTGTATACAAAATATTTCATTCTCAGAGTTATATGATACAAGCAATCCTAATATAGCCATATTCATTTTTAGACACTTTTAATTTGTTTTATGACTTGTGTTTCCCGTTTATTCGAGTCAAAATAAATATGATAAGAAAACCTACGTGGGTTTCAAAGTGTGTTAAATTGTGTAGTAGAATGAAAAGAAACCTTCTTTGTTTTAAATAAATAAAAAAAATATCAACCTTACACAAAAGGCACAAAACAACTATAGAATAGAAAAAGCCACAAATGAGGCAAAAACTACGTGGCAAATGATAAATCGCAGAAAATTTAACACTCCTAACCAACAAATCAAAACCAAACAAATCAAAGTTAAAAAACAGTAATATATTAGATAGCAAACGAATTTGTGATATGTTTAATGATTACTTCGTGGACAAAATATAACCCATAATTAATGACTCTACCCAGCCTGTCACACAACGTAAGATAGACACAAGATGTAAGTCGATGTTCATGGCACCAAGTGTGCCAGAGGATATATTTAAAATAATAATGTCACTGAAAAACACAAACAGCGTAGGTTACGATGGCATCTTTACAAAAATTATTAAATCTGTAGCTGAGAAATTATGTGTGCATTTAAGTTATATACTTAGTCTCAGTATAAGTGCTGGTGTATATACCAGCACTTATACTTATACCAGAGGCTTTGAAAATTGCCATTGTTAAATCAGTATTTAAAAAGGAAAATAGAAGTCTTGTAGAAAATTATAGGCCAGTCTCGCTGATTCCTATTGTTTTAAAAATATTTGAAAAGTGTATTCACAAAGAGCTTTTAAAATACTTAAAATACTAATATAATATTCTGTGTGACCAACAAAAAGGATTTAGACCAAGAAAAACAATAAATATGGCGATCTATGATAACAATATAAATAATTATTAACCCTCCCATGTTTGTATATTTTGGAAATGGCAGTGTTCGTAAAATAAAAACCCAGGTCCCTTCACACGAATGGCTGGATGATTATATTATATGATATATAGGAATGGATATATTTCCAAGGAATAGGCTTGACAATAGCAGTCTATGTATCCCTGGTGCTAGAACAACTCTGATGCGCAAGGGTGTCTGCTGCATGGCACCGTTGATTTATAATAAAATACCTAGTCATTGGAAGGATTGCTGACAGCCTCCGTGGCGTAGCGGTAGCGGACGCGGCCGCTGCGCAAGGTTGAGCGGGTTCGATCCCCGCACAGTGCAAGTATTTGTATGCATGAATATGAATATTTGCACTGGTCTGGTCGTACCTCGGAAAGCACGTTAAGCCGTTGGTGCCGGTTGCCATACGAACATCTAGTGGCAGTCGTTACGGGTTGTTGGAGCCCTCAAAAGTCCAACCAAAGGTCTAACTGCAATGCTTCGATGTCGCCTTCGGGTTGTGGAGGTCAAATGTCGAAGTTTAGCCATATCAGCAGTTGGACTGGTAAAGCGGACCCCAGACTCCAAAGCTGAAAAGGCTTCGGATGCGACTGGGATTAACGCTGTGATGATGATGATGACCTAGTCGTTGGAAGGATTGTACTTAGTCATTGTTCAAGAAAAAACTTTGTAATTTTTTAGTAGACAAGGCTTATTATAGTGTTGCAGACTTATTGTTGGAAAAATAGTTTTGACATTTTATGTAATGTATTTATTATTATTATTAGAAATTGTGACATTAATTATATTATTGAATGATGACATTGAATTAGGATTATTGTATTTATTGATGTAATTATACAGCATTAATTTTATTTTGACATTGTAATAAAAATCATGGACATTATCGATTAATATTATATGCAATCTGACATTTTATAAATTGACATTAATAAGTAATATATCATAGGATGACTTTAACATTGTATTTAGGTAAAAATTTCAATATTTGCACACCACATCTAATGGTAGAATTTAAATGCATACTATTTTTGTAAACCTACATTCTTGCAAATAAAATATTATTATTTTAATATTATTATTTTATTATTTTCAGTTGCTAAATAAATAATTGCTAAGTAACATTCCCTAACCTGCAAATTCATTCTACTAATAATAAAAAATACCATCAAAAGATCTGAAATCGGCAATATTTGAACAGACAAAACTGGTGTTTACTTAATCCATGCCGCATTAAAATTTGCAAACAGAACGATAATCAGTTCCTCTTAACCAGACGTTATGAAATTGTGTTTCATTGCGATTATAGGAAGTACTCAAGTGCGGTTCAGGCAATTGCGGTTGAAATCAGTGCTCCGAGTGGAATACCTTGGAAATATAAAGTTTTTTAATATCCTAGGATTACTGTAGCTGCATTATATTATTAAACTTAGAGCGATTTTCGTAATCATACGAGATATTATTAAAAGAATTACTGCATTAAAAACAGCCTGTCTAAAATGATTGTCGTATAGTCACGTATACGGTCGAAGAAGCGAGGTTCTTATGACTATAAGAATGCTAACTTTTAGTCTGACATATGTAGATGAAAAGTCTTCGAGTACTACGAATGTGCTTTCTCGTTATGGTGTGTCCAGACAGGACATGCAAGTAGCGCGGCAGTTACGCGCGTTATTTGCGGGACACTTTGCCGCGTGACTTGTTTAGACCTTCAGCGCGGCAGTACTGCGCGGCACGTCCGACACTAGCTCCGTTTATTATTCCTAAATTACGTAAAAGAAGGAATATAAGATAGTAGCAGCCGCCAGCGACTTCGTTCGCGTGGAATTAATTATGATCCGCTCCTATTGGTCGCAGCGTGATGTTATATAGCCTAAAGCCTTTCTGGATTAATGGGCTATCCAACACAAAAAGAATTTTTCAAATCGGAGTAGTTCCCGAGATTAGCGTGAACAAACAAACATACAAACAAACTCTTCAGCTTTATATATTAGTATAGATTAAAAATTTAAATTTAAAGAACATTATGTTGTTTTTAACCGTGTCAAATACACTTTATTTTTTAAAAAAAAGGGACGTACGAATCAACCTGTTGCTTCCGGGCGGCTAAAGGGGTTGTTGGGCCCCGTCCCGCTGTGCGCACGCGCCTACTGACCGCTATGATCTGCTGTGAATTGTGTTGTGCGCCTGCTTGGTAACCAAACTGGAACCGATTTTAAGTAAATATAATATGATATAAAAATGGTTAGAATCGATTCAGTTCTTATTCTGAACAAACTATATTCAGGTTTCGCATAAACAAAAAACAAACCCTGTATTTCAATAAGACGAACAGTTTTCGTTTTTGTTATCCATTTTAATTGATAAAACACGTCCGTTCACACACAATCAACACTAAAACCGTTCGCGGCGATCGCCGTTCGCGGCAGGTAGCTCACGGTTGCCGCGCTCGAATGCCGCTTTTTGTCTGGACATACCTTAAGTCTGTCACTCATTGTACTACGGCGTACTTTTCGGCAAAACGACACCCACGTACTTTAATTAGTATTAAATCAATATGTGACCACTTTAATACTAGGCTAAAAAACATTAGGTCACATAATACATGCCGATACCGTTAATCGTTTTAACCCAACTTATACTTGACCAATTGTTTTAATAACTACTCGATGTGAAAAAAAAAACTTGAATATTTAACATAAAACACGTACACGTACAGAGGACGGCTCTGAGCAGTTGTGTGGTGATGTGATGCGGGTACGATGCGCCTAATGTTGTTGTGTCGGGAGTTTGGTCGTGGAGAGTCTCCAGATCAATCTCCCTCTAGAGCAGCATCGTTTGGTCGTGTTGATTTTGGGTTCAACATTGCATCACTTCGCTCAACTGCCGCCATCATTCCTATTCCTAAGTTTTTTAAGTGAATAGGCTTAATAAACTAGTGCGCTTTACCATCAACGATTGCATCACTGCTTACCATCAGGCGGGATTACAGTCAAGCACTAGTTTATAATCATTAAAAAAAAAAAGAATTACCCCTACACACGCTGAGCTAGTTCAATGGCAAGAACTTGATGAAGTGATGAAACTTAATTATGAAGTAGCTTCACAGGCGTAAGCCGTAGGTAGCCACAAGTGGCACGATTCTGCTTAGTCGAGTGCTTGTTTACATTCCTACAAGTTCTATTCAGTTACTTGCCCTATTCCCATACAGATACATTATCAGATATTCATGCCAACACTCCGCTTATGTTTGCAATGTTTGATACACTTTTAAGTAACTGAACAACACTGAGGTTGAAGGGCTTGTTGGTCTCATCTTTTTTTTTTTACTTTTTAAATAATATGTTTATAAAGTTTTATACATTGATGGAATGAGAAAAAAGAAAATGAGATCAGTTACTCTGTTCTCTTTTAGTAAAAAAATTAGGTATGTTTACTAATATCAATCACCTTTAGTTTAAAGATGGTTTATAATATATCCAAATTAAAATCAGTTAATTTTTAACTATTTAGAACAATATTTTAGACCACAATAACAAAAAATTGCTAAAGAATATATTTAAATCTAACAGAAGAATGAAAGATGAAAAGAGTAATTGTGTTAACATTGAACATTATGTAAAGAAAAATAATAAACAGAAAAATCTAAACAGAATTGTATATGAACTAAAGGATTTATGCAAAATAGCGAATGAAGAAGTTGCAGTCAACGCCTATCTCGGCTACGTAGCGTCTTTGTTCAGGTACGGATTACTCTTCATGAGGTAACTCATCACACATACAAAGAGCATTCATACCGCAAAAAATGCTTTCAACCAGTAATTGGGGCACCTCCATACGAGAGCTGTAGAACATCTTAGAAATAGCCATAACTGTTAGGAAAACCTCTCACTTTTTTACCACAGTAGCCGAAAACAATAGATTTGCATAAAGTAGCCCCACCAAATTAAAATTCCAATTTTGTAATGCTACTCTCCACTACAGAAATTACCTATTATATTTGCTAAACTAATAAGAATACTACCATTTATTTTTTACAAAACATATCTACAATATTGGGCTTCACCGAAATATTTTTTAATACACACTAGAATATTTTGCTGATTATATCTAAGTGTAAATAAGTTTTTGTTTATATTTAATAGTGTAATAAATGTGTTCTTGGTGCCGAATTTCTTGTTTATAAACAAATAAAAATTAAATAGAAGGAAAAAGATGCACTGAACAAAACCTTGGGGGAGGCCTTTGTCCAGCAGTGGACATCTATAGGCTGAGGAAGAAGAAGAACAATTTAGTTTGGTCTGTGAAAAAGGAAATGAAAAATGAACATATGTAGCAAATAAGTTAGGTTTTATATCCACGTGTATATTAGGTTCAGATTGTCAATATTCGTAGGCCGCTATTAACAGTGAATGTGTCGAACTTATATATTTGTCGCAGACAGCGACGGCAGAGCGGTAGGGTCGTCAGCATCTTGATGTAGTGGTACGGGTTCCATTTCGTAGGTGAGTTTTGAATTAAAGCACGACGTGTAGATATACCCTCCAATCTTGACAATCACAATTTAAATAGGCAAACCGACAGTTTCGGTTCGGAGAAGTGCCTTGGTCCGCGTCTCGATGCAAAGTGACCGTTCGACGAACCCCACTTTCCAAAGCGACTCCGTCTATATGCCGCCATCACAAAATGACATCACAGGCGTTTGCCCCTGAATTACGTAAATCAAATGAGCAACTTTTCTTCAAATAATTTCAACGATCTCCGACATATTCATATATACCAACCATCTTGGTTAGAAAATAAATGTCTTTGTCTTTCTCCAACGTAAACAAGCAGTATGGAAAAACTGCAACAAAAAATCGTAATCATGACTACAAACTCAATAATTTCTAAAAGAACCGTGTTTATTCCACGAAGGAACAACCAATCATGATAAAGCATTGTATATCTTCTTATCTTTTATGGTTTTATTGTTATGATTGTCATATTTCTTTGCGTAATAAAGTTGGTCGGTACACAACTGAAGTTATTACTGTAAAAACATCTAGATTTTAGAGTTTTATTTTAAGTCAATTTCAGTGTTTCTTTTATTTGATAAAAATTATGACGAATAAATTTGTTTAGAGTGAACGTGAGAGAGTTAGAACTACATATGTAGGGTGGCGTATATTTTTACCCGACTACGGCAAAGCAAAAGGAGGGTTATGATTTTGACAGGCTATGTATGTATGTATGTATGTATGTATGTATGTATGTATGTATGTATGTATGTTCATCTGTTCCCTCGTAACTTCTAAACTACTTATCAGAATTTGACAAATGACATATCATTAGAAGCTTCTTAATTGTCCGCTGGTTATAGGCTATATGGGGTTTCACAAAATTTACTGTGGCGCCCTCTAGCAGACAAAACATACAGAGTAAAAAACTAAAGTTAAGATAAATATGCCGTGTTTAGTATCATTTGAAAGCCCTTTACTTGTACATTTTGAATAAATATATATTGCTAGCATTTGCGTGTGATAAGGTGCTACGGTAGGTAGGTATATGTAACGTGTGACTACGCCTTTCCAAACATGAAAATTTATCTCTACATAGTGAATATTGCATACTTCAGAATAGTATTGTATGACATTACTACTGTGTCCATTTACTTGCAACTTCATTAGCAACTTTGTTCAGTTCAGTATTCTGAAAATCTTGTTTTATACTTTTTCAGCGTCGTTTTTTGTCGTAGTTGGGTTTTAGTTTTTAACTTTTTTTTGATAACTTCCACTGTCAACTCAACATAATTTGTACCTTTTCAATATTCGAGCCGTACCAGCCGTACAGCAGTGTCCACGTTTCTGCTCCGTACGGCACGGCTAAATTCAAGGTCGCTCAGCGAACTATGGAAAGAGCTACGCTTGGAGTCTTTCTTGGGGATCGAATCTACAATGAGGTGATCCGGCAGAGAACCAAAGTTGTTGACATATGTAGCTCACCGAATAAGCAAGATGGAGTGGCAATGGGCCAGCCATCTATTATGGCCATAGAAATAATGACCGTTGGAGTAGATATGTTTTTGAGTGAAGAAAGAGAGGCGCATCGGTAGGCGTAAGGTGGGACGCCCTCAGGTTTGGTGTAGCGACGCTCTTCGCAGGATGACTGATAGTAACTGGATGAGAGTTGCCGAAAATCGAGTTGAATGGGGTGAAATAGGAGAGGCTCACGTCCAGCAGTGGACTGCTATAGGATAAAGATGATGATTATGAATTGCATGATTTAATTCCCCCATCTCCGTTCCACCATCGGACGACCCGTCGTACGGTGAGTTTCCACCCTCACGTTGTTAACACCACCACGATCCGGTCGAAGCGTTTCGCCTCCTCCTTTATACCACGTACATCGAGGGACTGGAACAATTTGCCAGCGGCGGTGTTTCCGTCGAACTACAATTTGAGCCATGTCAATTATTACATTTCCATGAATATAATCAATCCAGATTCCTAAAAGGTCAAGGTATTAGAAAATATTGCCACTTTCCGGTATAAAAAAACTAGTGCCCGTAGGCCGTAGCTGCGTTAATCCTACCCTATCCCAATTCAATCTCAATAACGTTTGAAGCGTCGGCCACTGATCACTTGGCTATTACCGTGTTCATATCCCCTACAGTCTTCGGGCGTATATGTTCGGTTAGCTGCCACGAAATTATTAAACAATTTCTCGTTTCCAAAATAAATTGGAGGGTAAAATGGATCGATCGAAGGTCAGGGAACGTTCTAGAGGCGTTTCTACTAGGTGACCTTCTAGAACGTCTGATAAACATTTTCGAAATTGGATTTTCTTGTAGCTGTAGAAAACAAAACAATTAAGGACTTACGTCTTTTCAGTGTCATTTGGTTGGACATGAGGAGTGTCCAGTATTTTTAAGTAAAGAATCTATGTACAAAATTTCAAAAAGATATCATAAAAAGCCTCAAAGTTATGAGCTTGATATCCTACGTGGCTGTCCCAATAAACATATGGCCCACGCTCCGCTCGGGCGGGCGAGCGCGGTGCGTTGACCTCTGGCGTCAGCTGTTGCGCGAGCGCGGAGTACTATGATCTACCGTGCGCGCTCGGTAACCAAACTGCAACAATTTCTAAATGTATTAGGGAAAAAATATAACATGGTGTAAAAATTATTGGAATCGATTCAGTTGTTTATTCTGAACAAACTATATTCAGGTTTCGTATACTTAAAAAAATAACTTTGTATAAAACCCACAGATTAAAACTGTCGATAGACATAGATATAGATTAAATACAAAAGGTCTAATAGATGACCTTTTCATATAGGAAATTAATGCCAAATGGCGGTAAATTTCGACATTCTATAGTAGTGTGACATGAAATAAGGTCTCGTCAGTCCAAACTTGGTCTAACTGAGGGTTTAATTATACCTATTTCCGTTGGGTAATTACTCGTTTCCGCACATGATGATGACGTGATCCGGGTTTTTGGTATTATTAAGGGCAGCGCTGGGGGTAAGTACTTAGTTAGGGACATCCAAGAGCATATTGTAACAATGTTTCTTGAAACGACTTGGTAAACTGTAAATGAAAATCTCGATCGTTATACCGTCTCGTTTGTAATTTTACCCGACCTTAGTATTGAATAATAAAGGCTTTGAAAATCGAAACTTTGATTGAACGAGTAACATTATGTGGTTTCGATTAAAAAACTGATATTTTTCACCACCTTTCTACTCCTTTACTAGATTCGTTTCACTGTCTGTTTAGCAGCTACTGAAGCAATATATAAAGAAAACCCCATTCGACCCATAAGGATAATAAAGGTTAGGTAACCACATGACCAAATAAATTATGATATTTGACATAATCATCATAGTAACAATACTAATGAATTTTGAAATAATCTTTTTTTTCTGCGTTTTAATTCCAACTTCCCCAAAATTTGGTATTTTTTTTAAAACTGTCAACACCATTTTTGTCAGTATTATTATGAGCGAATAGCGATACGACCGCGTGCCCTGATCCCTTCACCCGTGCATGTATTGCCTACCGCACAAGTATTAAGTTACCTCCTCTTGCGAATCAATTTTTTTAGGGTTTTTTTTTTCAGTTTAGCCCGGCTTTGCAGGCATTAGTAGAATCAGTTATCGATATCTGACAATAACTTCACGGATCGGACAGGGTTTTATTTACATATTGTAGGTATACTTAGATTTTAATCGGTTAGTTTACGGTAGGCTTTTCTCGGTGGTAGGCAACAAAATCAGCCGTGGGCATAAATTACCACCCACCAGACAAAGTCTTGGCGCCAAGCGATTCGTCGTGTCCCGGTATGATGTCTGGTGAAGCCGTACGGTGGACGGGTCTGAGCAGTTGTGTTGCGATGTGTGCCGAGTACGATGTGCCTAATGTTGTTGTGTCGGGAGTTTGGTCGTGGAGGGTCTCCAGATCATCCTCTTGCGCAGCATCGTTGGTTGTGTTGTTGGGTTAAACATTGCATCACCTCGCTCAACTGCCGTCTTCCTTCCTATTCACTCAGTTTATTTGAGTGTATAGGCTTAATAAGCTAGTGCGCTTTACCACCAACGATTGCATCACTGCTTACCATCAGGCGGGATTGCAGTAAAGCACTAGTTTATAACTATTAAAAAAAAGGCTCAATTCCTGTCATCATGTTTCTCGTTCAATAATAGTCTATGTTCACCATCTTTATATCAGCTACTCATCGAGATCAACTGAATGTAGGGCTATCTTCAAGCGCCACACTAGAAAACCCGTCATACTGACGTCACAGAAATTCTGCATCTCACAAGCAGAGTTCACCGTGCAACTCGCATTTATGTATTGTATACAACTGCTAAATAAAAAATTCTAAATTCAAATACTTGCCAGACACTACATCCGTCTGGTCGGAGGATCCTCCCTTTTCTATGGAGGATGAGTAAACTTTACACCCAGTTTCTCATACCTCCATAAACCTGCTATCCGTTATCGAGGCGTTGGTTATTGCGCAGATTTTCTCTCAACGTACTACGTTAGACTACACAAAAGCGCAAAAACAAACAATGATTGGCTACCTTAAATACATTTAGAGAAGGTTTTCCGGAGACTTGTTTTGAAAAATAACTGAGAAGCATTACCCTCTTTGTTCCCCATTTCAAAAACAGGAGAATGCTAATTAAACCCGATGCACTCTAAGGCTTTATTTTTTTTTTCTATTTAGCATGTTCGATGAATTCACAGCTTGTTTCAATTAGCAGGTTCCATTAACTTTTTTTCCTTATTATACAAAAAGTAGCGAAATTCTTGTCATTAAAATAGGAATTAAATCCTACTCGGTAGGAGAAATACATCATACAGAATGTGGTATTAGAAATATGGTTTCTAAAATTAGTTAAGTTCACCAGAAAGACAATTCTCATAATTAAAAACATTCAAAATATAGTAACAATCTCATCTCAGCGACACTCATTATGAAACACTTACCAAAACATAGGAAAATCAGAGCTATTATTTCTGGCAGATTGAGGCAGAGATCAGATGGGGAACATTCTTAAAAATTGCCTCTCTCATTAAAACAAAGAAATCAAGAGCTTATGTACGCCTAAACCAGTCATTCCGCAGTAAGTTGTGAAATCAAATAACATATAACTTACATAATCAGATAACTTGAAACTACAATGACACTTTGATTTAAAAGCGTCAACAAATAAAAGGTGTGAAGATTAATTTTATGAGTACCGTAACAATGGCTTGGCTTCTTGCGGCACCCTCCGTATTGTGAGAAGATGGCAGCATTGTGACACGCCACCGGTCTGCGTCGGTTTTATATCGTGCGGACGCGTGCCGTAAACATTCTTGCCGACCCGAATAACTATGCCCAGCAGAGACACTATACCAATAACTATGCATTGCACACGGCATTCCTTTCCGCGCCATTAGTTGAATTGTCAATGACAGCTTCCGATCGTGCTTTTGACTACAAATTACTCCATTTTATTGCAACCTGTAAAGGTTTTTATTTGGAGTGACTGAGACCTAATCAGTTAATGTGTATATGTAGTCACTATTTGTGCCTTTTAGTGATTGGAGTTTTGGTCAGCGTCACATACATATAAGTACATTGACATTTAGTCGCAAGTTTTGGGCTATCCAGAGACAAAGTTTGGATGCTTTATGTACATATGTTTTCAACATATATCGTTGAAAACATATGTACATAAAGTATTACAAACATAATATGTACATCCATACTAATATTATAAATGCGCAAGTAACTCTGTCTGTCTGTCTGTCTGTCTGTTACGCTTTCCCGCCTAAACCTCTCAACCGATTTTGATGAAATTTGGCACAGACAATCTTTGGACCCTGAGAAAAAACATAGGCTACCTTTTATCCCGGAAAAATTTGATATTCCCGAGGGAAATCTAAAAAGCGCGATATAACGGAACTCCACGCGGGCGAAGACGCAGGCGGAAAGCACACAATCTTTAGACCCTGAGAAAGGACATAGGCTACCTTTTATCCCGGAAAAATTTGATGTTCCCGAGGGAAATCTAAAAAGCGCTATATAACCGAAATTTACGCGGGCGAAGCCGCGGGCGGAAAGCTAGTAAGGTATATATTACATAATTATACAACGTTATTTTTACTTTATACGAAAGCTGATCATAGCTAGTTCAGAATAAGCAACTGAATCGATTCCAATCATTTTTAAACTATGTTATATTTTTTTCCCAAATACATTTAGAAATTATTACAGTGTGATTACCGAGCGCACAACACAGCTGACTATAGTACTAGGCGCGTGCGCATAGCTGGATAGGCCCGCAGGGGCCGCGCCGTGCCGCTGTAGGTGCGGTGCGTTGACCATATTTTTTTGGGACAACCAAGTAAGACTTGTTGTCTTACTTGGTTGTCCCAAAAATATATCATAACCTTGTGCTTTTTTATTATATCTTTTTAAAATTTTGAACATAGATTCTTTACTTAAAAATACTGGACACGTGTTTCGGGTTTCGCATAAACAAAAAATAACTTTCTAACTGCAACATGGAAAGAAAGAGAAGAAAGAATAATTATTTTATACAAAGCGCTGCTTGGTGTTTGTTGCAAAAATAGGACGGTAGTAACAAATAAAGAGTTATTCTCTTATACGCGGTCGGTGCGGTTTTGTCGTTGCCTGTATGACCGCTTTGTTTTAAAAATCAAAGTCGTATTTTATAGTTATGCATCATCATCATCATCATCCTCTACTCGTCCACTGTTGGACATAGGCCTCCTTCATGGCACGCGAACAAGCTCGATCCCGAGCAGTTCTCCGCCAGCCACTACCAGCCACCTTTTAATTATGCATAGATTGTTGTAATGTTATGTATGTACATATCCATATATACTCACACTTATTATTTATACTCATACTTATACAACGTGTAACGTAAAGGGTATATACATAACAAAGGCATGGCATCTTTACATGATATCAAACGATATTGGAAGGGTTTTTTAATCGTATCTCTTTATGTTAGGAAGTTATGAGGAAAAACACCGCCTGTGATAGGCTAGTCTCACAGATATAATCATACTAGTCGCACAGAGATATTGAAGACATTTATCGGATTTTGGCAAGTAACGTGACGGGTGACGAGTAGTTATTAACATACGAGTATGTAGTGTGCTGCCACGTTTGTTATGATTTGATTTTAAGAAACACACGAAACCGAAAATTGGTACCAATTTTTTGAGTATTTTATTTTGAGTTGAAACCGTTCCGATATCGTTTGATATCATCTAAAGATGCCATGCCCTTGGTATGTATATACCCTTTTTGTTACACGTTGTATATGTATCATTAATTCCCGCAGATCATAATATGCATGAGGCTCTGTTTTGATCATATACCACTAAACAAGGACTCATTTTTCAGTTCACACAGTCCCCAACTTTAAGCCTAAGTTTCGGCGACTTAGCGATCTCTTAGGGTAGGAAGCTGTATCTATGCAGGACTGTATTACTTTTTCCAACCAAATATAGCACTTTCTTAATATTTATTTTTATATTGTATTTAAACATCACTCACTACTTGAACATTACTAGTACATTTGCTCGACCCCACTCCTCAGTCTCCCTCTTCTACCCTATGGAGTGTTTTGCAACTCCTTAAGTAACCCTATGGAGGAGCGGTTGGTGACTCCTTAAATAAGCCTAAAAATACTAACTCTTTCGCTCTTCTAGGAGCTTAAATTTCTACTTACATTATCTAATGTTTATTTTTTTTCCTTCCAGTCTGGAGCGGCTGACAACTCCAAAAATAAGCCTTGTTGTCATTTTAAAACACACTTCTATGAGTGGCAGTCATTGATTTTGAACTCCACCTATACCTGTATGAAGAAGATTGCTTGTAAGAGATAGTATGAATGGGTGAATGGAGATGCATGAATCTGTGAAGTGTTGTTTAACGATATGAAATCTTTAAAATGTTTTTTTTTTACGTTCTGTGATTACATAAGTATTGAAGCTATACAATATGTTAAGAAAACCCTCTCCGACCCGTAAGGATAGTAAACACATATGGTACACATGACCAAATATCATATGAAATTTTATATAATCATCATAGTAACAATACTAGAGAATTTTGAAATAATCTTTTTTTCCCGCGAATTAATTCCAACTTCCCCAAAATTTGGTAATTCTTAAAAAGTGACAACATTATTTTTGACGGTATAATTCTGAGCGAATAGCGATGCGACCGCGTGCCGCGTGCCCTGCCCCTCTACGCCCGCGCCTGTATGGCCTACCGCGCATGTTTTAAGTTACCTTTTTTTGCGAATAAGTATTTATTTTTTTAGGAGGCTTTTTTTTTTAAGTTTAGCCCGGTTTGTAGGCATTAATAGAATCAGTTATCGATACCTAACAATACCTTCACGGATCGGACAGGGTTTTCTTTACTTAATATATAAATAAACAATTCTTATTCATAAGTACGGTAAATCTGTGCTTATTAGTATCAAGTGTTTCGTCGCCTAAGGCAGCGTTTTAATGACCAAGGAAAACATAATACTGGTTATTGTTATGAGTCTATTACAAATGGAATCATAACAAGTAATATAATATTAATGATGACCGCTATACAACATGTTTTATACCTGTTCCATAAATAGCAATATACTTATAGCTAGAAAAAAAAATCAAATGGTAAAAAATATTTGGTAATTGGTTGCATATTATATAAATAAAAAAAAAAAAACAGAAATCCTTATTCGAGCGATTATAAACATTTTGAAACAAAATTTTGCTTTTATCGCTTTGACGGGAGTTTCAATAAAACAAAGACGTACAAAATGGTTTATAAGTGGAACTTCGTCAAATATATGATCATTGTTGTGTAATCGCTATTTTTGGTATCGTAGTAAGACGACACGATCTAACATAAACCGACTTCAAGAAAAAAGGAAGGATTATTTTTTATAAATTATTAACAGCTAGCGCTTGCCCGCAATCCCGCCTGATGGTAAGCAGTGATGCGATCGTTGATGGTAAAGCGCGCTAGTTTATTAAGAGCCTATTCTCTCTAGCCTTGAAGACACTCAAATTGTAGTGTGACGAAAACACCGCCGCCGGCAAATTGTTCCAGTCCCTCGATGTGCCGGTATATAAGAAGAAGCGAAACGCTTCGTCCGGATCGTAGTGGTGTTAACAACGTAAGGGTGGAAAGTCGCCGTATGACGGGTCGTCCGATGGTGGAACGGAGATGGGGGAATTAAATCATGCAATTCCCTTGCACACTCACCAGAATGTATCCTATGGAAGACCGTAACTCTGGCTACTCTACGCCTGTGCTCCAGGCTTCGGAGACTCGGTATTATATATTTTTAATTTAAAGTACACAATACAAACATGTTCTTTCATACGTAATACTAAAAATAGACAAATTCGTCCAGTCGTTCCCAAGTAACGCGCTCACCATAAAACAGCATTTCATTTTTGTTACATGGAATATTGTAATCCATCGAAAAGGTCCGGTACCAACTGGCCAGACTGTCATAGATACCCGTTAGGTCATTAATAATAAAAAAGGGTATAATTGTTCACCGGGAGTTATTCCGGTCGGATCCCCTGATCTGACCCCTTGCTGGTTGTTGTAACGTTTTAATTTCTATGAGCCATTGCAATCAAGCGTCATTTGCTATGGAAACTTTATTATATTTATCGATTGTAATGTAATTTTAACAATTGGGTTGTGTGCCAAAAATAATTTTATGTCCATCAGATGGATTTATAAAAAATATTGAACACGGCTTTTTGAATTTTTCTTTCTTTCAAATATTTAGGAAGATATATTGATTTGAAATGTCGCATGACGTCACGCCGCGGTATAAAATATACCACTAATTAGCTCCCACTCCGTAACTTTAATACGGTATATGTCCGTAGTTTTTGGTAATTTCGACAAAATAAAAAATACGGGTTTTAATTTTTTTTTATTATCTATCATCATCATCATCATCAGCCTCTACTCGTCCACTGCTGGACATAGGCCTCCTCCATGGCACGTCAACAAGCTCGATCCTGAGCAGTTCTCCGCCAGCCACTACCAGCCACCATTTTGATGTCTTCGCTCCATCTCGCCCAAGGGCGTCCTACGCTACGTTTGCTGAGACGCGGTCTCCACTCGAGGATTCGTTTACCCCAAACGGTCGTCAGTCCTGCGGCATATGTGACCAGCCCATATCATTATCTACGGATTAATTATTTTTCTGATTTTCATACACCGACACATCCCTATTACATTCACAATAAGATTTTCATACCTTGGACACATCCCTATTACATACACAATAAGCTACTCTTGCCGCGGCTGTTCTGTGGATGGGTGACCATCTTTACATATCGAAACCTCTCCGTGCCTCGAATAGGTCCCGGCTGTCATTTGTAGATGTTTGAAAGTCGTTACCGGTCGTTTGACGTCTGCTGCGCAAGGAGGCGTGGGTTCGATCCCCGCGCAGTACAAATATATGCATGAATGAATATGAATATTTGCACTGGTCTGGTCGTGCCTAGGAAAGCACGTTAAGCTGTTGGTCCCGGTTGTCATATGCGCATCTAAGCGCAGGCATTACGGGTTGTTGGAGCCCTTAAAAGTCCAACAATTGGTCTAACTGCAATGCTTCGATATCGCCTTCGGTTTGTGGAAGTCAGACGGCAGTCGCTTCATGGTTTATGTTGAGCCAAAATCAGCAGTTATATTGGTAAAAGCGGACCCCAGACTCCTAAGCTGAAAAAGCTTCGGATGGGACTGGGATTAACGCTGAGATGAAGATGACCGGTCCTTAGAAGTCCGAAAGTCAGATAACCAGTCTTATTCAGGTATCGTATTACTCAGAAACTGGGGTGTGAAGGTCAGATGTGAAGGACAGCCTGTCGCTCCATGTAACATACTGGTATTTAGTTGAATCCGGTCAGACTGGAATATTACCCTAACATGTTGGGAAAAGCCTAGGCAGATATGACTGTAATGTAATTTCATTGTTGAATATAAATATGTAGAAACTATAGCGCTTCATGATTTCTCCTTTATCGTCGTAGAACAGATATTATTATAGGTTTTCATTTGAAACTAAGGATAATAATATGTTTCACGAAATTGGAAAAAATAGTTATATAATTCGTTTATATTTCGTCAGAGAGAAGACTTTGATAAAGGTGTTGATTAGGAATTCAGTCGATATCACTACATATGTAGTATAAAACAAAGTCGCTTTCTCTGTTCCTATATCCCTATGTATGCTTAAATCTTCAAGACTACGCAACGGATTTGACAAATAAAATGATGAAAAGGAAAGTTTATATGTTATAATATGCAATAAATAGTAGAAAAATACTATTATTTTTTAGGATATAATTATATGAAATATATAATATTGGTTTATAATACCTTAACGGACCCAAGAGTGTGTATATGTGCTGTAAGCTGTTTTAGAAGATTTAAATTCCGTAGACCTTTGCAATTCCGATAAAGCATGAAAAGCAGATCCAAGAAATGTTACTTATGTACATACAGGGTGTATCTGACATCGTAACGCAAACTTCGCGAAAAGGCTACACCGCATGCCACTAACAAAGTGATGATAGTCATTTATGTCGTTGATGAGCGGTTACAGAAATAAGTGTTTAAAAAAAAGTGTCGGCTTGGCCTTTGAACGTTACAAGCGTGCCGCCGTGCGTATTTGTAGGTATGACGTTGACTCCTGATGCGAACTCTATTAAATCAGCTGATAGGATAGTTTTTCTAGTGTTGTTTATTCACATTGCGCTTTTTTGTGTAGTTAACGAATTCATTAATTTTTACTTTAAAATTTTATTGGGTTCTAAAAGTATAGCAATTATGAACGGTCTAAAGTGAAAAAAAGCATATTATTCTTTTTAAATTTGGAAAAAGCCGACGCAAAATTCCACCACTGGGGGGTTCAGAATCATGTACTGAATCCATTGTACTCGTTTGTGCGTCGATGTCAGGTACACCCTTTATATAAGGATGTAGGAGATTTCCTATTTCATTTGTATCAAAATTTTAAAGATTTATCAATGAAGTCTCAATTTTATATTGTAGTAAGAAACAAATTAATGTGGAAGATCTTTTTTGATTAAATTATGTTTAGCTCCTGGCTGTGATCGTTTAACCAATAATTCATGTTAGATTGAATTTGATGGATTGTTGTTTTGTAAACACGTTAACTGCCATGTTGGTCCCAGGTGACTGACGCCACAGTATGTACATAATTTAGATGATCTCAGGGAGCTGGCCGGCACGTTTAGGTCGATAATGGCCCGGATTCCCTTGTTCAAAAACTAAATTATAATTTAAGTTCAGTGTATCTTTTTCTTTCTTTTTCATTAAGACAAGGACAAGATAAAATGTCAGTTTAGACCTGTCAGTTTAGACCGCTCCTGACGTAAATTGGCGTATTTTTGGTCGCCATGTTTTTTAATCGCGTCTAAACTGTCTATGGCGTATCTTACGGTTGAAACAAGATAGGCAAAAATATGGTTCATTGGGGCACTATGGGCAGTAAATATTCACTAGTTTAGTCTTCTTTAGAGCATAGTTTCTGTCTATTGTTTGAACATTTTCTTTATAACACTGTGAATAGTAGGTGCGAGGTACGAGAAGTTGGAATCGTCTGAGGGGCAGAAACTCATTTACAAGTTGGCACGTTCAGGGTGAAAGCAGCACTGGATATATCCAAGTGCCGTTGTGTAAAAGACCCTACTGGCAACCTGCTTTGCGAGGATCGCGCGGTGAAGGAGAGATGGCGTACGCACTTCCACGAGCTGCTGAATAAGCAGCACCAAGAGGTGCAGACACCAGAACTCCCTCCGAACCTTGGATTAGTGCCCCCGATAACGCGAGGAAGTCCACATGGCTCATCGTCGCATGGCGAATCGGAAAGCTGTCGGAGCTGATGGAGTCCCCATTGAGGCCTGGAAGGCGATGGGTCCTCGCGGTGTGGGCATGTTAACTTGCTTTTTGAACCGCGTGCTCCTAACCGGCAAAATCCTGAGCCAATGGAGACTGAGTATTATTACGCCAGTCTTCAAAGGCAAGGGCAGGAGTGTGGGAACTATCACGGTATAAAGGTCATGTCCCACACCATGAAGATCTTTGAGAGCATTTTAGACTCCCGGATCCGGCAGGAGTGTGCTGTTTCGACGTGTCAATATAGGTTCCGTCCAGAGTACGGAACCACGGACCCTATCTTCGCCCTAAGGATCACCATGGAGAGATACAGATCGAAGAACACGGCTCTGCATATGCTCTTTTTAGACATGCAGAAGGCCTTCGACTGTGTCCCTCGGGGGGTGATCTGGTGGGCACTGAGGTCCAAAGAGGTACCAGAAGCCTATGTTGACATAATTCGAGACATGTACCTCAATTCCGATTCCGTTGTTAGGACCTCTGTTGGCGACACTAAACCTTTCCCCATCACCGTCGGAATACACCAGGGATCCGTCCTTAGTCCATTCCTGTTCAGCGTTATATTAGATGTTTGGTCAGACAGCATCAAAAATTCACATGAGCAACCTCCCTGGTTGCCCATGTATGCTGATGATATCGCGCTGGCAGATGCGGACAGGGAACGTTTGGTACGGCGGGTAAATGCGTGGAAGAACTCGCTTGAGAACGGAGGTCTTAAACTCAATGTGGCGAAGACGGTGTACATGACCAGTAACACCACAGACCCTATGGCTGTGTGCATAGGCGGAGACATGGTCGTGGTGCACAGACCAATTTAAATACTTGGGGTCTGTGCTCCACGCGTCCGGCGACATTTATTGCGACGTTAGGGCACGCATTTCCGCAGCTTGGGCAAAATGGCGTGAGGTGACAGGTGTCATTTGTGACCCCAAAATTCCGGTTAAGCTTAAGGGGCAGGTCTATCAGACCATCATTAGACCTGTCCTTCTGTATGGCACTGAGGCGTGGCCTGTGCTTGAGCGACACAAGCAGGAGCTGCGTGTCACGGAGATGAATATGCTGCGGTGGATGTGTGGAGTTACGCGAAAAGAGCGCATTAGAAACTCCCGCATCCGTGGCAGTCTCCGTGTCCGTGACATAGCAGACAAACTGCAAGAGAGTCGCCTGCGCTGGTACGGTCACGTCTTACGTAAACCGGCAGGTTACGTGGGTAACAAATGTCTTGCCATGGCGTCTCCGCCGGGCCGGAACAAGCGATGTAGACCAAAGAAGTGCTGGCTTGACGTTGTAAGAGATGACATGCGTGCCAACAAGCTCTTACCACAGAATGCTAAAGATCGTGCGAAATGGAGGAGAATGTGCAGGAAAGCGGACCCCGGGCTCCAACGCGAAAGCCGCGGATGCAACTGGGATAAACGCTGAGATGATGATGACTATGAATAGTAGGTGCGTTGGGGTAAGATCGGCCTTGGGGTAAGAACGTACAAATCAAATATCCCATTTATTTGGCTTTATTTTTTAATTCTAGGTAAATGTAGCTAGTATTAAAAATAAAGCCATGCTAGCTAAATGTAGTTAGCATTAAAAAATAAAGCCAAATAACTGGGATATTTGATTTGTACAGACGCCAGCACATCAAGCTACTACAATCTGTTAGATTTCTTTATTAGATATTGAGCATTAAGGCTCAAGTTTCACTGGAAATATTTGGCAGTTTCGAGTACCTTGACCTGCTGTCGTCCGTGCGTTCTTACCCCAAGGCCGATCTTACCCCAACACACTTTATTTTATAGACTTTTTTACATGTCCTTCTTTCTTTTTTAGCTTATGCTCATGGTATACCAATTATCGGTAAGTATATAATGACCATTCCATAAGTGACACCACAAAATTGGTAGGGGCTGTAGTTTCGGTCTCACCTCTCTTTCCCTAATATAATTGAATTCTGTTAGTATAGCCTGGATAAGTACATAATTTTAAAACTTTAATTCCATATTTGTGCCGCTTTAATTTAATAGATTGTCGGAATTATAATGCGACCTCGGAATGTTAGGTACCGGAGACTCATCGATACAGAGAATTTCTTGAGGATAGTAATATGTTTCAAAGTTGAGATTCAAAGTATTTTACCAATTCACGTAGGTATTTTGGACAGACGGTCGTCGTATCTTTGGATATCATCAATTGTTTGCAGATCTACCAACGATAATTCAAAATCACACGTATTATCAATATTGGACATCATTACAATAGCTATCGTCACCCAAAATCTTCAAAAACAAACAAAAAAAAAACGCTCATTCGAATCGCGGAAGCGACCAAATAATAGGTACAACACATGGCGCGAGCCGGGCAGGTGGCGACCTGCAAGGAATGAACTACAGACACTCGTAGGTACTTTTGTTCAAACGAGCGCTGCACCGAGTGATTTTCAGTGCAAATAAATTGGCGGCCGGCGGACGGTGCCTGACAAAATGTTTGACATGGCCCAATAGCTATGTTTTGTTTCGTTTTGGCCTCGTCAGGCACAGACGTCAGACAATTATTTTTTTACTTTATTTTACATCATAAGCACCGGAATCAAATTAAAATAGTCATATAATGTGATTTACTGGAATATAAAACAAGAAAAAAAAAGGCATCAAAATTTTACTATGGCAGTTAAAGTGTTAATAATCAAGGTAATCGGAAAGTAAAATTAAAAGTAATTTAATTTTTATACATCCAAGAAGGATACAATATACATATACATACGAATCATACTATTTTTCAGAGTCAACATTAGTGATTTTGCCAGTACTTTATATACACACATCAATAGGAATTTGGGATATTTCTATCCTCAATAATTTACAATAAATGTAGTTTTAGTTTCCCTAAAATGTTTTTATACACATTGGTACATCTTGTATTCTATTTTAAAAAAATGCTAAATCCTATAAAAAGCAGAAAATAACTTTTAACTCTACGTTAGTACCAACTAAAGCATGTCATACTATCTACTTGGGACTTTGTGCCACCTTTACGTCGGAGGCATATCCGCTAATTTTGAACTGCAAATGGTTATCTTGGCCTGCTGCTGACCGTTGTTGTTGGTCCAGGGTTACGTCTCCTATCTTCGAGCTCTAACAGCAGACCAGCTCAGTGGTTCCAGAAGACATTCGTGTTTCAAATGTCAGATCCCACATATGCTTGCAAGCAAACTGACCTTGTAACATTCCTATCACACCTAACAAACGACCTGATGACCGTCAAGACCTGAACCGAATTCCACCAAACATAGCTAAGAACACTCTCGACTAATATACCTTTCAAACAAAGAAAACCGCATTAAAATCGGATTATCTGTTTGGGAACTACGATGCTATAGACATACACATTTACACACAAACAGACACGTGAAACTTATAACACCCCGTCGTTTTTGCGCCGGGGGTTAAAAATTAAGTAAAATCAAAATTGTTTTGTGTCGTGTAAGGAAGAAGAATCATGCCACGTCGTTATATATTAAGCCAAGATGAAATGGACGTAGTCATGCAAAATGGATCCAAGCCACAAAAACCGTTTTTGAGTTAATGCCATAAAAGTGTAAAATCTACACATCAACTTTAATATATGCAAAAAATATCAAAGCCGCAAAAAAGTACAAGAAAATACCCATTATTAAAAATAAATTTAAATCTAGGCCAAGATAACCATTTGCAGTTCAAAATTAGCGGTTTTGCATCGTTTGGTCGTGTTGGTCTTGGGTTTAACATTGCATCACCTCGCTCAATTGCCGTCATCCTTCCTATTCCTAAGTTTTTTAAGTGAATAGGCCTAATAAACTAGTACGCTTTACCATCAACGATTGCATCACTGCTTACCATCAGGCGGGATTGCAGTCAAGCACTAGTTTATAATTATTATAAAAAAAAACTACTGTCATGTTACTTTAATATATAAATTTTACTCCAAACTCTATTTCCTCAAAAGCAAGTTTGCTGGCTGGATCCTTTTTGCGTAACTACGTCCACATTAGGAGCCGTGGCCAAGTTAAAATGATTTAATGCGTCATTGCTGAAGTCTTACATTCCGACCAAAAGGTGATGTTAAGGCTGTGGTTTCGCAGTACTAAAGATGTGGCTGAACAGAACATAGGTAAACATTGTATTAAGTACTTCACAGATCATCATCATTCTCCTGCCCTTATCCCAATTTATTTGGGGTCGGCGCAACATGTCTTTTTCTTCCATGCATCCCTATCAGAAGCCATCTCGGCAGTCACCCCCTTCTTAGCCATATCATCCTTCACACATTCCATCCATCGTTTCTTTGGTCTTCCCCTACTCCTATAGCCATCAACATTCATAATTAAGACTCTCCTCACGACATTCTCCTCAGTTCTCCGTAACACATGCCCGTACCATGACAACCGATTTCCACACAACTTTTCAGCTACCGGTGCCACTATCAGACTTCCTCTTATGTACTCATTTCTTATTCTATCCATTCATGTAACACCACACATCCCTCTTAGCATTCTCATCTCGGCTGCATGCAATTGCCTTTCATTCATCCCTTTCGTAGCCCAACATTCTGATCCATACAAGACAGCAGGTCGGATCATGGTTTTATATATTTTCCCCTTGAGTTTAAGAGGGATGTGGGAGTCGCAGATTGTTCCCGTGACCTGCCGCCATTTCATCCACCCAGTGTTAATTCTGTGCTTAACCGTCCGATCTATTTCGCCATCGCTTTGCACGAGTGAACCCAGATACCGAAAGTCGGAACAGATTGGTAGGAGTGCGCCATCAAGCGCTATGGCTCCAGAAGTGGAGAGACCGCCGAAATCGCAGAACATAATTCGGTTTTGGTTCTGCTGATTTTCAAGCCAACATTCTCCAGCTTATGTTGCCATTTCTCCAATCTGCTCTGGATTTCAGGTCCATTTCACAGATATAGGAGTTATTTCTTCAAATGAACCCAAGCCAATATTACAACGATGCATCTAGTAAAAAAGGTCCAGGAGGACCATCAGGTGTTGGTAAACAAGATTGCATGAAGTTGGTGACGACGACGGCTACATATTCCAACATTTCGACATGGCAATAGCAGTAGTCGACTTTGTGGACTCGGGAGCATTTACCATGAAGAAGGGTAGGTCCTTGGTTCACCGATTAACCTCCGTTTGGATTTAAACTAGATTCACGAAGAAGACGCGATCTAATGATACCAAGAGACAATCATGATGTAGGCAGGAATTTGTTTTTACGGACGAACTCAACTGGTTTAGTTTGTCGGCAGCATAACTGCACAAAATACAGCGAGGAATGGTAGAACTGTTATTGCCTACACAGAATCCAAATGGGCCTAGAATTTCTGTTCATGCACAACAATGCCCCTTTTCGTATGACGCGGCTGGCGTTGGCCATTTTCTATGACCACGAAAATTATTCAAGCTTGGGATTGGCCTGCACAGCCACCCGATTTAAATCTCATCGAACATGCCTTGGTCATGTTACGATGACAGGCTTTGACACATTTCCCGCCAAATTTGACGACGGAACGCTACAACTTTACGAACACTTGCAAAGTTAATGGGACTTCATACCGCAAAAGCCATTAGTAATTTAAGTATGAATAATCGATGTTATGTATAATTTATTTATTCCATTTCTTTATTTATAACAGCTTGAAATGTGTAGCCAAAGAAAACAATTAGAAGTCTCCAAGTTTATTCTAAAGGAATTAATGGAAAGATTAATTAATTTGAAAGTATTTTTAAAAATCAAAGTTCGTACTTTTATGAGAAAAAATGTAGTATTTTCTTATCACACTAACTTTCCTGTCGGGATTAAAAAATTACATTTGGATCAAACTAAAACCAAAAATCACGAAATATTTTTTTATAAAAGACTTGATTAAATGATCTTATAAATAAATAAGGCCATTTAATAAATTCTTCCATTTTATATATCAAAAAATTCCTCATAAAATTTTAGGTATTTAACGAAATATATCTTATAAATAAATAAGGCCATTTAATAAATTCTTCCATTTTTACATAAATATCAAAAATTCCTCATAAAATTTTAGGTATTTAAGGAAATATAAGATATAGGTAGATTTTGTAGACGTGTGTATTGCACTTGGTGTGCTCAATTTCTTCTAACAATACCTCATAAGCCGTCACGTTTCCAGGACCTATCTAGGCTTGGTATAACTTTTTATAACAAGATACCCTCTGCTTTGCTAGACTTGCCTTACAATGTATTTAAAGCACAAATCAAATCCAAGCTTTGTTCAAAGGCATATTATTCTGTAAATGACTATTTAAACGATAAGAATAGCTGGTCGCTCTGATTAACTCAAGTCAATGTTTGTGTTCCTTCTCCAGAATTAGCTTACTGATACATTATATGAGTTCATATAATTTGTTTTTCACAATGCACGAATATGTGAGCTGTTTCTGCCCGCCCTTTATGCCAGGGGCTTTTATTTGGGTATGTAATAAGTTTTTACTTTTTACATTTCAGTGATATTTTATTTTTTGTTATGCTTTTCTGGTATTTTGGCGTGGCTAGCTGACATATTTGTAATTTTTTTTTTCTCTTATATTACTGTACCTATATAGTATTGTATAAACTATTGTGTTTATTTTTTCCTAAATGAACAGACATATTTGTAATTTTTTTTTCTCTTATATTACTGTACCTATATAGTATTGTATAAACTATTGTGTTTATTTTTTCCTAAATGAACAGACATATTTGTAATTTTTTTTTTCTCTTATATTACTGTACCTATATAGTATTGTATAAACTATTGTGTTTATTTTTTCCTAAATGAACAGACATATTTGTAATTTTTTTTTCTCTTATATTACTGTACCTATATAGTATTGTATAAACTATTGTGTTTATTTTTTACTAAATGAACAGACAGCTGTGCTGCTGGGGAGTTTCTTCCGCCTCTTCTTCTTCTCAGCGAAAGCACTAGGAAGTGTCGATGGGTGGGCGTTTTGGGGGACTGTCTTATTGTAATATTGACGTTCAAAAAGTGCTGATTCACAGCCTAATTTCAATAAATGACTTTTGATTGATTTGATTGATTATCAGCCCCATCGGCTATCTGTGCTGCGCGAATTGCGGCTTGCTTACTGCCACTAAGGCTCGGCAATGTTTCAGGTAACGCTCATATCACGTTACCTTGGTTCTTACTCGGACTTCCGCACTTAAGGTTCGATCGTTTGGAGCATACTCGTTTGGTTGACTTTTAGCGTTCTAAAGAGGCATACCCCAATAGGCTATTTGACAGATTTATAATTTTTATCTTGAATTACTTGGTTGCGGTTAAGAAGTTCACCCAAAGTATTTTTTTTAATTTTAAATACGTATTTCGTAAGAAATATGCAAATAAAAATTCAAAATTCAAATAAGCCGCGAAAACGATATAATTAGCAATATGGCGTTGCGCCTGGTAAGTGACGTCACAAGCGGTTTTCAGTTCTCAGTGGTGTTTGTTTGTAATTATTATTTGCTGTTGTTATCTAATAAAATGGTTTACAAGTGGTGTGCTGTACTGGGTTGTACATATAAATCGATAAAAAAAACCCCGAAAACCAGTTTATAAGTTTGCCGAAAACAAGCGATGATGCGCGTATGACGTCATCGCGACATTAGCCAATCCGGATCGTTTCACAATGTGTGGCGCGAGAAACAAAAAGCCAAACATATTTTTGTGTTTTGGATATATTAATTGTTATTCTTTTTTATTAAAACTCTTGTAAATGATATAAAGAACCCTCATTTTATGCAATTAAAGCAAAAAATCACAAATAATTGAATACTGTCAAATAGCCTATTGGTTAAATAAAATTAACAAAAACATAGATTAAATTTTTTACCGAAGTTACACACATTATGGGAAATCTAATACGGGGATGTGGATTGTATTAAACCTCGAAAAGATAAGATGTCGCTGTTAATAGCGTTTTTTAATAGAACCATGTAAATTAATCCCAAATTAAGATGGTTACTTTTGAAATTATTAAAGTTTTGTTTGAAAGGGTATTAGAAAGCAAATAATAGAATTTAGATATTGTTTCAAATTTTTAAGCACCCTTCTAATTCTCTGGGTCCACCGGGAATCTCGGCACTCAAGCAGCCACCCAGCTATTTTTGCCGCACATAATAATGCCTCACCTCCCCAATTACTTTAAATGGAGTGTCTCTGGAATACTTTACGGTTTTGTTTTGACTGTTATAATAATGTCTAATTAATGTAGTAGGGCAAGACTTAAAACGTAGGTAATGAATACACGTTTTATTTTTGGGAAATTCATGAGGCAGATAGAGAACGCAAAAAAGAACAAGTTGGAGGTAAATTTGCGTCTCGACCACACAAATGAGGGATCAATCTCGATTTTACGTATATTACCCCCTAGTGCTGCTTTTCTATTGTAGCATTATAGCTATATTTTGTGTAAAGCGCTGTGGTGTTAATACTACTAGATATTACCTATGATTACTATATCAATTATACAAGCAGGAGCTGCGTGTCACGGAGATGAATATGCTGCGGTGGATGTGTGGAGTTACGCGGAAAGACCGCATCAGGAACTCCCGCATCCGGGGCAGCCCTTGCGTCCGTGACATTGCAGACAAACTGCAGGAGGGTCGCCTACGCTGGTACGGCCACGTCTTACGGAAACCGGCATGTTACGTGGGTAACAAATGTCTTGCCATGGCGCCTCCGCCGGGCCGGAACAAGCGGGGTAGACCAAAGAAGTGCTGGTTTGGCGTTGTAAGAGATGACATGCGTGCCAACAAGCTCATACCACAGGATGCTAAAGATCGTGCGAAATGGAGGAGAATGTGCAGGAAAGCGGACCCCGGGCTCCAACGCGAAAGCCGCGGATGCAACCGGGACTAAACGCTGAGATGATGATGATGATGACTATATCAATTATATGAAAGTATAGCATAGACACAACTATCATACTAACTGAAATCTTTTAAACAATAAAACCACCTAAAACGTATCAACTTATTTAGAAATTAAAACGAAATGAAGAACGGCGGTGGCTTCTATTGAACGACTGCTCATACCTTAAAATTTCGACGTGGATCCGGAGACTCCAACCACCGAGGTAAAATATTGGAACTACAAGGAAACGTTTCTAAATCTTTAAGAAGAAACGGAGGAAGTCATGATTCCAGATAGAAAAAATCTTAATATTCTTTTCAATAATGTGTCTCCTAACATTGCTTGACATCAGAGTGATAAAAGAATATTTGAACGCTTCTTCTTGTTTTCTTCTTCTTCTATACTAATATATAAAGCTGAAGAGTTTGTTTGTTTGTTTGAACGCGCTAATCTCAGAAATTACTATTCCGATTTGAAAAATTCTTTTTGCGTTAGATATCCCATTAATCCAGGAAGGCTTTAGGCCATATAACAACACGCTGGGATAAATAGGAGCAGAGCATATAAAATAAAAACATATCGAAACCTACGCGGGTGAACCGCGCGGCACAGCTAGTATTAGATAAAATTTATATGAAACCGAAGAATGAAATTAACGCTTGGTATGTATTGTCTTCAACGAAACAAAATCCCAAAAAAACAGTGGCAGACTATATACGCACGCTGCAACTAGCATTCGAGTGCTCCGAAGAACATCACAATGTATATGTCCGTGGAGCTTCTATTGAAGGTCTATCTAAGTTCTTGAAAAAATCGTCAAATAGTACTTTAAAATTTGAAAATAAGCTTAGAAGAGGCTTGTAATTAGCCCATGTGACTTGGATAAGGTGAAAAGTATTATGTTAGATTCCAAACTGTAAAGGAACTACCACATCGATAACACAAAAAAAAAGGGAAATAGTTCCAATCTGTGGGTCGTAGCCGCATCACATAGACTATGCCTAGATTTTCACACAAAACGACTTGACTTTCAATGTGTCAAAACTGTGAAAAGAACGACAAAATATACAGAAGCGTAGACGCAGATAAACCAGTTAGCACTGGTGTAACACAACCGAAGAAGCCAGACGCATCAACAATTTTAGCAGTATCTCCAGCTAATTTACAGAAAACTACAGTTTCAAACTCTGAATAACCTAAAGCTGATGCCTTTATAGATAGTGGAAGTTCTAGAAGTTTTTTGTTTAGAACAACTTCGCTTTATTAAAACACCATCCATGGACAGAAACGGTAACATTAGCTTCAAATAAGTAACGAACTTCACTCGTAGATGGATTTTACTATGCAACAATGAAGCTAGACGAGCACATATACACTTACAAGAAAAAGCCACTTTACGCCATGGAAGATCTTTGTGCTAATGTGATAATTGGTCATGGCATTCTAAGCAAACATTCACGGGGAGATCCCTAAAGATATGTAACGTCACGAAAGCCACGGCTTCTCCTGTGTTACTTTTCAGTAATTTTTCAAGTAATATTAGACCCATCGCCTTAGAAGAAAACTAATAATCAGTTCAGAAGCGTCCAAATCAAAAACTAAAAGCAGACAATAATAGAATCATACTCGACACAGTTCTTGAAAGTTCGTTGACTGCATCGTTACCTAGCGAACCGCTCTGCCCTTTGATCCATTGATTGGTTTTATTATTGAGGTTACCCATCTGATTGAGGCGTTTGTGGCTCTCGTATTTCAATCCTGAATCAGCCGTGTAGCTCTCAGCCCTTGCAGAACTACCATGCTGTCTGGGAGTATGCAAATTGAGTGACTTTTTAACTCCCTGGCGATAATGGCGGAAGGGGCAAGGTAAATGCCTGGAACATTTTGTTGTAGACCCCAATGACGCGGCAATATGTACATATAGTGAAGTGCTCTGGGAAGATCCCAGCTCTTTTGCCACTACCTGTTTTGGATCGCCATCATACGAGAAAATACGCAGCTCTGCCGGGAACAACCACACCTCCATCTCCACACATCAACCTCACATCGGCGATTCCGATCATTTACGGCTTTCGTAATAGGGAACTCCTTGTAAAGTCCTTAGAGCAACGTGGTATGTAACCACATACCACGTTGCTCTAAGGAATTATTTAAATTAAAATTAGAATCCATATTCAAATATTAGATATTACATTTATAAGGCTTGATAACCATCAAGGCTTATAAATGAAATATCTAATATTTGAATTCGGATTCTGAGACAATTATCAAGTTTTGGAACGAGTAATTGAGTGTTAAGACAAAAACTTTCAAGACCTTTGTATTATTAACGCAATGCTCCCCCAAAAATCAATTTTAATGTAGATAAATGTAGATTGTAAAAAAAACTCAATAAATTGACGATGATGCTGGAAATCAAGTTATCTCTGATTGAAGTTACATTAGTTTTGTCGTGTTAGTATAATATTGCAAAAATTTTAAATAAGTGTCGTTTTCTCAATTATTTACACAATTACAATACTAAGAGGATTGTGAATTTTAAAATAAATTGATTCAGAAATGTTTGAAAAAATCTTTAACTTGATAGTCTAAATATTGTAGAATTGTACGTTTGACATTAAAAAAAAAAAACTATTTCTCACTAGGATTTAAAATCGACTACTCTCCAAGGCAAAGTCTATTCACGAGGCCTCAGTAGGCTGATAAAAAGAGGCGGGACTGCGCCAGGACGTCTTTCTACAAAGTGTCATTGGGGTTATTATCTTGTACGACCGATAGAGATGGAGCTATACAGGAAAAGAAGCACCATCCCTTTCTCGCAACGGAACAATGATGGCTCTAACACTTCATAGTACGGTCCCTGATCAAAACACGTCTGAGACTAATGACGACGGCGCGAATTTTTATGGCAGTTTCCGTTCTTCAGGGACTACTATTTGTTCAAAGATATCCGTTGAATTTTCACTCTAAAGGCCGCTATAAAAAGTTTAAACGTCTAAACTGTATAGGTACTGAAGGGATTTTATGTTTAGCATTCCCTTTTTTGATGTTATTAAAATACAAAGAAAACGCCTGGCTGGTATAAGGTATTGTGAATGTTCGTAGCTTTAATTAAACTATTTAACATAAAGTTTAAGATAAATACTTAAATTGTAGCTAGACAGCGACCGTGGCGTAGCGGTAGGGAACGCGGCCGCTGCGCAAGGAGGCGCGGTTTCGATTCCCGCGCTGTGTAAATATTTCTGTGCATGAATATGAATATTTGCAGTGGTCTGGTCGTGCCTCGGAAAGCAAGTTCAGCCGTTGGTCCCGGTTGACATAGGAACATCTAATGGCAGTCTTTACGGGTTGTTGGAGTCATCAAAAGTCTCAACAATTGTTCTAACTGCAATGCTTCGATATCGTCTTCGGGTTGTGGAGGTCAAACGGCAGTCGTTTCACGAAAATTATCGAAGTTTAGCCAACAGCAGTTCGTCTGGTAAATCCGACCCCAGACTTCATAGCTAAAAAAGCTTCGGATGCGACTGGGATTATCGCTGAGATGGTGATGATAATGACTTAAATTTTAACTAGAAGTTCCTGCGTTTATTCCATTGCGTGAAAAAATTTACAATGTTTTGATTAAGTAATTTGGATACTAGGCATAGTTAAATGAGATGTGTTAAATGAGTCTAGTAATAGTGGAGCAATAAGTAAAAAACTTCGACCATCATCTAATTTTCATTTTCTTCGTTGTAATTGATCACAATTACAGCGAAGAAAATGAAAATTAGATGATGGTAATAGTGGATAATATATCATTAAAAACGTATATAACTTTGGACGTAGGCCTAGCCGAACCTGTGCTTCTCGTATCCAGCGACTTCTCACTACCTCCATGAAGTCATAAGATCACACTGTGGGAGGTCTATAAACGCTGGGTACCCCGGTAGGCGGTCGTCGCTCCATAACCTTGAATACCTCCTTTCGTGACGTCATAATTATATAAATAAATTATATAAACCCACTCTCTTTTAGACCTATTTTAATACATAGTTATGCTATATCATAAGATTTACCTAAAAAGTAATGTAAAATCAGTAATAATAAAAAGCACGGTTGGCGCAGTGGTTAAGCGATTGACTGCCTGCGTGTTGCGGTTTCCATTCCCGCACGGAAAAAATAATAGTATGACCTATTCTGGATCTAGCAGTTTATGATTGTGAGTGTATATTTGAAAACTCACCGACGACACAGGAGAGAATGATAAAAAAAAACATATGTTTCATAGAATACTGCGTTCTTTCTACAATGTTTTTTAGGGTTCCGTAGCTAAATGGAAAAAAAAACGGAACCCTTATAGATTCGTCATGTCTGTCTGTCCGTCTGTCCGTCCGTATGTCACAGCCATTTTTTTTCCGAAACTATAAGAGCTATACTGTTGAAACTTGGTTGGTAGATGTATTCTGTGAACCGCATTAAGATTTTGATGCGAAACAAAAAAAAATATATAATAAATATTGGGGGTTCCCCATACTTAGAACTGAAACTCAATTTTTTTTTTCATCATACACATACGTGTGTATTTATGGATAGGTCTTCAAAAATGATATCGAGGTTTCTAAAATATTTTTTTTCTAAACCGAATACTTTGCGTGACAGAAGACGCTTCCAGAGTGGAAAAAGTTGCCCCTTTAACTTCTAAAATAAGAAAATGAAAAATCTAAAAAAACATATGATGTACATTACTATAAAAACTACCAACGAAAATTGTATTGAACGAGATCTAGTAAGTAGTTTTTTTTTAAACCTCGTAAACCGCTTATTACCGCGTAATCTTTCATACAAATAACTAAAATGTTGTTGTATATGAGCTGACCAGCAACCGCTGTTTTGGTAAATAAATAAAATATAAGCGTTGGCCAATTTTCAGACCTATCCGTCAGACACACAATATTCCAATGTCGTTTCTGATGAGTTTGGTAACACCCAACGTGACACTAAAATTTTATTTATTAGATAGAAAAGTTTGTAATCCATACTAATATTATAAATGCGAAAGTAACTCTGTCTGTCTGTCTGTCTGTCTGTCTGTCTGTCTGTCAGTCTGTCTGTCTGTCTGTCTGTCTGTCTGTCTGTCTGTCTGTCTGTCTGTTACGCTTTCCCGCTTAAACCTCTCAACCGATTTTGATGAAATTTGGCACAGACAATCTTTAGACCCGAGAAAGAACATAGGCGGTAGCCTTTTGTCCCGGAAAAATTTGATGTTCCCGAGGGAAACCTAAAAACGCGATATAACCGAACTCCACGCGGGCGAAGCCGCGGCAGAAAGCTACATACTATATTTTTCATTGGCTCACAACTGTTACTTACATGGAGACTAAAGTTTCTTTGAAAATCTTTTTATAAAAGTTTATATATTAGTACACACCTTATATAGATATTTCACATTGTTACTTATTAGCTGCGCCACGCGGTTTCACCCGCGTTTTTTTTATATGCCCCGCTCCTATTGGTCGCAGCGTGATGTTATATAGCCTAAAGCAGTCTCATTTCGGCAACAAATAAATGTCAATAACTTGTCAAAATGTAGAGAAAAAAGAAGTATTTTTTTAAAGATTGACCAGTCTCAATCTGTCAAAAAGTATTTTTAATTTCTCAGCATAGCATCAGACTGTGAACATTCTTCTTCTTATTCTTCTTTAGCTTATAGATGTCCACTGCTGCACAAAGGCCTCCCTCCCCCAAGGCTTTCCACGCTGACCGGTCTTGTGCTGCCCGCATCCATCGGCTACCCGCGAACTTCACCAGGTCATCGGTCCACCTTGTTGGAGGCCTCCCTACGCTGCGTTTTCCAGTACGTGGCTACCACTCCAGAACCTTACAAATCCAGCTCGGCTGGGCAGTGTTCGGAAAGCTACGCTACATCTTCTCGTCGTCCAAGATACCACAGAACATCTTAAATCTCCCCAAATTTAAGATCCCATCTCCAATTAACTGCCCATCTCTACTAACATACCCTTCTCCAGAATTACTTGTAGCACTGAAAATATTTTTCCGACACAATAATATAAAATTACTAGCCTTCCGCCCGCGGCTTCGCCCGCGTGGAATTCGGTTATATCGCTTTTTTTTAGATTTCCCTCGGGAATTAAACTAATTAAATGACGATTGATCAGTTTTCGACTGGAGATGAAAAATGATTAAATTACTAAAATGGCTATTAAAAAATAAGGGTTGATCGTAGAAGGGTGAAAATTTAGGATTGTATGTATTTTTGTATGTTGTATCATAAAAAATAGAAACTAAAAATTTTGTCTAAAAAATAAAAATTTAGGGGTGGACTACCCCTAACATTTAGGGGGATGAAAAATAGATGTTGGCCGATTCTCAGACCTACTCAATACGCTCACAAAATTTCATGAGAATCGGTCAAGCCGTTTCGGAGGAGTATAGGAACGAAAACTGTGACACGAAAATTTTATATATAAGATAATTTACTGTCTCAAATATTTTACGTTTAGATATGGTACATGTATGTGTATTTACTGTTCCAACAATTACCTATCTATCTATCATATATATATATATATATATATATATATAGTTATCTTTTGTTTGTATCATTCCTCTAATAACCTCACAAGAATTATGAAAAGGTCCAATGTAACATCGTAAGTTTTTGTTTTTATTATTAGTATTGTTTATGTACACTCCAGCTTCTCCAATCCACTTTTGACATTGCCAGAATAGTGGACATCGGCTCCACTTTCCATAAATAAAAAGAGAATAGAATAGAACATTCTTAAAAATAGTAGAATTACCCCTCTGCTTGCATTTATAAATTATGTTACCGATAAACAAAGGACGTAAAAAGACGCTTAACGAAGCCGGAAGTCACTTGTTTTTCCCTTCATTGTGATAATTTTTTCACGCTACCGTCAACAATGATTTTTCTTATGAAAAATTGAACCCATTTCCCAGAAATTATGTATGTGCACAGTCGTGGCGGCCTAATGGTTGAAACACCAGCCTCTCAAGTATGAGTGAGCGGGTTCGATTCCAGGTCAGGCAAGTACCAATGTAACTTTTCTAAAGTTATATGTACTTTCTAAGTATATCTTGGACACCAATGACTGAAGGTGATGGAAAGCATCTTGAGGAAACCTGGACTTTAAGTCTGAAATCGCCAACCCGCATTGAGCAAGCGTAGTGATTACGCTCAATCCTTCTCTGTATGAGAGAATAGCTGTACCCCGCAGTGGTACGATAAAAAAAAGGTTGATGATGATGATGATGATGATATATGTGCAATGTTACCTAGTTTGATGTATAAAATACATTGGATGATGCACTGCATATTACTTATACATATTCACCTATTTAAAAATTAGCGTCCGGTTGTATCGTATGAAACTATGATTTGAATGAAGTATTCATTGAATTAGTACCACACATGGACAGCACGTCTACAGTAGACACCAAAACCGCACAAATTAAAAATTGAATTACACATAATTTACTGCGTTCAAATAACTAAAAGCGTCTACCTTCACAACAGTAGTGGAAAAGGAGGAAAATTCCAGGCAAGTGCTTTTATTTTTCTACTGTCAGTGTAGATGTACGTGAACCGTCTATGAAAACCCTTTGCGACTAATAATAGGCTTTTACCTACTCGCTTGACGTTAATATTATCGAACAACGTACGATAATAACATAATAAAACCATTCTACCATAACATGCACTCAGTTAAAGAGCATAGTGTTAAAACCGCAAAAGCTTGCCATAATACGTAGGTATACATTTTTATTGCCGCACAATAATTCACCCGACCGCTTCGGAGCAGGACTATAATCAGTTCTTTAGACAAGCTATAAAGTCAGCATAATATTTTGTAATTTTAGGTACAGCAAACCTGGCAAGTCGCCAGATTCAATTTAATCTTTGTACTGCGCGGTTCGTTGTGGTCACTTCTCGTAGTCCGCTGCCCCGCTCCAGGCTCAACACTCTCCGATCTACTCGTAGAATGAAATCCTTATCGTGCGCACTTCGCTGAACATCTTCCAACTTTACACCGCTGTAATGAATTAATAAATTCCCAACGCACTTTGCTGTCTACTGGGATACGCAGTAGCTAGGTATGTACATGAAATATGACCTGTCCTAACTTTTTCATCAGCTCTTTTAGAACGTAAGGTATCTTTATCTATGGCTCGTTGGTTATTTTCAATAAAATAAAACACAAGAGTAGATAACGATCAAAAATTTAGATGGGGAGTATCATATTGATAACTACTTAATTCATTGTTCATACCTATACATAGCTATAATGTATTGTACTGACAGATTACGTATTTAATACATTTGCGTATTAATAGGCTTAATTAATGTGTAACAGTATTTTGAGAACTTAACTTATATGTGTAATCGGTATAACTACCAACTGCCTCGCGACGCGAACGAAGGGCGCGCAGTAATTTGCGACTAAAACTTGCGAGCGCAATCCCAATTTTCCCAAAGTAAGTACGCGATAATTTGACAACTTCAAAGTATCATTTAGACACTCGTGTCATGTAACAGATGGTGTTAGTGGTAAATAAATCAGAACCCGCCTAAAACCCTGAGTGACTCGCTCGTTAAGGCTTACCGTACACAAGTGTGCGAAACTTACTCAGCCCAAGCTAACTTCGACTATTAGTTTTCGGTAGCATTCAGACATAATAATAAACAAGTCTTAAGGCACTGTATTTTGTTAAATTCATCATTAATATTAAGTGCCTTTAATACTCACTACTGACTTACATCATAATAAAAGTAAAGTCAATATAGACATAATGTAGTATAATAAAGGGTAAAAATATTGCAGTTTTAATCAGGTGTGAAGGAACAGAAACGAAGTTCTACTGAACCAAGGAGCAGTAGCAAAACCAAGTTGTTAATTGTGGGCTTAAACTCAAATACCGAAGTAAAACGCCAGGCATTACTTTACATGCAAATAATATCTTGTCACTGGTCTTACAACGGTCAAGGAAGACATCGTGAGAACCCAGGCATGTCTTGGTACCAAATTTTCAAAGATAGAAAATTTTGAATCGGACTCGTGTAGTGCTTTATGGCCCATTCCCTCCCACAGAAAGAGGAGGCCTATGACTCAGCACCATGAACAAAATTTGTGGGTTCTATTAATAGGCTTAATAAACTGGTGCGCTTTCCCATCAACGATTGCATCACTGCTTACCATCAGGTGGGATTGTAGTCAAGCACTAGTTTATAATTAAAAAAAAAATATAGAACCCACAAATTTTGTTCAGGGTGGTGAGTCATAGGCCTTTCAGTTCTATTTAACATTCGCAAGTGACTTGACTGAGTCACGATTGGGACTTGTTCCTGACCAATTGGACAGAGAAGGCACAGCATAGAGAAAGATGAATATAGGGTGGCTTTTGCCCAACAGTGGGAAAATATCAGGTAACAAAAAAAAATACTTTTAATATGAGTTGGGGTGTTCATAAACGATGATAAATGACATTTCAAAGCGTCAATAATGTATGCTTAAACTTCTCTTTAAGTCCTGGTGGCCTAGTGGTTAAAACATCTGCCTCTAAAGTATGAGTGTGCGGGTTCCATTCAGGTCAGGCAAGTACCAATGTAACTTTAAACCTGGACGCTAAGTCTGAAATCGCTAAGCCGCATTGAGCAAGCGTGGTGATTACGCTCAATCCTTCTCTGTATGAGAGGAGACCTGTGCCCAGCAGTGGGACGATAAAAAGGTTCATGATGATGATAATGAAACTTCTCTAATGACTACTTCATTTTAATGCAGGTTTATGAGTAAAAGAGATTGTAGTGTCAATTATGTGTGTTGTTAACAGCAGGAAGTCATAAAGTACGGTATCGTAATGCATTGCAGCCGCTCATAACTTGGGTAGCGCATATAAATTGGGTGAACAGTTGTAGCCTCATAGTCCTACAGTCCAGTCTTGCAATGTGTCTGGCAAAAGCCATTAAAACATCATAAAATTCAGATTTTAAAGAACTATAATGATATACATTTATTTGCAAAAAAAAAGACGGGCACCTAAGCAATGAACCGTTTCAAATGTTAATATTTCTTTGTTTGATAAAAAAAAAAAACGTTATAAATATATGTAAGTATATACATATATTTATGTCTAGGAGACTAGCATGGCAGGCAGGTTGTAACTATTCTAAGTGTCCGGCATTGGATGACGTGATATGGGGAGTTATCTCATAGAAAATATATAAAAAAATGTGTTCTATACTTTTACGAGATCAAGGTATTATTTTCAAATTCAAATTTATTTATTTGTACACATAGGTGTTATAAGATGGTATTTAAAAAACAAAAATAAGTTGTACTATGTGTTGCCTTGGATGCGGGCAGCACAAGACCGGTCAGCGTGGAAAGCCTTGGGGGAGGCCTTTGTCCAGCAGTGGACATCTATAGGCTGAAGAAGATGTGTTGCCTTGAAAAGCATTTTATACAATACTTTTATCTGTTAGCTACGCAAGTAATCACACCTCTAACTCCATACCTGTTGCTACATAACATCCCTGATGTCGCAAATATTTATTTAATGCGGAGCTTTCGCATAGATTTAGTCATCCACATGCACATCCGCAATAATTAATGCGGATGGTTATGCGGATGCGAATGTCATACGCACAGTTGCAACTAGAAACAAAATTATTCGAGGTCGGCGAATGACGCGAGCCGTTCGCCCATGACAATGACCAATGTGAGCGATAAAATTGGTGCATCATTTTTTTCTTGTAAATAAATCATTACGTGTTTGTTTGCGGTGTGGATCAAAAATTTTTAATTTTTAACACCGCAAACACCGTCGACCTCGAATAATTTTGTTTCTAATTGCAACTATGCGTATGACATTCGCATCCGCATAACCATCCGCATTGATTATTGCGGATGTGCATGTGGATGACCAAATCTATGCGAAAGCTCCCCATTAAATAAATATTTGCGTTATGCGACATCAGGGATGTTATGTAGCAACAGGTATGGAGTTAGAGGTGTGATTACTTGCGTAGCTAACAGGTATAAAAGTAGTGTATAAAATAATACCTTATGTTCTCTATTTACCTATCATGTAAAGAGATTTTTAAGTGTTATTGTGATATAAAGATAATTGGGTAAGTAATTGTTTATGGGAAAATTTTATATTAGTTTAATATAAGACTACTTTAACCCTAGCTAAGCTTAGATCTTAGATCTCAAGGTAAATTTAATTTTATAACACCGATAATACGTTTTACTGTACAAAGAATTTTATTTTAAAAATATAAAAGTTTTAAAACAAATTTCTTTGTTTTTCCAACGTGGTTACCATTATTGATAGATAACTTAACTAGTGAATTAATTATGTTACGATCACGACCGACATAAAGTTATGTATGGTATTATTTTAAAACAAATATTAAAGACCAAGCTAAATCAGATTGTAAAATAAATGTAATAAAAACTATTCACGTATGTGCTGAATTCATATTATACTTACTTTATTTCTTAAACATTGCGGACGTTTAAGAAAGAACATGCTCTACATCAACATCCGCGTGCGTGAGACTTTAGAAACTCCGCATTCGCATTCGCCTCTGCGGATGTAAAAAACCCCCCATTCTGCGACATCCCTGTTCCATATTCGCTATCGTTCATACCTGTATTGGGGACACGCGCGGAGAAAGTTTCAGCTTTTATAAAATAACGAAGGTCTGGCCGTTGTGAGCTCTTGGATTTAAAGGACTGTATATGGAAATATACACAGGGCCTTAAAAAGAGGCTGTCACACAGGTATGAGTTCCAGAGACGACGTCCTACAAAGCCAGAACTTTTTCGATTTTTTGTAGACTTTTGTTCAGTTGTAAGTTAAATGTCGGTATGTGTCGTAGACAGAGACAGCTTTAGGCGACTAAAAGCATGTTGCAGAAAGAGACAAAACAAAATTACATCACATATTTAGGGTTACCGTATGAGGAAAAATTTATCCCGCAATTTGTGAAAGTGGACAACAAGAGAAAGCCTGAAAGTGACACGGATAAATCGATTATCATTGGTTTAAGCACGTGAAGTGATAAGGAAGAAGACATGTTCCTATACTCAAATAAATTGCGTAAATAGCAGGACAGAGTAACGGTGGATTATTATGTGATTCTAAATACTTATCTACCATTTTTTAGATAAAAGTATATGGCTTTGAGAATAAACAATTTAATACGCTTATTTTCAATTAGCTTTTATTGATTTTACACCTTTTTGTTTCATGGAATAAACCTATGCAGGAAGACTTATTACAGAACTTTAATTAAAAAAATATATTATCTGTAAGATATAACGGTTTTTTTTTATCCTGTATCGATATTTTAAAACTGGTTCAGAGTAAGTATAAGAGAAGCTTGACAAAATCAATTATTGTCCATAAAATATACAAAAGAATAAATAATAGTTAGCAGCAGATAATAATTGAATATACACAGTTGTAATAATGCTGAATGAAAATAAAAAGCATACAAAACCTGAATCTTGTTATTAACTGATGTTGTTTTTAATATTGTTAGTGGGTAAAACTGCAAAATGTCATTATCTTTTAGATATACAATGTTTTTTTTTTTGTATATGCGAAACCCGAAACAATGTGCAGTATTTTTTAAGAAAACATCATCATCATCATCCCAGCGTTAATCCCAGTCGCATCCGAAGCCTTTTCAGCTTTGGAGTCTGGGGTCCGCTTTACCAGGCCAACTGCTGATATGGCTAAACTTCGACATTTTCCGTGAAGCGACTGCCGTCTGACCTCCACAACCCGAAGGCGACATCGAAGCATTGCAGTTAGACCAATTGTTGAACTTTTGAGGGTTCCAACAACCCGTAACGACTGCCACTAGATGTTCGTATGGCAACCGGGACCAACGGCTTAACGTGCTTTCCGAGGCACGACCAGACCAGTGCAAATATTCATATTCATGCATACAAATATTTGCACTGTGCGGGGATCGAACCCGCGCCTCCTTGCGCAGCGGCCGCGTCCGCTACCGCTACGCCACGGAGGCTGTTTGTGATGTGTTTTAAGAAAACAATCTATGTACAAAATTACAAATAGAAAATTATGTAATATAATTTAATTAAAACATTTTAATTTTACGGTAAAGGTAGGTGCGGAGGGGCCTGCCCCGCTGTCGCCGTGCCAATTTTGTTGTGCGCTCGGCAACCACACTGCAACAATTTCTAAATGAATTTGGGAAAATATAACATGGTGTAATTTTTTTGTAATCGATGCAGTTGCTTCTTCTGAACAAACTATATTCAGGTTTCGTATAAAGAAAAAATTACGCAGACTGCCAGCTAGGCGCACGTTAGGTATATGGAAACTGAAATACGAAGAGAAACCGCGAGCAAGTACATACTTCCAAATGAACGAGATTGGACTTACAGGGGGTTTCAGGCGATGTACTCCCACGGTGTAAACACTATTTTAATCGATTCAGTTGCTTATTCTGAACATAATATATTCAGGTTTTGTATAAAGGAATAATTACGTTGTATATGCAATGAAATGACATTTCATTAATTCAAATTTGCCGTATATAAGTAGTTAGTTGGTTTTGGCGGGAAAGCTAAGATGAGTGTCATGCTCATTTTTCATTGGACTTCTGAATTATTTATAGTGTTTACTAAATAAAAGCGCGTGATTTATGTAGTAAAAAGTGCATTCAGTGAATAATTCATAAAGAACATTGAAATATCGCAGAATAGTGGCCACATCATGACTTTGCCTCAAACCGTAGGCGGTTCACGCGGCCGTCTTTTTCGACTGTCATTGGCGATATCCGACATTATAACACTATTAAATATATTGTCAATTTTGCCAATAACACGTGTAACAAATTATAGAAATTTTTTGAACAAATTATTAAAGAAAATAAATTTTTCAAAGAATTTCTATACTTTGTTACACGTGTTATTGGAAAAATTGTGGTATCTATTCCATAGGGGCCATTGATCAAGAGTTGAAGTTGTCAGGGAAAGTTAATAGGGGGCGCAGTGGTCATTGGGATGCGTGATTGAATGGCGGATGACGTTCATATTATTTTGTCCATTTTTATTGTTATAAAAACTAGCAGAGAGATTAATAAAGATATACAATTAAAAGTAATCTTTAAACGTCATTTCTTTGTATTTTCAGAGAAACAGTTTGTGGTTTATTTTGAAAATCCCGCATTTCACCCGCATGTGTCTCGGTTTTGTGAGAATATCGCGATAAAAATTGTATACCTAGGTCATAGTTTATCCATATGCCAAATCTGTTCAACCGCTTTATCGTGAAAGACAACGGTTACAAAAAATAACTCAATTAATAAATCCACTTTTGTGTTTCTAATACTAATAGTATTAGAAGCACACAGAAGTTAGGATAAGGATAGGTACACATACTACAATCTGTCAGATTTTCTTATTAGATTTTGAACTTTATCTCTAAATCATTAAGGCTTAAGGTTGATTGGGAATGTCTGACAGTTTGTAGTAGCTTGACGTCGTTCGTACACACTGCAGAAGACATATGTAATTCTCATTAAAGTGGGTAATAATTTATTGAAAAATTGGCAACATCAAAATTCTTGGGTTAGAATTTCGTAATTGATAAATTTTCTGAAAGGAATTTTTTTACTACTATCACCTTTACACATTAAAACGTTGAGTTACGAGTCTAAGGGTGGGGACACATCTGCGGAACGTACGGCGCCGAAAGCTCAGCGGCTGAAGTGTCTGAGAATATTCAGTTGTTATGACAAACCAAACGGTCAAAACGCGGCGTTTTGAACCGCGCCCTAGGCGACGGAAAGTTACGTGGCGTCATCGTCAGTCTGTCTATGTTGACACTTTATGGTGTGCGGTTTTTATGACGTACCTGAATTGCCCAGAAAAATGGATTTAATTAGAATGTTAGCTATTATAGAGGGCTTAGGAGACGTTGCCGCTCTTCACTACCGCCACGCGCGCGATGCGCAACACACGCCGAACGTTTAGCTACGCCCGCCGAACTTTCGGTCGCGCAACGCATCGCGTGATGTGTGAATACATTAAATGCGTTTTAGCTGAAAAAACCGCCCGAAGGAAGGTTAGGCACTACGCCGAACGCGGCGTAATTTCGGCTGATGTGTCATAGAGTACTTGAAATACACTGCGAGCGTATTTAGCCGAACTTTCAACGCCGTACGTTCCGCAGATGTGTTGCGACACTAAATTATAAATGTAAAAAAAACCACAATCTTGTCTCACAGTAGTGTAGTAACAATAGAAACAACAGCAACACATCGAACTCTACGTAGAATGGAACGCGACGCCATGACAGCCGAGTAGAAACTTGACACTGACATCTGTCTATATCAGTCCACAATACGCACATTTTCTCTAAAAACATATGCCTGACTATGTGAGTAAAAACTAAACAAACTACTTTCATAATTAACACTGAAATGAAATGAAATGAAATCGTTTATTAAGCAAGTAGGATCACTGATCACTTTTACACGTCATGTTTATTTTTTATTTTATTTTTTTTAACTAGATGAAGCCGGCATTTCCTAACTGACTACCTCTGAGAAGAAATAGCCGAAACAAACTCAGGGATCATGTGTAACTAATAATTTAGTTACACATTTTATAGAATAGGAAAATATTTTAAAAAAACGAGTCTTTACAGTGACGAGTAGATACATACTATCATGAATTTATACTAATCCAACAACCTTTGTTGAGAAAATATTAATTTACCCAAAACAGTCGAGCGAATTTCTGAGGCCTATACATTAAGCTCTCGGTGTGAGACCGTTGCTAAGCGCTATACTCAGTAAGAACATGCAATAGCTTTCAAGCAGGATTTAATGATACGAACAAAGATTTAAAAAAAGACTGAAGACAGAAAAACCTTTATTAAAAGATGTTAATTTACTTGAGTGAGCTTTTAACCGCGAAGAAATATACGTTATAGTGTTGATTTATTAAAATTGTGGTGAAGCCGTACGGAGGACGGGTATGACCAGTTGTGTTGCGATGTGTGACGGGTTCGATGCACCAACTGTTGTTGTGTCGGATACTTGGTCGCGGAGGGTCTCCAGATCAATCTCCCTCTGGCGCAGCATCATTGGTCTTGTTGTTGGGTTTAACATTGCATCACCTCAACTGGCGTCTTCCTTGCTATTCACAAAATTTTTTTTGAGTGAATGGGCTTAATAAACTAGCGCGCTTTACCATCAACGATTGTATCTCTGCTTACCATCAGGCGGGACGGCGGTCAAGCACTAGTTGATAATTATTTATTTTTATTAGTTTATAATTATTTAGAAAATGTCGAAGTTTCGCCAAAATCAGCAATTAGACTGGTAAAGCGGACCCCAGACTCTAAAGCTTTGGATGCGACTGGGATTAACGCTGAGAAGATGATGATGATTTCTTTGTATTCCTTTGGGCAAAAAATAAAACCTAACATCCCACTGATATCGTTTATTTGACTTGTTCTTATCATCAATCACATACTTAGATGTTCATTGTAGCCACGCACAAACATCTATCATACGCGACTATGCGGAATTGAAACTACGTCTACGTTACGGTTTTTAAGTTTTACCATATATAAGCACAGAGATTTGGTTTTGTGGAGAGAGAGAGAGGTTTGGTGGTGTATGTATGCATACCCTCCACAAAATCTCTGTGCACGCCCCTGCCTATATACCCTATAGTGAACAAAAGTGTATGATTGAATAGGACTCGAGGTGGTTTTATGTATATATTATGTAAACTGTTGACATCGCATAACAATATCTCTCGATTCATTGATTGCCATTCAATACATATTTGCTTATATGCATATTAGGTAATATACCATATAATATAATCCAATTTTGACATAAATATAAGCCTGAATAACTATTTGGAGAAAGAGAGAAGCCAGTTTTAATTAAACAACACTTATCCAACAGATATTACTGCGAAATGCATTTCATAATAAAAACGCTCATTTAATTACTTTTTGCCTATCATTCTACCTAAAATTCCTCTCATACCATTCTTCCGTTTAATAAAATAGAAAAAATCTTCAAAGATTTTAATACATATAATATATGATGATGAAATATAAAATAAATACGTTTATACACTGGCAGTATCGGTATCGGCATCACTTGCCATAAATAAAAATAGAATAGAATAAAATATATAATAGCTGTTGATGTGTATCGATATATGTTATATATAACCGTAGTGATACCAGATACCGAACATAAAAGGGAGTACACATCCGTTTGCTGTTACAAAATGATTATTCATTCATATCGCCTAACAAAATATTTACGATACGCTGCATCACAAAAACGGAAATTGATATGAATCTGGCCAGCATTTAGCCTAAAATATTACTGTGAATTATTATATAAGTCAATGGTTGAAACGGCCAACGGATGAAACTGTTCCAACTGTCACTTTCGAACTGTTTGAAGTGATTTTGTGTATAGGCTGTTAATAAACTAGTGCGCTTTACCATCAACGATTGCGTCACTGCTTACCATCAGGCAGGATTGCGGTCAAGCGCTGGTTTATAATATGTAAAAAAAAACCTATACACTCTAGTATTGAAGACACTTAATGACGGAACGGAGATAGGGGAATTAATCATGCAGTTCCCCGCACACTTTCCAAATTGCAATCTATAGAACACCGACAGACTACCCTTCGCGCGGTTTGTAACCAGCATTAACATAAAGAATACTTATTATCTCGACTTTCCCATGAGATCGAAACTTATGCGGTTAAAACTTTGGATCGCAGTTAGTAAAATTATAAACGTGATAGTTTGTATGTATATACAACGTGTAACATAAAGGGTATATACATACCAAGGGCATGGCATCTTGAGATGATATCAAACGATATCGGAAGGGTTTCAACTCAAAATAAAATACTCAAAAAATTGGTACCAAATTTTCGGTTTCGTATGTTTCTTAAAATCAAATCATAACAAACGTGGCAGCACACTACATACCTTAATAACTACTCGTTACCCGTGACGTTACTTGCCAAAATCTGATAAATGTCTTCCAATATCTCTGTGCGACTAGTATGATAGTAGCCTATCACAGACGGTGTTTTTCCTCATAACTTACTAACATAAAGAGATAGGATTAAAAAACCCTTCCAATATCGTTTGATATCATGTAAAGATGCCGTGCCTTTGTTATGTATGTACCCTTTATGTTACACGTTGTATATTTGTTACTCTCTCATGCAAAATCTACTGGACAGATTTGTATGAAATTTGGCGTACAAACGGTTTAACCCACGATTAACATACAGCATTTTTATTGTACATATACAACATTATTTTTTGCTTATGCGAAACCCGAAGTACTTATCCAGTATTTTTAAGTAGCGAATCCAAATAAAACATTTCAAAAAGATATAATGAAAAACCACAAAGTTATGAGCTTGCTATTGTACTTGGTTGTCCTAACAAAAATATGGTCAAAGCTCCGCTCGGGCAGGCGAGCGCTGCCCGTTGACCTCTGGTGTCAGCTGTGCGCAGTACTATGATCTATGTATTCTAAATGTATTTGGGAAAAAATATAACTTGGTGTAAAAATGATTGGAATCGATTCAGTTGCTTTTTCTGAACAAATTATATTCAGATTTCGCTTAAAAAAATGACGTTGTATTATATTCCCATGGCCTGGGATCGAAACGCATCTAAACGCGGGGCGCAACTAGTCCATACTAATATTATAAATGCGAAAGTAACTCTGTCTGTCTGTCTGTCTGTCTGTCTGTTACGCTTTCCCGCCTAAACCTCTCAACCGATTTTGATGAAATTTGGCACAGACATTCTTTAGACCCTGAGAAAGAACATAGGCTACCTTTTATCCCGGAAAAATTTGATGTTCCCGAGGGAAATTTAAAAAGCGCGATATAACCGAACACCACGCGGGCGAAGCCGCGGGCGGAAAGCTAGTACTGGATAAAGTCAATAACGTCATCGTGATAATCATCAACATTTCGTCGAGACGTCAAGACGTTCACTGCTGGACATAGGCCTGCCACAAGGATCTCCACGACGACCGGTTAAATAAATCTATACCATCGTTATAATCATCATCATTTCAGCCGAAAGACGTCCACTGCTGGACATAGGCCTCCCCCAAGGTTCTCCACGACGACCGGTCCTGCGCCTCCCGCATCCAGCGGTTTCCCGCGACCTTCACCAGGTCGTCGGTCTACCTTGTCGGGGCCTACCCACGCTACGTCTTCCGGTGCGTATCGTTATAATAATCTGATTAAATTTATAACTTTTGTACATATTAATCAAAATGGTGCAATCCTTGCATAAATTACAACGATCCCTTGAAATGTAAACAAAAGGTTGTGATATAAAAACAGGGACGTAGTTTCACATGTTTTGGATGAATCTTTACCGTTCACGACGTAGGTAGGTACAATGTATATTCTTTGACCCAAACATAATGTATGCGCATAATTTTGAACAGGTATCTACTTAACACTTTATTAAAAAACCATTTTCACTAACGCCTTCCTCGCTGACATTATTCATCTGAAGTTTTTACCTTGACATTAGTTTGGTAAGACAGCCTCCGTGGCGTAGCGGTAGCGAAAGCGGCCGTTGCGCAAGGAGGCGCGGGTGGATCCCCGCACAGTGCAAATATTTGTATGCATGAATATGAGTATTTGCACTGGTCTGGTCGTGCCTCGGAAAGCACGTTAAGCCGTTGGTACCGGTTGCCATACGAACATCTAGTGGCAGTCGTTACGGGTTGTTGAAGCCCTCAAAAGTCCAACAATTTGTCTAGCGGCAATGCTTCGATGTCGCCTTCGGGTTGTGGAGGTCTCGCGGCAGTTGCTTCACGGAAAATATCGAAGTTTAGATAAAATCAGCAGTTAGACTGGTAAAGCGAACTCCAGACTCCAAAGCTGAAAAGCTACGGATGCGACTGGGATTAACGCTGAGATGATGATGATGATGATTATTTTGGTAAGTCGTCTCGGCAGGTACTTAAAACATTGTATGCGATATAACATACGGTACATTTGATCTAAACGAAATCGAATTCAAAGGCTAGTTGAAAATGTTTTACACAGCCAAATTCTAGTTTTACCTCTGAAAGGCGTACAAACGTTTGTTTAGAAAATTCACGCGGTACCACTCAAAAGTGTTTTGATCAGCCTCGCGTGACGATGCGAAATAAAAAGGGAGGGAGGTCTTGCATTCAAATGAGAGTTCTGTGTCAAGAAGGACAACACGAAATACAAACTTAATTTTCTTGACCTTACCACAGACGAAGCTCGCTGTTTATCTCTTTGTATTTTCCGTTGGTTGCTGCATAAATAGAATGGTTTGGTTTCTTTGGATAGGGAAAAGCTGTAATAATATTGGTTGGAACTCTACTCTTACCATTATACCTACTAATAGTCGATTTTTTGATGCGTAGTTAAACTCAACCGATTGTTAAAAATGGTTATTTTTTTGTAAAATTTGTTTAGTTTATCTAACACTTTTTTTAAATGATAATTTATTTGACCATAGGCAATGATGTTATATCATTGGATTTTTTAAAGTTATAGACTAGTGCTTGACCGCGATGCCGCCTGATTAAAAGAGTAAAGTAAGGATTAACCAAAAATCACATTTTGCAAAAGCAAATACAATATTAGCTAGTATAAACAACAATTTCTTGGTTTGATGAAATTTAAAACCGGTCTTTTTTATAATCATAAACTAGTGCTTGACTGCAATGCCGCTTGACGGTAAGCATTGATGCAATCGTTGATGGCAAAGCGCACTAGTTTATTATGAGCCTATACACTAAAAATCTGGAGTAAATAGGAAGAAAGCCGGCAGTTGAGCGAGGTGATGTAATGTTAAACCCAACAACACGACCAATGGTGCAGCGCCAAAGACCATTGATCTGGAGAGCCTCCACGACTCAACTCCCGACACAACAACATTTGGAGCATCGTATTCGGCACATATCGCAAAACAACTGCTCAGACCCGTCCTCCGTACGGCTTCACCAGACATCATGCCGAAACTTGACGAATCACTTGGTGGCAAGACTTTGTCTAGTGGGCGGTGACTTCTGTCAGCGGCCGATGTTATGGCCTACTACCGAGTAAGATTTAAAATGACAATAAACGACGAGATATTAAAATAACAGAACGAGAATCCTAAATATAAATGCTTTTTAAAAATGTTAATTATCCTAATTTTTTAAGTATGAATATCAATGGCCATAAAGTATAGGGAGAATAAAGAAACGATGGCTGGAATATGTGTATGAAGACTTGGTTAGAAAGGAGGTGACTGCTGATATGACTGCTAATACAGAAGTATGGAAGAAAAAGGCAGGTTATGCCGTCCCCAAAATAACTTGGGATGAAGGCAGGGGAATGTTGAGTAATATGGAATATTTCTACATATAAATATTCAATATAAGAAAACCCTGTCCGATTCGTGAAGGTATTGTTAGGTATCGATAACTGATTCTACTAATGCCTACAAAGCCGGGTTAAGCTTAAAAAAATAATCCCCCTAAAAAAATAAATAATATTTCGCAAAAAGTAGTAAGTAACTTAATACATGTGCGGTACGCCATCCATGCGCGGGCGACCGGAGGCAGGCCACGTGGTCGCATCGCTTGTACCAATACCGTCAAAATTGTGTTGTAACTTTTTTAAAAATTACCAAATTTCGGGGAAGTTGGAATTAATTCGCGGGAAAAAAGGACTATTTCAAAGTTCATTATTATTGTTACTATGATGATTACGTAAAATTTTACATGAAGTGAAGCCTGTCAGGACCGTGAGTAGTAACTCCTAGTGCGGTGACACATTTTTCTTCTTTAGAACTTTCTTAACTGTGAATATCTGTAAATATATATGAAGTGTAAATATATATATTTGGAGATTGCATTACCCACAACACACTCGGGTGAAGAAAACATTTCTGTGTAAGGTACCTTTTTGTTATAACGAGTATTGACGGTTCGCGGAGTTGTTTTGTACTAACTTCTGAAACTTTTCGAAATCTACTAAAAGAAGAGTGGCTTTCTGCGAAATATTCAATTATTGCACTCCAAAACTTTGGGTGTACTCGGTTTTATGTGTCTCCTTCGTTCACTACTTAATCCTGTTTTGATATAATTCTTAATGACTTATTTCGGAAATGTTGCCTAAGGCAATTAGATTCATCGACATATTTAGGACATCGAGTTTAATTGAACAAGTAAGATTAAATAACAAACTATTAATCTTATGATGGAGCAGTTTTGATCCAGTACTAACGGTGGAGATTTACAAGTAGTAGGCCGTCGGTTCGATCCACGTCAGGCGTTTTACTTCGTGTAAATTATTACATCGCCACTCCTCTAAAACAGTGAAAATGAAACTCTCTAAATTCTTCTCGAAATTTTCTCGGTGGTAGGCCATAACATCGGCTGCCGGCAGAAGTTACCACCCGCCACACAAAGTCTTGCCGCCAAGTGATTCGTCGTGTTCCGGTATGATGTCTTGTGAAGCCGTACGGAGGACAGGTCTGAGCACTTGTGTAGCGATGTGTGCCGAGTACGATGCGCCAAATGTTGTTGTGTCGGAAGTTTGGTCGTGAAGGGTCTCCAGATCAGTCTCCCTCTGGGTTCGGTTCACCATGTCGCTCAACTGCCGTTTTCCTTCCTATTCACTTAGTTTTTTGAGTGAATGTGTATATTAAACTAGCGCGCTTAACCATCAACGATTGCATCACTGCATACCATCAGGCGAGATTGCGATCAAACACTAGTTTCTAATTACTAAAAAAAACATATTTTTTTATGATTGTTACTTTTTAAAACCATAAACAAACTAAGAACTATTTGCGAAAACATATCCAATTGCCATTATTGATGTAGCAATAACAGTAAATATTTGTAACAATGAATGATCCGGGTTATCTAATAAACCGGTTTATATTCATTGTTTTAAAATATCTTGTGTCTTTCTTACAATATAAACGGCACTGAGGAAAAATTTCCTGTGAACCATTTATAATCAAATTCCCCAGATAAAAAAACTTCCCTAAACCCAACTAAGTGATTGCAATTTTATCTCGCATATCTTATTATCTAAATGAGGAAATTGCACTTACTAAGTCTTGATAATTTGAAGGCATCGGCTGTGTTGATGATGTCCACGTAAAGCTGGAAATCGATGTTGGAGTTGTTGGTCGCGGTTGAATGTTGTACCACGGCAAACTTGAAGGCATCCTGTATCTCGTCAGTGTTCTGATCGAAAACCACGCCTGCAAAAATAACAAAATACTTATATTAATTATGTGAGTTGATTTTTCACCAAGGGAACAAAACAAGGCAGTGTCTTATATCATGGGCGCAATATTGAAATCCTCGCTGCACTCAGGATTGTAGTCATGAAAGTCTTAAATTCAAATACGTTCTTGTTCCAGGTTATAATGGAATTCAGTACATAGAATAATACTGCGTTATAATACGGCATAATATTACGTACCTAATGTTAGTCATTATAACCCTAGACGCTAGTCTAGGTTCGGTATGTAATATATGTATTTATATCATACAATCATATTGTTACAAAGGGTGAACTTTTATTGGAAATTTGAAGAAAATTAATTTCAAAAACAATTAAAACCATTTTCGTCGTGGTGGCCTAGTGGTTAAAGCACCAGTCTCTCAAGTAGGAGTGGGCGGGTTCGATTCCAGGTCAGGCAAGTACCAATGTAACTTTTCTAAAGTTATATGTACTTTCTAAGTACATCTTGGACACAGAGTGAAGAAAAACATCTTGAGGAAACCTGGACTTTAGTCTGAAATCGCCAACCTGCATTGAGCAACCGTGGTGATTACGCTCAATCCTTCTCTGTATGAGAGGAGGCCTGTGCCCAGCAGTGGGACGATTTAAAAAGGGTTGATGATTGTTATATGGTATTAAGTCACTGGCAACACTGCATCCTGTTTCCGCCCGCCAGCGATAGCTGCATGTTGTCAAGTCTATGTAAGAATTATAAGTTGTTTTAAATAAATGTCTTTACAACTATAAATGTGCGTCCTTGCTGCCCTAAACTAACAGAAGAACCCGCAAGACCACGACTTGGTGTCAGAACTGATCTGATAGTAAAAAAGGAAAAGGGCTAACAAGAGGTAAGGCACGCGCAACCAAACTATCAAAATGGCCGACGACGACAAATTAGGAAAATCTGTAAAATGCCGCGAGAGTAACAACGTAATAAGCTCTTCATTAAAACCATTAGACTTTAAAAGTGGTAATATGTCAGTGGCATGGAAAAATTGGTTAACAAATTTTACGATCTACTTACGGGCTTACAACTTAGAAACAGAGACAAACAGAAGAAAAGTTGCAATACTACTGCATTTCATCGGTACAGAAGCATTAGCAATATTCTACTCATTTAACGTCAACATAGATGATATATCTTTCGACGAATTAGTCTCAAAATTCGAAAAGCACTTTATACCTCAGGTACATGTCACCATGGAAAGGCACAAACTGTTTAATCGAAAACAAGGATCATCTGAATCGATAGAAGATTATGTCACAGACCTAAAAAATATTAGTAATCAGTGTGAATTTGATAAATTAAAAGATAGTATTACTCGAGACATTTTCAGCTGGAATTTGAACAGTCAAAATCAGTATATAAAGGAAAAATTGCTAATGGAAAAACCAAAGTCACTAGAGGCAGCAGTCGATATTGCTAAACAAATGGAGGTCACTCGTCAAGAAGCCAAAATATTAGAGTCAACGTCAAGCTCACAAGTCGTAGGTCAAGTCAAGAAACAGTCATATCATAAACGGTCAAGATCAGTCTCAAAATCAAGACAGCAGCAGCAGCCAGGTCAAAAATGTAGTCGTTGTGGTCAAATTCATAAGTTCAAGTGTCCAGCCAAAGGTCAAACATGCAACATATGTAAGAAACAAAATCATTTTGCAAAGATGTGCAGGAACAAGTCCAAAAACATACAAATTGTTTGTCAAGACAACAGCGTTGAAGCAAACAGTCTATTTATTGGATCAGTATACAGCGTTTATAATGAACAGTCAGGTAATATTTCAGATGAATCATGGAAATGTGAATTGTCAATAAATAATGACAAAATTAACTTTTTATTAGATACTGGTGCAGACACAAATATATTGTCATTAAAAACATTTAATAGATTAAACCTTTCACCTAAGTTAATTTATAAGAGTAATCATAAATTGTCTACTTTCAGCGGAGAAGTCATACCTTCAGTAGGTCAGTGTAATATAACAGTAAACTACAAGGATAATAGCTATAATGTGAATTTCCACATCATAGACTTAGATTGTCAAAATATTTTGGGAAGATTTACTTGTAATATACTAAAACTAGTCAAGAAGGTAAATAAAGTTTCATTTACACAAACTGAAGAGTCATGTGAACAAATTGTACAGAACTATAAACAATTGTTCGAAGGTATTGGTTGTATCAGTGATTTTGTATGTGACTTAACCTTAAAGCCAGATGTCAAACCTTCTATAGATGTTTGTCGTAGAGTACCTTTTCAACTACAAAAGGCATTAAAAGAGGAACTCACTAGTCTTGAAAGAGATGGTATTATATGCAAAATAGACGAACCAACCGATTGGGTAAGTTCAATTGTTTTAACTTCTAAAAAGAATGGCAAATTACGTTTATGTATAGATCCCAGAAAACTTAACAAGGCAATCATGAGGTCTCATTATCAATTCCCTACATTAGATGAGATAAAGTCTGAACTAGTAGGTGCTAAATATTTTACTACGTTGGATGCCAACAAAGGTTTTTGGTCTTTTAAGTTGTCTGAGTCATCATCAAAACTTTGTACATTTATTACACCCTATGGTCGTTACAGATTTACTAGATTACCCTTTGGTATTTCAGCAGCCCCAGAAATATTTCATGGGGAGATGGTAAAACGGTTTTCAGACATAAACGGAGTCAAAATAATGATGGACGACTTCTTGATTTATGCAAGTACCATAGACCAACATAATAAAATACTAAAACAGGTTTTAGACAGGGCACAGTCAATTAATTTAAAATTTAATAAAGAAAAGTCAGTATTCTGTAAATCTGAAGTAAAATATCTTGGTCATATATTTAGTCAGAATGGTGTTAAAGTCGATCAATCAAAAGTCAAGGCAATTTGTGAAATGTCTAGTCCAAAGTCAGTCCCAGAACTTCAAAGGTTTATGGGTATGGTAAACTATTTAAGTCCATTTATTAAAAACTTGTCACAACAAACTAGTCATATGAGGTCACTTTTGTCAAAGCAAGTAGTTTGGTTTTGGTCTAAAGAACATGAAAAAGAATTTCAAAATATTAAGAAGTTATTAACTACAGCCCCAGTCTTAACATACTATGACCCTAACGAAAATCTTATTTTGTCTGTAGATGCCTCCAAAGACGCAATGGGTGCAGTTATATCGCACAACTGTCAACCTATAGCTTATGCATCAAGTTCCCTTAGTAAGTCTCAACAAAATTATTCTCAAATCGAGAAGGAGCTTTTGTCAATATTGTTCGGATGCACGAAGTTCCATCAGTATATCTATGGTAGACAGTTAACTGTGGAAACAGATCATAAGCCACTAATTACTTTGTTTAAAAAAGCATTATATGACATACCAGCAAGATTGCAAAGAATAATGCTAAGACTACAACCGTATGACTTGAAAGTTATTTACAAACCCGGAAAATATCTCTACATAGCAGACACTTTATCAAGGTCAGCTCTCCCCGATAATTCTCTTTGTGATTTAGATAAAGATATTGATTTACATATTAATTTAGTCATGTCAAGTTTACCAATAAGTCGGCAAAAGTTAGAGGAATTACAAAAAGCAACTTCAGAAGATGCAGTCCTAAAACAAGTCTTATATTTTTGTCAAAACGGTTGGCCAGAACACAAAAGGTCAGTGCCACAGTTGATTAAGCCATATTTTCTATTTAAAGACCAAATTAGTGTCATAAATGATATAATTATAAAAGGCAGTAACATTGTAATTCCAGATTCAATGAAAGAAGAAATACTCAAAATAATTCATTCTGGACATATTGGAATAAATAGTTCAATCAGTCTTGCTAAAAGTGCAGTATTTTGGATCAACATGTGCAGTGATATAGAAAAATATGTGAAAATCTGTCATGTCTGTCTTACATATCGCAGAAATAATTCCAAGCAACCACTTGTTCACCATGAATACAAATTACTAGCATGGAACAAAGTGGGCATAGATTTGTTTGAATTTGATAGTCAAAAATATCTTATAGTTGTAGATTATTATTCAAAATATATAGAAATTGCATTGTTAAAGTCTAGTTCCAACTCTGCAATAGTAATAACACACTTAAAATCAATTTTTGCTCGTCACGGAATTCCTAATATTATTATTTCTGACAATGGTCCACCATTCAATAGTAATGAATTTCAATTATTTTGTAAAGAATGGAACATAGAACATACTACAACAAGTCCATACCATAGTCGCTCAAATGGAATGGCAGAGCGGTCAGTAGCAATAATTAAAAACTTGTTAAATAAATGTAAAGAGGACAACACGGATCCTTACTTAGCACTTCTAAATTACAGAAATATACCTAAAAAGTCAGGTGACATACCTAAATGATTTTTAATGTTATGTAAACGAACATAAGGATTATAATCGTTATTTAGCACGTATTCTGTGTTATCCCAGTTATGATATCTGTGTGCTGAATTTAATCTAAATCCGGTCAGTTATTTTAACGTGATTGGAGTAACAATCATTGCTAGCTTTTACATTTATAATATACATTAGTAGAATATTGTTGATCAGATGGTGTGAAAAATATTTTGATGCCTGAAACACTGTTTTTCTGGATTCTTATTCATTTTTGTTTGTGACAATCATCATCAACCTATTTATCATCCCACTGCTGGGCATAGGTCTCCTCTAATACAGAGAAAGATTGAGCGTAATCACCACGCTTGCTCAATGGGGGTTGGCCATTCCAGACTTAAACTCCAGTTTTCCTCAAGATGTTTTCCTTCACCTTGTAATCAGTCATTGGTGTCCAAGATATACTTAGAAAGTACATATAACTTAGAAAAGTTACATTGGTACTTCCTCATCAACCTTTTATAGTCCCACTGCTGGGCACAGGTCTCCTCTCATACAGAGAAGGATTGAGCGTAATCACCACGCTTGCTCAATGCGGGTTGGCGATTTCAGACTTAGAGTCCAGGTTTCCTCAAGATGTTTTCCTTCACCTTCAGTCATTGGTGTCCAAGATATACTTAGAAAGCACATATAACTTTAGAAAAGTTACATTGGTACTTGCCCGCCTGAAATGGAACCCGCAAACTCATACTTGAGAGGTTGGTGTTTTAACCACTAGGCCATAAATATAATAGATATTTTTATCTAGATTTTCTCACGACGAAATTTACGCGGGTGAAATAGCGGGGAGCGGCTAGTAAGATAATAAGTAGTGTCATATTTTAACCCAATGCCGGTGAAAGCTGGATAATACATTTAACAACTCAAAATCCATTTACTAAATATTCACTGTTTAGATAGTGTTTTAAGTTCTTTGCTAATCCCAATGCGGACAGCGGTTAGGATTAGCTAGAAATGTACAAAATATTATATTATATTGCGCTTTTTTTTTTTCTTTTGGATGGAAAATCATCAAGTGACCTCTCTCGCTTTGGGCGGAGCGGAAGGGCGAGTCAGACTTTTACTGACTAAAACCCACCCCTGTTTCACTTGCCTGTGCGCCAGGGCCGCGGTTTCTTTTTTAACCAACCCGCAACTCTGGCCCAGGAGACATCGGTCTTCGTGGACCCCTTTACGATGTACTGCCTTTGAGGTGCGCGTGAAACACCTTTCACCTTACTGTAAGCCTCCGCAACTAATGAGGCGCATAGATTGAAATTTTCAATGTAAAAATTGTAAAGGATCAGTGCAGTTACTCATTGGTCTAAAGATTAATAATAAATTAATCCCATTTTAAAATCTAACCACATTAATATTAAGCAATATTACAAATAAACAATGTTGCTATTGATGTGGTTTATTGTGTATTAACTAGAGCCTGTTTTTGACATATTAATGAGAGTTATTAACAAATTGACATACTAATAATGTCGCTGTCATTATAGACCAATAAAACGCATTACAGTCGGAAATGGTAAATGATTATATAAAACCTTTAGCCTTTCATTGGTTTATGAATCTAACTAGAGAGTGCGGGCGGCGTTCGCAATTTATTGTTTTGCAAGCATACGCGCGGGTATAGTATTCCGGTATGAAATTTATGGCTTTAGTCTGGTTGGAGAAAAATATGGATTTATTGGTCAAGCTTTGCAACAAATCGTTATTGCTTTTAGGGATCTGATGTTCCATACTCGATAAAATGTGTACCTAGCTTTATGGGTGTAATGACTTGTTGAAATAGAGGTGAATACTTATAAATATAGGTATTATTGACCTGCTAGTAGTGTTGAATATCAGTAGAGTATTGTTTGCGATCATATTTTAAAGTAACTAGTTTACCGATCAACATTGTTTCTATCATCCTACATTTATTGAAATTCTTAAGAAGGCCTTGAAGTAAATGGGTTACATTTTAACAAATAAAACGAAATTCTGCATAATAGTATACATACTAGTGCTTGACCGCAATCCCGCTGATGGTAAGCAGTGATGCAATCGTTGATGGTCAAGCGCGCTAGTTTATTAAGAGCCTATTCACTCAAAAAAATCTGAGTGAACAGGAAGGAAGACGGCAGTTGAGCGAAGTGTAGTAATAAACTAAACAACACGATCAACGATGCTACGCTAGAAGGAAATTTATCTAGAGACCCTCCACGACCAAACTTCCGACACATCAACATTTGGCGCATCGTACCCGGCACACATCGCAAAACAACTGCTCAGACCCCTCCTCCGTACGGCTTCACCAGACATCATGACGGAACACGACGATCGCTTGGCGGCAAGACTTTGTCTGGTGGGTGGTAACTTCTGCCGACAGCCGATGTTATGGCCTACCACCGAGATCGAGTCTAAATGGATCCAGCTAAATACCAGTATTTTAATTAGACCAAGCGCCTGTCTGATCTCCGCAACCCCCGACCTATTTATTTGTCTAATATTTTACTTTGCTGTCAAATCTGTACGTTGTACGTTTTTCTTAACCTACCGAGCACTTTTAATTAAATTGTCAGTCTGTTTTATTGCGAGAGACGATATCTGCCGACTTACCTTGTGAAAATATTCTCAATAACTCTCATATCTCGCTCGTAAGCTTAGATAATTTTGAATCTACGTCCAAACTGAATTGTTCAGAATTTCAGTTATTTATTTGTGTTCTAAGGTTACCTTTCATCTCACATAACTATTTGTACCAAGCCTTTGTAGTGTAAGCTGCCTTATATTTTCATATTAGGGTATTGACGTGACTGACAAACAGTTTTATCAGGGGTTATTGTATTACCTACCCAATAAATGGGTTGTGGAGGTTGTGACGAATGCCATAGACCATGTATAATTTGCTAGTAAACTGACCCTACATCAACAAAGTCACCGACATAGCTGAGAGGATATGCCGCAGGACCGACAATCGTTGGGGTAAACGAGTCCTCGAGTGGAGACCGCGTCTCGGCAAATGTAGCGTAGGACGCCCTTGGGCGAGATGGAGCGACGACATCAAAAAGGTGGCTGGTTGTAGCTGGCGGAAAACTGCTCAGGATCGAGCTTGTTGGCGTGCCATGAGGGAGGCCTATGTCCAGCAGTGGACGAGTAGAGGCTGATAATGATGATGAAACTGACCCTCAGGTCTACATAAGTTTCCCATCATTTAAAAAAATAAATGTATTAATGTATGTAATGTCGATTGCACGGTTAGGGCAGTGGTTAAACTATTGACTGCTGCGCTGCGTATCGCAGTTCGATTCCCGCACGGAACAAATATTTGTATGACCTACAAGTAGAAAAGAAATTCCTAGTGTGGGGCAACGTATTTGAAAGAAAGATAAAAAATGTTAATATTAATCATCATTTTTTTTCTGCCCTTAGACACACACCTAACATAATTATTGTAAGTAGCCGAATATTAAAATATACCTTACACAATATTAAAAAAATATAGGTTACATTTAAAACCTATTTCCGCGCTTTGTTTGAGAACAATTTCTAACAGTAAAGCGAAAGTTAAGTGAAAAAGAAAAATGTTGTCGAAATTTTAATTACAAGGTAACAAGGAAACTTTTACGGTAATTCTTTCTAAGTGCCAATTATTGATAAGGGTTTTTTTTTATGATGTAATGTGGCTTCATTTGCAAAATAAATGAAAAGTTTGCTTCAACATCTAGGAATAGCATATAATTACATTCGTAACTCGGAATTACTCGGTGGTAGGCCATAACATCGGCTGTCGGCAGAAGTTACCACCCATCAGACAAAGTCTTGGCGCCAAGCGATTCGTCGAGTTCCGGCGTGATGTCTGGTGAAGCCGCACGGAGGACGGGTCTGAGCAGTTGTGTTGCGATGTGTGCCGGGTATGATGCGCCAAATGTTGTTATGTCGGGAGTTTGGTCGTGGAGGGTCTCCAGATCAATCTCTCTCTAGGTTAAACATTACATCACTCGCACCGGCGTCGTATAGGTGCAATGCTGATAATTACACTACAGAAAAACTGTGAACGTGGTATATAAAGACAGCCGCCTACTGCTCCCACCGCCCCACCCGACGCAAACGCTACGTCCCGCAATTTTTAAATCTGTAATATCTTCGAAAATATTCGCTTTAATCATGTGCTGTAAATATCTATATAGATGTATATTAAATTAACAATGTATTGAAGGTATTTAATTGGATAAAGTAAATGCTGTATTGGTTAAAATTGCTTTCAAAATTACCCATTATTTGTCTTAAAAAGTAAATAACAAAAAATGTTATTGTGAGATATCCATAAGAGATAGACATATACCATCGCAGAGTTTTCTGTAGATCTTTTCGATGTGTACATTATTTTGACAAATCTCTACCTACATTGCAATCTCGCCTGCGTTTGCAATGTAGGTAGTAAAAAGTGAAAATATTACGACCGCAAAAATAACAGTATTTCTCCTCTATTTAATGTTTTATTATACATGTAAACAAAGTGTGTGACACTTGGTTTAGTCTGTAAGGTTTTACAACATTTAAAGCTATTGTTTCACCATTTCTTCATTTCATTATAATAATCCTGACACGTTTTTCTTAACCTCAACGCTCTACAGATTAAAACAACTTCATAGATACAAGAAAACCTTACAGACTAAACCAAGTGTCACACACTTTGTTTACATACATATAAACCTTCCTCTTCAATCACTCTATCTATTAAAAAAAAAATCCACATCAAAATCCATTGCGCAGTTTTAAAGATTTAAGCATACATAGGGTCTAGCCCTATGTATGTAGGGACAGAGATAGCGATTTTGTTTTATATTCTATGTAGATATTTCTATTGCTGGCTTTTAATAATCTCTGCGATTAATTATGCCTAAATAATAAAAGAAGAAGAACCAAAGTCACCAACATCCGAGTCGCTAAACTTAAGTGGCAGTGGGCAAGGCACGTTGCTCGCAGAAGCGATGGCCGATGGGTCAGTAAGGTTCTAGAGTGGCGGCCACGTAATGGAAGACGCAGCGTAGGGAGGCCCCTACAAGGTGGACCATGACCAGGTAAAGGTCGCGGGAAGCCGATAGATGCGGGCAGCACAAGACCGGTCATTGTGGAAAGCCTTGGGGGAGGCCTTTGTTCAGTGGACGTCTATAGGCTGAAGAAGAAACCAACAGCCAGACCTGGAACAACCACTTGTGGGTCATACAAATATTTATTCCGTGCGGGAATCGAACCTACAACACGCGGTGCAGCAGTCAATAGCTTAACCACGGCGCTAATCGCGCAGTCAAACAAAAACAGTTCAAAACAAAAACAGTTAAAAATTAATCAGAGAGACACATTTCACCGAAATGTGTCTCTCTGATTCATTTTTATTTTAGGTATCTATCTAATAATAGAATATCATTGCTAATGGTCAAATAAGTAACTATTAGTTAATAAAAAACCATTAGTGGCTATTAGTTAAACTAACACAATCCGCAAAAATATAAATTCATTAGTCTATTTCTAACAATTCTTTGGGTTTAACTATGGATCAAAAGACCGGCCCTAAGTGTCTACGAAGATTTAGAAAATCTAGTTAAGTCTTTGCTATTAAGAGCCTGAAATACATCAAATTGAGATAAATGTTTTAGCATTTACAGCTGTCGTTTCAACAATACTGCAGTATTTGCTTCGTGATTAATCCTGCTTAATCCTATTAATATTATAAATGCGAAAGTTGTGTAGTGAAGATTCAGGATGGATGTTAATATACTTATAAAGGATTCGGATGAATTCAGCACATAGGTGGTTTATGACCAGGAATAACACAGAATAGTTTGTATCCGTATATTCCCGTAGATCTACACTGAAGTATACAATAGGGATGTTTCCTAGGTCACAGGCCTAGGACAGCCTCCGTTGCGTAGCGGTAGCGGACGCGGCCGCTGCGCAAGGTGGCGCGGGTTCAATCCCCGCACAGTGCAAGTATTTATATGCATGAATATGAATATTTTGCTCTGGTCTGGTCGTGCCTCAGAAAGCACGTTAAGCCGTTGGTCCCGGTTGCCATACGAACATCTAGTGGCAGTCATTACGGGTCGTTGGAGCACTCAAAAGTCCAACAATTGGTCTAACTGCAATGCTTCGATGTCGCCTTCGGTTTGTGGAGGTCAGACGGCAGTCGCTTCACGGAAAATGTCGAAGTTTAGCCATATCAGCAGCTGGACTGGTAAAGCGGACCCCAGCCTCCAAAGCTGAAAAGGCTTCGGATGCGACTGGGATTAACCCTGGGATGATGATGATGATGATGTTTCCTAGGTATCAAAATAAAAAAAAATAATTAGCCCGCCTTAAAATAATAAAAACAAATTAAGACCGGTTTTTTTATTTTGTCGAAATTACCGAAAACTACTGAGATATAGCTTATTAAAGTTACGGAGTGGGGCTAATAACGTCACGCCGTGGTGTATTTTGTACCACGGCGTGACGTCATGCGACATTTCAAATCAATATATCTTCCTAAGTATTTGAATGAAAAAAAAAAATAAAAAAATTGTGTGCAATATTTTTTATAAATCTATCTGATGGTTTAAGTTTAGTACTATAATATCTGATGCGAAAACACGATAGCATACAAATTTCTCGATAAAAATAAATCTTAATGTTACCTCTATATCCTACAATAAAGAAGAATAATCAATGAAAATTTTCCAATCAGTTTATGAAACTTTGCTAGCTAATCGAACTATGCATAAATCAGGTGTCATAAGTTAAAATTGTTTTGATCTTTACATTTAACGTAAAGAGATCAGATTGGAATTACCAAGCTTTGTAACCATTGAACCACACCGCTGCTCGTCTTCCGACTGAACCCCGATTCAATTCTTGTCAGTACTGCTTTGGCGTGTGCCGCTTTGTTGTGAGTCAAAAGACAGAATCAGTGATTCCTACGACATACGGAGCAAAACGTGGACACTCATGGCACAGCTGGTCCACAAATTCAAGGTCGCTCAGCGAGCTATGGAACGGGCCATGCTTAGAGTCGCTCTGAGGGATCAAATGCGCAACGAGGTGATCCGCCAGAGAACCAAAGTTGCAGACATAGCTCACAGAATAAGCAAACTGAAGTGGCAACGAGAATATTAGCCGTAGAACTGATGTCCTTCGGAGTTGTGTTCTAGAGTGGAGATCGTGAATCGGTAAACATATTGTCGGACGCCCCTCACGCTAGGTGGTAATTGGATGAGAGTTGCCGAGAATCCTGTTGAATGGCGAGGCCTATGTCCAGCAGTGAACTGCTATAGGTTGATGATGATGATGATTGCTTTGGCTATCACACGAGAATTTGCTTTATGCCCGTTTTATGCCTTGAACAAATTATAAAAAAGGCGCGAAGAAGTGGGCACAGAAAATGAATTTTAGCTGAATCCTTTCATTGACCACTATTTACTTTTGAACACCAGCTGAATAATTTTAATAACGTAAAATGGCGCAATGGAAGTGGGCACAAAAGATGAATTTTAGCTGAAATATTACAAAGCTCTTTAAATGACCACTATTCACTTTTGAACAGCAGCTGCACAACCTTTTGTCCGTATTTGAAACAGAAAAAATATCGACATCAAGGTTATGTCAACTTGACATATGAATGTGTCCGAATTGATAGGGCGACTCATCTGCCATAAATGCGATGTCATATGTAGGATGCCCATCGAAATTCATTTCTATAATAAGGTTGGGATTCGTGGGATACATACAGAGTTATATATAGCTGTTGCTGATTATACGGAGAGTACTTGAGACTAAATTATTATTTCCTCTTTATTTCATCTCGTTTTTAATACACCGGGCATTGAATACCCAGTGTATTAAAAACGGCATTCTATTTATGCAGTTGACATTCGGACGACGCTAGTTATTAAAGGCACGCTGTGAATATGCCACTTAGGTATTATATTGTTCGGTTAGGCTTCATTAAGCCGTACGGAGGACGGATCTGAGCAGTTGTGTGTGTGTTTTAGTGATTGAATTCAAGCACTAGTTTAAAATTATTAAAAATGAAGCTATAGTATTTATACGATGGCTTCAGTTGGCGCGTGTGATTTTATCCACCATTGTTAGGTGCTTCAAAGCGGTCACGTAAAGGGTAGTTTTGAAGCGTTTCGTCATAGAATAGCAATGGTTCCTAATATACCCCAACGTTAAGGCCTTCAAAAACTACTAACTTATACTCGGCTTTGGGAAATAATCCTTAAATTCAGTGGTTAGTTTTTTCGACTTTTATTTCAGTGTGTAAAAGGTTCTGACGAAGGAAATATGACGGCTTAGTTTTTATTGTAACGAAAATAAGCGCGGGTCAAAGGGAACTTTCTTTTACTTTGGCCCGCCAGATGTCCTTGATGTTCGGGTTCAGTTTGTTTATAACCTTTGGGAAATTAGTGATAACAATGATTCAATGAACACAAACACGGGAAAAATGTTTTAAAATAAGAATTCATTAAATTTATAATTTTATATTAAAGGAGATGTTTCATTTTGGGTCACCACTATGTACGCTATGTAGATAAAAAGGAAGAAAATAAAAGATTTTAATATAAATCCTACTAAATTAATTTGAATAAAAATACAAGTACATATAATTATTAATAGTTTGAAACGGTTTTTTAGCTAGATAACCCTTTATTAAGGTAGCCATGACACTGGTTATGACGTTTGATTGGCGACTTTGACAGTTCTATTTTCCCGTTGTGTTCGTGTCGAGTGTTGATTTGAGTTGATTGTGTTTATTTAATGGACAGTATGTTCGTAATTCATGTTTTGTTTTTTTCGCAGTCATATGGTAGATAATATAGATACGATAGTCATAGATACATGACACGTCAATCAATTGTCACTGTCAAACTCTTATTCCGCTTATTGCTGACCACCATATTTATTAGTGGTTGTGTTGCACTCCTTGGCCGAGTTTAATTGAATCTGTATAAAAACTAAGCCAAAATATAGGAAATTAACATTAAAAACAGTTAACCATAGCGTAACTATACCTAGCATTAAGTGTACAATGTGCTGGTCAAGGATCCATACATTTCTGAAACATCTGCTTTAATAAGATTTAAATTAATACAATTTTTTTAATAGTTTTCAATAAAAAAACTAACGTAAAGGAATTTTTACTAAACTGTTTTCTATTTATAATTAATAAATCGGTGCATTGAATCGTTTTTAGTTTTGTTCTCAGCAGTAAAAATGTAGGTAGAGACAAATTTGGTGATGCGGTACCAAGAGAGGAACAGTTGTCCATTTGAGAAAAAATGCTCAATAATAATAAATCATTTTATTTCAGGTATTGTTTTGTGTTGATTTTGATAAAACACATACATGCCACCCTTAAAGACTATATGTCATACATATTAAGCGTTAGGTACTCAATACTCAATTTTTATTACGTTTCAAATATGGTTCATAGATGGAATTGTAAAGTAATGAATATACATACATATAACGTTATTTTCTGTATACGCGAAACCCGAAACTCGAAACACGGGTCTAGTATTTTAATGTAAAGAATTTATATACAAAGTTTCAAAAAGCTATCATGAAATATCACAGTTATGAGCTTGTTATCTTATGTGGTAGTTTGAACAAAAATGTGGTCAATGCTCTTTTCACCCGCCCGCGCCTTCAGCGGCAAGGCGCGGCGTAGCAGTCTCGCTGTGCCCATAGTACTATGACCTACTGCCAGCTGTGTTGCTGTGTGCGGACAGGGTTTTCTTTACATGTTGTATATAAATATATGTAGTGTTATTTGGTTTGTGTATATGTCAGCAACGAAAGTCAATTTTCTTTCGAAATATTTCCATTAATCGAAACCGAAATAACAAAGAAGAGCACTTTGATTCTCTCTCTCAGTTCTTTAAATCGTAACTTCTATAATAAGTACTTATCGAATAATTTCTTGTCAGTCGACTTTTGTTGCTGACCATAACAGAGTACCTGTCAGTAATATTTTCTTATTGCTTGCGAAGTTTTTAGAGAATTTATGAATACCTGCGTTCCTGTACTTGTAAGTAAACTAATATTATAAAGGGAAAATAATTGTTTTTTCAACGTTTGTTACACTTTCACGATAAAAGGCACATTGTTCAACCTGGTCTACCTAAAGAAACAAAAAAAGTGTCATCATAGGACACTTAAAACACTATGCCAAATAGACGTGTTGTCGTCTGTACATATACGCCTGTAACGTAGGTATATGTACAGACGACAGCACATCCAGCTACTATCATCATCATCGTCATTTCAGCCGAAAGACATCCACTGCTGGACATAGGCCCCCCTCAAGGTTCTCCATGACGACCGGCCCTGCGCCTCCCGCATCCAGCGGTTTCCCGCGACCATCACCAGATCGTCGGTCCACCTTGTCGGGGGCCTACCCACGCTGCGTCTTCGCCCCGTGCGGTACCGGGCTTAGAATAGTACCATCCCATATCCTCCCGTGGGTGTCGTAAGAGGCGACTAAGGGAACTCTCACCAGGGAAGCGGACAGCAGCGCTTCTCTGCAAATCATCATTCGTCATTTTTTTAAAGATTTTTAACTTATAGCTAAAGCATTAAGTTAGTAGGTTCAAGGTTTATTGGGAATATTTAACAATACAGGGTAGCTTATCCTGCGAGGTTTTTATATTATTTTTTCTCACTAAAACGTCTATACGCTAAACCAAAGACCGTACCACAAAATAGCCTCACCGAATTTCTGTTATTCTAGGACAATTTATACCAAGAAAAAAATTAGCACTGTCGTTGAAAACTATACTTTCTCATACATTACGACTGCAGGTGTAAGTTTTTACAGAAGCCTGCCGTTTTACCGAAAATATTTTGTAAAAATTTCCTTATCTAAACAAATTTCAGCAACCTTTTATTATACCAATTTGGAATGATTTCAGTAAGCTTTTTCATTTGGTCAAATTTTACGGCAGATAGCTGTCTGAAGATTGACTCTGTTTGCTGTAATAAATAATTTGATTAAAAGTCTGGATTTTTTGATGTCGTTTAGGTAATTGGTTTCAATTACAGCAATCAATAATTAAAGAGCAAAAATTGAGTGAAATGATTTGTTAGAAAAAAATATATAAAGACAAAAAATAAGATTATTTGCACTTCTTTGTAAGTTTATGTACTTAAATTTGTTTAAAAAAACAAGTGAAATTTATGATCACGAATGACGAATGAAAAATAAGCTGTTATCAAAATTGTAGATTAGGTTACAACCCATTTTACACATGTATCCATGTAGCCATGTATATATTATGTAGTTTATAATATTCGAAATTGTTTAGTGAAATCGAGGTTAGATTAGAACTATACCACACTAACAAAAATTCATTTCCTTCAATTTCATTAAGAAAAGGACAAAAGATAAAATATTAGTTTAGACCTGTCCAATTCAGATACTCTATATAGAGTTTAGAAGTGATTAAAAACAGGACGACCAAAATACGTTACTTTACCAGATAAATATTAATTTAGTTCTATCAACTTCATCAGGGCCTGAATTAAATTGCCCTACAATAAACAGACGTATTAGGGGCCTAAAAATAGCTTCATAGCTTACTAAAAGTAATTAACTTTTCCATCATTACCAAAACCTATACCCAAACACGTTTTAATTTCAGAACTAATTAATGGAGTCCCGAAAGGATATTCACTTGGTATTCTGTAACCCTAGCTTTCCATAATAAATTTGCAAATAATATTTTTGATATCCATAATTTCAATGCAGTTAATGGAGAGTTATTCGACTGATTTTATCGCTGCTTTATATAATAATTAGGGCAGGGAAAATGGAGGCGTTTTATTGCTAAAAGGATTAAATTAATCAGCCTCCAAAGACGACGACGAAATATTAAGCACATCTACTGAAATGCGAACTTCCATTTCTTTTGTATTGTCATAAATATATTAGATATCCCGTGACCTGGCAATAAGTTTGCGGAAAACAATGGGCAAACTTTTGATTGATAAGTCCATAAATCTGAGGGCGGGACTGTCTTAGAAGGAAAGAACAATATTTTCTGGAACCTTAAACTCTAGACGGGATAACATTTTTCTTGAAATAAAAAAAACACATAAAACAGAAAACTATTTAGATAAATTATATAATTTTATTGGTTTTCAATATCTACCCGCACCAGAATCGCATTGTGGATTACGGCACACTCTCTCTCATAGACACGGCCTGTATCCCAAGAGTGGGTTCATTATACTGAAACCACGGGGCACAATTGGTTTTAATAATAAAGCTGGAATCGTTTTTTTTTTTTATAAATATAAACCAGCGCTTGACCGCAATCCCGTCTGATGGTAAGCAGCGATGCGATCGTTGATAGTAAAGCGCGCTAGTTTATTAAGAGCCTATTCACTCTAGCCTTGAAGACACTGAAATTAGTGTTTGTTTGAACGCTCTGTCTAGATTTGAAAAAATATTATTGCTTTCGATAGCTCAACCCTTGAGGAATGCTGTTCATATTATTATCATGACGTTCTACTTGGAACAAAGAGAATAGAAATGAAGAAGCGAAACGAAGTAATAATAACGCAGGTGAGCGATGAGAAGCGCAAAGGTGGGTAAAAGCTAGTACTTAGTGTAAGTTTGAATTGGGAAAAAAATATATTAAACATTGCTCTTGAAAAGTGCTATAAATATCAACTATAACTGTGGATAATTTTATAGTTGCTCTTTTTATTAAATGTGAAAATTGATAATTTTATAAAATAATGTATTTGTTCATATACTAATACTAGCTTTCGCCCGCGGCTCCGCCCGCGTGGAATAATATTTTTCGTATCCCACGGGAACTGCATATTTTTCCGGGATAAAAGTAGCCTATGTGTTATTCCAGACTATTATCTACCCCTGTGCCAAATTTCAACCAAATCCATTCAGTAGTTTTTACGTGAAAGAGTAACAAACATCCATACATCCATACTTACAAATTTTCGCCTTTATAATATTAGTAGGATACTAGCAGCCGCCAGCGACTTCGTTCGCGTGGAATTAATTATGCTCCGCTCCTATTGCTCGCAACGTGATGTTATATAGCCTAAAGCCTTCCTGGATTAATGGGCTATCCAACGCAAAAGGAATTTTTCAAATCGGGTCAGTAGTTTGTGAGATTACCGCGCACAAACAAACAAACAAACATACAAACTCTTCAGCTTTATATATTAGTATAGATAAAGCTGAAGAGTTTGTTTGAAAAATTCTTTTTGTGTTGGATAGCCCATTAATCCAGGAAGGCTTTAGGCTATATAACATAACGCTGCGACCAACAGGAGCGGAGCATAACTAACTCCACGCGAACGAAGTCGCTGGCGGCTGCTAGTTTAAAATAAGCACAAAAAGAATGTACAGCAATACTCAAATGTTAAACAGTAACCCTTTGTTATCATTAATGCTTAACATTAATGATAAAAATAAGAAAGACTACACACAGTTTCAACTTCAAATAAAATACCCTTTTTTGTTTGTGATGGGAAATCATCAAATGACCTCTACCGCTCTGAGCGAAGAGGAAGGGAGTGTCAGACTTTTACTGACTAATACCCTCGTGTTCCCTCACTTGCCTGTAGGCCAGGGCCACGGTTTCTTTTAAAGTCTTAGGTCCGTATTACAGAATGTTACTCAAGACTCAAGCATTACTTAAAACTATTTTCAACTTTCAACCAAACAAAAGGCTTCAAACGAGACTTAAGTAGAGCTTGAGTTTTGAGTGATGTTCTGTAATACGGACCTAAGTGGACCTCGTCACGATGTGCTGACATCTCTTTGAAGCGCGCGTGAAACACAACGCGCCGTCGACTCGGGCCTGGTCCTTACAGGGCGCCGGGCGGCGAGCTGTCCAAGTGTCCACTACTCACCGCCCGCAAGGCCGCGCCTACGGTGGCCGGGAGTTCGATGTTGTCTCCCGACCAGGGAAATAAAATACCCTAAGAATTGATACCAAAATTTTCGTTTTCATGTTTCTTAAATTCTAGTCTTAAAAATAGTGTTTATTTTTATTTAAAAAGTTCATATTAATAATCATACTTTTTAAGCAATTTCTTTAACATTCTGGGGGTTTTCTTTGTGAAGTTGCCCACAGATTTGCTGTTTCAGCTCTTTGTCTTATTCATCCATGTCTAAAACATAATTTAATTGAGTACAACTGCATTAGCTAAAGCAATAAGTCAAGGTATGTAAAAAGTGGAGTGTCAATGAACTGAATCACATGGCGGCAAAACCAGTACGTAAATTTTGCCATAATCACTGTAATTGTTCATTTGGAATATAGACCAAATGTGCTAACTTTCGTCTGAATCACAAATGTAACACACGCAATCTCCAACTTTTTAAAAGGGTAAGTTAAAGAAACAAACGCCGCGTTGTGTTTCACGCGCGCCCCAAAGAGATCGTGACGGGGTCCACGAAGACTGATGCCTGGGTCAGGGTTGCGGGTTGGTTAAAAGAGAAACCGTGGCTCTGGAACACAGGCAAGTGAAGCAACACGGGTGGCTTTTAGTCAGTAAAAGTCTGACACGCCCTTCTGCTCCGCCCAGAGCGGGACAGGTCATTTGATGATTTCCCATCCACAAAAAAAAAAACGTAAAGAAACGATATCTCAGCCAATCTATTTTTAATTTAGCTTTTCTAATATCACTATAAAACTGTTTAATGCACAACACAATAAAGTCGTATTGTATTAATGAACAAACATCATAAAACAAAAGAGTGCATTTAGATAAGTGCTCATTAGAGGTTGATTAGGGAAGCGAGGCAAGTCGCCACAAGAGATGTGTCTCGGTGTTTTGTACGGCGATATGATTGAGAATGGCTGGGTCTTACAGTGGATATGTGTCGGATGACGTAGAATTAATCTGCGTCGTGTAAATAAATGTAGGGTGTATGTCAGCGCGACGGCGGCGACGAGGCGGGGCGTTTGCCTCCTCTCAACGGAAGCGCCCGTTCTCAACAGATTGGAGAATATACTCGTGTACGCTGCGTAACGCTTGCCAAATTATTCTTTACCCCTAAAACAGGAACAAAGCCTTCATCATCTCGTGTAATAGACGCCAGTAAATCCACCTAGAAAATTGAAAATTATGCGTCGAGATGTGTTTCAAACAACCACTCCCGCTAAGAATATGATACTGTTTTAACACTCAAGAAAATTATGTATATTATTAAAATTTGAATTTGAGAAAGATTTGTGGAAATCCTATGATTTCGTGTACATTAGAGATTGTTATATATGTATATGGGAGTGACCAAAAGTTAATGAAAGTAGTTTAGGGTGCAAACTGAAAAGTTTACATTAGGTACACAATGTATTTTTTCGACCCTATTTATTCATCATCATTTTCCCAGCCTTAATCCTAGTCGCATCCGAAGCTTTTTCAGCTTTGGAGACTGGGGTCCACTTTACCAGTCTAATTGCTGATTTTGGCTAAACTTCGATATTTTCCGTGAAGCGACTGCCGTCTGACCTTCACAACCCGAAGGCGATATCGAAGCTTTGCAGTTAGACCAATTGTTGGACTTTTTTAGGGCTCTAAAAACCCGTAACGACTGCCATTAGATGTTCATATGGCAACCGGGATCAACGGCTTAACGTGCTTTCCGAGGCATGACCAGACCAGTTCAAATATTCATATTCATGCATACAAATATTTGCACAGCGCGGGGATTGAACCCGCGCCTCCTTGCGCAGCGGCCGCATTCATACAGCCTAAGGTTATCTAAGTTAAGCTGGTGTAATTGAGCTAAATTTAGCATATGAAATGAAATGAAATATGATTATGAAAATATCAAACTTAATTTCATTTGTCTATCGACATCGATAACATTCCACATTCTTACTACAAACATGACTACTATGACTAATGAGACTGACTTTAGTCACTCACTCACACGCACTACGCATTCACACCTATGACTTGACACACGATTCGTCACAATCTCGAACAAAACTGGACAAACGAACTTGTAGTAAGAGTTAGGATAATAGGATTTAATTACAGGATTCTTGGATCGCCAACAGAAGCTACTGAGTTAGCAACAAGCAGTGGGCAGCTCACCGCCCGAAAAGGACCAGGCCCAGGTCGACGGTGCGATGTGTTATACGCGCGCCTCAAACAAATGTCAGCAAAATATCGTGACGGGGTCCACGGTGTCGACCAGAGCCGCGTGTTATTCGAACGAGATACCATGGCCCTGGCGCACAGGCAAGGGTGCAGTTTAGGAACACGGGTGGGTTTTAGTCAGCAAAAGTCTGACACGCCTTTCTGCTTCGTTCAGAGCGGGAGAGATCATTTGGTGATTTTCATCCGTAATAATAAGGCTACTGCGTTACGTACATGTTAAAATAAACATGAACAAAAACAAGTGTACACGTCTAATTGTAAGAGAACAGATCATTCACTCACTGTCTAGGTAGGTACTACTTTGATAGGCAAGAAAAATTAAAAAAAAAACAAATAGATACACAAAGTCTTCTTCCGACCTTAATTTATCAAACAAACGTCAGTAGCTAGATATTTCCTTCTTTTCAGAAAAGGAAATGAAGAATTCAAAGCGATGGCGACTCGAGGTGTCTGTTTGTCAGTCGTCCAGTAGTCAGTACATAATTTGCATCTTACAGAGCGCAAGCGATTCCTAGAGCATCCGATGTTTTCTATAGAAAGGCAATATATTGAGATGTAACTGGTTTATTCATAGCAGCTACTTTTATTTTATTTTTTGGGCAGAGTAAAAGGAAACAGATTTCGTGGAAGCTCACCGATGAGGTGGACCGACCAAATCAATTCGGCAGTGAGGGGACCTGTAAATGAATGCTCCAGACTATCGTCCAACATATACAGGCGAGCTACATCAAGGTCTCGAAATTAATCATGTTGACCACGACCGTTCTGTCAAGAACGAAACGAAGAAGAAGACACATTTTGGTGAGTTCGTCCGTACTTTAATGCACTGCCCGTGTGTCGTCAAGTACGTGTATCTATTTGAATACGATTGTTGTCATCGCTTGCTTTAGTTTAAATCATAATTTTGGAGATGATCTGCCCCCCTAATCGGCGAACACATTTTTGTCAAATGATTATCACAGGACTTGGCAGACCAAATTTTAATATTACGAAATGATTACCATTTATATTAACAAAACGTACAACCACGTTTGCATATAATTTCGTAATGGATAAACCCAGTGATAAATTAAGACGGCAGGACTCTTTACGTACATATTTATTTATGACAAATCGAATGCCGCAATCACTATTATTATTGCCCGGGCATTACGAATAATCCCGGGATTAATCACGTGATTTATAACATTTATATTTCTACGTCCATAGGCGCATCGCTGTGGGGAAATTCTTAATTCACTTACAATGGCAATGTCTCTCATTTCTTCAGCTACACAACATTGAAATACTTTCTTTACGCTGTAGACTGATTTAACAAACTTATGAAGAGAATAAGATTTCTTTGTAGTCACTTGCGCTTAAGGTCATCCGGGGCAATTGCGTCTTTGCCCCAAAGACGCAATTGTTTCTCATCTTGTTTTGTTTACTTTGAATAAAAAACTTTAACGTATAGATGGCAGAAGAAGTAGGTTTTCAAAAAGATTTAAAATTATTTCGATTAGACGCAATTGCCCCAAAGACGCAATGGCCCCGGTTGACTTTACATAATTTAAGCACGGTTCTTTGTAATAAAGTTAAGTTAATTTAGAATGTGTAGTTTAAATCATGATATAAGTATTTTCGCTTCTCACTGCCACATGAAATAAGTATTTTTGTCACCACAGATTTTTGTGATAAATGGATCACTAAACCTCGAATTTTGATGGTCATCAAATCAATATACTGGCTCCGATTCGGCCTTCTTTACAAAATAAAATTAAAAAACATGCGCTGAACAGTGCATGTTTTTCTTTCCATTTAATTAAAAAAGGACAGAAGACAGGAGGAGGAGGGAAGGAGTTAGTAATTAGTATAGTCCTGTCAAATTAGTCCATGCTTTATTTTAGTAAATATTTTTTTTTAAACGTTGCCCTATACTAGTAATTGCTCCTGCATCGTGGGTGCGTTTACAAACATATAAAGTCACATACACAAACAGCCAGACCCGGAACAACTAATAGGTATCCAAGGTATGAAAATCAAAAAAATAATTAGTCCGTCTTATAGATAATAAGAAAAAATTAAGACAAGTATTTTTTATTTTGTTGTAATTACCAAAATCTACTGAGATATAGCGTATTAAAGTTATGGAGTGGGGGCTAATTACGTTACGCCGTGGTATATTTTGTACCACGGCGTGACATCATGCGACATTTCAAATCAATATATCTTCCTAAATATTTGAATGAAAGAAAAAAATAAAAAATACGTGTTCAATATTTTTTATAAATCTATCTGACGGAGGACATTAAATAATTTTTTAGGATACAACACAACTGTAGGCTATACAAATATTTGTTCAGTGCGGGAATCGAACCCGCGACACGCAGCACACCAGGCGGTCGCTCCGCCACTGCGTCAACGCGTCGTCACAAAATGTCTATTGAGTAATTTAATTTTACAGTACTAAATCTCCAGGACTAAATCCTTCATCCTTTTCTTTGTGTAATAGAAAAAGAGATGCATTGAACTTAAAATTGGTTTAGTTGCGAACAAGAGACTTTTTTATATATAATTATAAATTAGTGTTTGACCGCAATCCCGCCCGATGAGAAGCAGTGATACAATCGTTGATGATAGAGCGCGCTAGTTTATCAAGAGCCCATGCACTCAAAAAAACTGAGTGAACAGGAGAGAAGACGGCAGTTGAGCGAAGTGATGCAATGTTACACCCAACAACACGACCAACGATGCCGCGCCAGAGGGAGATTGATCTGGAGATAATCCACGACCAAATTCCCGACACAACAACATTTTCACATCGTACCCGACATCATGCGGGAACACGACAAATCGCTTGGCGGCAAGACTTTGACTGGTGTGAAACTTCTGTCGGCAGCCGATGTTATGGCCATTTGCACTGTAAATTAATAAAGGGATTGATCCCACACGACATCACATTTGCCGATGCGCGGTTCATTTGTTTCCTAGCCACTCATTCGTGCACAGCTTGGCTGTAGGTCGCAGCGAACGTCCTTTCCTACATTTTCATACTGTGTAGCTACCATGAGTTTATATTACGAGACTCGATCGTAGATATCGAGCGCGTTTGGCACTCTCATTGGTTGAGAGTTCTTACAACCTTGAAGCGGCCAATCGATGAGTCAAACGCGCTGGATATCGACGATCGAGTCTCGTAAGGTAAACTCATGGTAGCTACACAGGGTAAAGGTGCTCGTGATTAGCTCAGCCGAGGGCTGTTTTGGAGGTGGGCATATTTCAACGCTTAGTTACAAACATTATTAAGTATGTATTTTTACCGCTATGTGATTTCAATATGAAAAATATTCAATACACAAAAACTTTGGTTTATACTACCATGTCATGAATCGCAACAATACATTAACAATAAAAAACTTTTTTACAAAAAAAAAAAACAACCGACTTCCAAAAACCACTACAAAGTGAAAAATAACTAATTTCGGAAGTCGGTGTCTTTGGGTTTTGTATATTCATTTTTGACACCGACTTCCGAAATTAGTTATTTTTCACTTTGTAGTGGTTTTTGGAAGTCAGTTGTTTTTTCGTAATCGTAATCGTTTTAAGACATGTTGCGCCGACCCCATATAAATTGGGATAAGGGCAGGAGAATGATGAGTTGTTTTTTCGTAAAAAAGTATTTATTTTACACTTTTTAGTTGTTAAAAGTACTATGTATTCAGTTGCATCCGGTCAGACTGGAAGCTGACGCAAATATAGTTGGGAAACGACGTAATTTTGTTTACTTTAATTTTTACCCGTAATTATTCCCTCAAGTGCCTATGTTCATCATCATCCAATTTACTGCAGACCATTATTTTAACCCAATGGGTGCAAAGGTCTCATCAATATAAATGAATTGAGTCCAAATACAAGGTAGCTACTGTAAACCGTTTAGGAGTTCCCTGAACTAACCTTTGTCGTCATCATCAGCTCCCTAATGACAGTCACTACCCATCAGGTGTAAGGTTCTTGTCAATACAAATTATTCAAACACAAACACAAGGTAGCTGCTGTGAATTGTTGAGGAGTTCCTTCGACTGTCTCCCGGCTCCATCATCAGATCTACTCCAGACCTTTATAAAATTGTAGTCCTTTAAAATACTTAATGAAAATGCTAAGAAATGCACTAGCCGCCCCTGCAATTTTTAAAAGTTCCCCTTGTTTTCTCTGGTCTTCCACCATCAAACCCTGATATCCTTATCATGGGACCACCTTGGGAACGTCTTCTTTCCAACAGAAAAAAATTATCAAAATCGGTTCATAAACGACGAAGTTATGCGCGAACAAACATAAAAAAGCACATATACGGTCGAATTGAGTAACCTCCTCCTTTTTGAAGTCGGTTAAAAAATGAACCAAATCACGGGCATAACATTAAAAAATTTAGCATTTTCCCGATTCCCTTGTTCCCCAACTAAACTAAATTTTAGTTCAGTGCATCTAGCTGATTGTTTCTATTTCATTAACCCTAGAAAGATAACGTGCGCCTCAGAGGCGCCCGCAAAATACATATTTCGCTGCAATTTTTTTACCGACGCGTGTACAAGCTTGTGTTTCCTAGCCAATTCAGTCATTGGTCAACACTTCCAAGAGACGGCTGCTATTGTTCGGTAAGTACCATAGTTTTACTGTTAGAGCGATGTGTTGCGCTCGGGAGGCGCATGTTTATCTTTTGTGTAACTTTTGCCACTTTCATAGTGAATTTGTTATTGTTATTTTTACTAATGTAAGGTAAGTAATAAGGGTTGGTTTCTTTATTGTGAATACTTATTGCCATCAATTGTTTTTAGGAGTGTTTAAACACTGTGTCCAGCAGAAGAGTGTTGGATAAAAGAGGAATTGTTTATTTATTGACTGAAGAAGACAAAGGCGCTGATGAGGGCAGTGACAGTGAGATCGAAGACCACGTCAATGACTAATGTTGCTGGCCATGAAGGAGTGATGATCTATGAAAATTCGAAGGATACTTCATCGCACAATGTCACTGAAAATACTAGACATGACCAACGCATAGTGATTCCGCCTAATGATGTGGTCAGGGGCAAGAATAGGCATGTTTGGTCTACTGCTAAAGGACAAAATACCAGAAAAACGTCTGCAATCAATATAGTTCATTCTAATTGTGCCTAGTCGCATGTATCGAAATATTTTTGCACCGTGTTTGAAAACAAGGTTGGTAAATCCTACTTTATCAAGACGCTTGAGAGAAAGTATTGAATATCCCCCCACAAAGTAACAGAAAGATGTCTGAAGAAGCTGATGAAGAATCTCTAACTGAAATTCGACGGTACTGTCGCTTATGTACTAAAAAAAGAAAATAATAATTCAAAATAACGTCCATAAAATGTAAAAAGACATTGTGTGGAGAACATAAACAGTTGTTTGCAACAATTGCCTTTATGCATTGATTTTTCCCGTATTTTTTAAAATTTAAGACTGATTATATTATAATTAATTAGTTAATTAAAAAAAAAACACTATAAAAGTGCCTATTTTTTAATATTTCTATCTAAGTACAGAAGACTTCTAATTTTTGTTCATTTTAGTTAAGGGTTTAAAAAATCCTACAAATTTTAATATTTTAATTAAAAAATAAGGATAACACGTATGTATTTTATTTACCTATTAATAATTCAGCAATTTACAGTAGTAAATGAAACAAAATAATTGATATTCATCAAAAAAATCGGCTATTAAAACGGTGCGCCTTTGAGGCGCATGTTTATCTTTTCAGTACAAAAAAATAACGTTATCTTTCTAGGGTTAAGAGAACAGAAACTAAATATCGGTTTGGTTCTGTCAAATTAGTCAACATCTGACGTAAATTGACGTATTTTTGGTTGTCATGGTTTTAATCACGTCTAAACGTTTCGCTTCTTCTTTTATACCGCGTACGTTGAAGGACTGGAACGATTTGCCGGCGGCGGTGTTTCCGCCTCACTATCATTTGAGTGTCTTCAAGGCTATAGTGAATAAGCTCTTAATAAACTAGCGCGCTTTACCATCAACGATCGCATCACTGCTTACCATCAGGCGGGATTGCGGTCAAGCGTTGATATATAATTTATATATAAAAAAAAAACTGCCTATGTAAATCTTAATTTGACAGAACTAACATAAGTTAGATGTTGACGTTGTATAAACAACGTTCTTTTTGTATATGCAAAACCCGAAAAACCTGACCAATATTTATAAGTAATGAATCTATGTTCAAAATTTCAAAAAGCTCTCATGATAATCACAAATTTATGAGCTTGTAATGTAAGCCGATTGTCCCTACACAAATATGGTCAATGCGCTGCTCGCCCGCTCAGCAGCGGCGCGGCGCGGCGTTGCCCTATGACACTATGATCCGCTGTGAACTGTGTCGTGCGCTCGGTAACCACACTGCATCATTTTTTGAATATATTTAGGAGAAAATATACCATGGTGTAAAAATTGTTGGAATCGATTAAGTTCTTAATTCTGAATACAGACTATATTCAGGTTTCGTATGAAGAAAAAATAACATTGTATATTAATACTTTATCTTCAGACAGCCTCCGTGGGGTAGCGGTAACGGACGCAGCCGCTGCGCAAGGTGGCACGGGTTCGATCCCCGCACAGTGCAAGTATTTGTATGCATGAATATGAATACTTGCACTGGTCTGGTGGTGCCTCGGAAAGCACGTTAAGCCGTTGGTCCCGGTTGCCATACAAACATCTAGTGGCAGTCGTAAAGGTTGTTGGAGCCCTCAAAAGTTCAACAATTGGTCTAACTGCAATACTTCGATGTCGCCTTCGGGTTGTGGAGGTCAGACGGCAGTCGCTTCACGGAAAATGTCGAAGTTTAGCCATTTCAGCAGTTGGACTGGTAAAGCGGACCCCAGACTCCAAAGCTGAAAAGGCTTCCGATGCGACTGCGATTAGCGCTGTGATGATGATGATTAATACTTTATCTTCAGTATATCTTCGACACCAATGACTGATTAAAAGGTGAAGGAAAACATCTTGAGGAAACTCGGACTTTAAGTCTGAAATCGCCAACCCACATTGAGCAAGCGTGATGAATACGCTCAATCCTTCTCTGTATGGGAGGAGACCTGTGCCCAGCAGTGGGACAGTAAAAAGTTTGATGATAATTAAATTTTGTTTAGTTGGTGAATAAGCAAATCAACGCCAGTGTCAGCTATCGCTTTACAAGCGCGATTAATTTTATCTGTCGCTGTCAATGCAGCTTGCGTTTACTTTACTCATTAAGGAGATTATTTCGGTCTATCGGCCAGTAATATTATCACACGTGTTGCCTCGGTCTGCTCAGTGCGCGCCGCCAATTTTAAACTGAATTTATACACATAGCTTGGTTAACCCGTTTATATTCCCTGTTCAAGGGCTGGCGGAGAACTACTCAGGATCGAGCTTGTTGGCGTGCCATGAAGGAGGCCTATGTCCAGCAGTGGACGAGTAGGGGCTGATGATGATGAAAGTTGTTCTAGAAGTCGAAATCACTTTAGATGTTGCAGACGTCTTTAATGATTATTCACGTGTGTTGTTATTTGCTATTCAATGTTTAAAATATTTTTTTGAACTTAACTGTCTCGATGTCGTGTCTTCTCGGTGGTAGGCCATAACATCGGCTGCCGGCAGAAGTTACCACCCACCAGACAAAGTCTTGCCGCCAAGCGATTCGTCGTGTTCCGGCATGATGTCTGGTGAAGCCGTACGGAGGACGGGTCTGAGCAGTTGTGTTGCGATGTGTGGCGGGTACGATGCGGCAAATGTTGTTGTGTCGGGAGTTTGGTCGTGGAGAGTCTCCAGATCAATCTCCCTCTAGCGCAGCTTCGTTTGTTCGTATTGGGCTTGGGTTTAAGATTGCATCACCTTTTTTTTTAGACGCTGTGGGTATGCATTTACGCACCGTACCCCGAAGGGCGTGTGTGGGACTCGCCCAGCCGAAGCTGGAAATACCCACTAAAAACCACAGCGGCACTCTGGCATCGCCATAGTGGCGGGGGAGTGGAAAACTAGCGCAGCCTGAGCTACCTCTCCCCCGCCGGCGAAACCCGCCTAGCAAAGCGGGCCCTCAATTGCCCCTCCTAGGGAGGGGCCGTGGCTCCTGCGTGGTGAGCGATGTAAGGCGGGCGTCGGCACCTTTCCCGTGCCTCACGCCCGCCGCTCACCTCAGGGGGGGAGAAAGCGGACGAAATCCCGCCTTCTCCTGCCCCTACGCCGCCTGCGGAGCGCCGGAGCGAGGGGATTCTCCTCCCGCTCGCACTCCGCGGCCTCCTTCTGCGACATCACAACCTTGCAGAAGGAGGCCATCGCCACCCAGGCCTCCTCGCTCCCCACCATCGCTCTGACGATGGCGGGCAGCGAGAGCTCCCCTCCAACCGCCGTGAAAAGATCGCGGCGCGGCACGGCCCACGACGCGCACACCGCGAGGGTGTGTTCCGCCGTGTTCTCCGCCGCGCCACAACCGTGGCACGACGGTGTCTCCTCTCGAAGATTGCGCCACCTCGCTCACCTGCCGTCTTCCTTCTTAAACACTAATATTTTTTAAGTGAATGGGCTTAATAAACTAGTGCGCTTTACCATCAACGATTGCATCACTGCTTACCATCAGGCGGGATTGCAGTCAAGCACTAGTTTACAATTATTAAAAAAAATTAAATAGCAAACAGCGAGCCACTGCAGAAGCCTTTTAGCCCATAAGCATTTTAGGCCATAGGTCATAGAATGAAAACTCGTCAATATTACCCTATACTCACTCCTAAAGTATTACAGCAACGAAAAACACGTGAATGTGACAGATGTTGCAATTGTGCCGGAGACCGTACTTAACATGTCGATATAAAAGTTTATCGGATCGACGCCGATCAACCGTTCCCAAACAGATTGTCACGTGGCTCGGAGTTAGCGAGTCTATTAGTGTTCTCGAGCACGTGTTTGCACTGTAACGTTAAGTTTCACGGTGGCTTATAATCATAACACGATTCTTGCTGTCGCTGCACACAGGCTATCCTGAGAGACCCAAGCTCGCTTTGTTTGTGTTGCCACAAATAAAAATGCTGTAACGCCTTGGGCACTAACCACTGCGCCACGCGAGGTTACCAGCAGACTTTTTTCCCAATAAATTAATTAATAACTTTGCTCTCTGCTAGCTTACCATTACTTCCAAGATAACGTGAAAATTGCTACCTTTTTTTAATAATTATAAACTAGCGCTTGACTGCAATCCCGCCTGATGGTAAGCAGTGATACAATCGTTGATGGTAAAGCGCGCTAGTTTATTAAGCCCATTCACTTAAAAAAACCTTAGTGAATAGGAAGGAAGAGGGCAGTTGAGCGAGGTGGTGCAATGTTAGACCCAACAACACGATCAACGATGCTGCGCCAGAGGGAGATTCATCTGGAGACCCTCCACGACCAAACTCCCGGCACAACAACATTTGACGCATCGTACCCCGCACACATCGCAACACAACTGCTCAGACCCGTCCTCCGTGTATAGCTCCCTTAGCTATACACATTAACTACTTACGTGATGATGATGATATAATGTTTTTATACCGTTATGTAATATAATCTTTTGGTAAGTATGGCGTTAGTAAAAACAGGTAATAATTTGCGAACTTAAAAGTATTGCTCTGGCCGACGCGACGGGACCGCTTCAACTAGATAATACTTATCACCCTTTAACTGTAAGGGCTAGTCAACTTTATTCAACAATAATCCTAGATTCTTTACCAAAAGGATTTCTTCATCTGAACTACGACTACATACCTATTGAATAATTCACAACAGATTTGTATTCGCTATTTGGGCATTTTAAAACGATAAAATCGTTTACTATTTTAATATGAGTAAAAAGTGAACTCGAACGAGGATGTATGCACATGGAATAACTAATAAAAACCGAATATTACAAACAAGAACAAAAGCTACTGCGTTACATAAACTGCGCTGCACTTTTTTTGGAAACTGTTGCCTCGTAGCGTTTAGTATCGGCCAGAAACACGTCGAGAACGGAATCGAACGGAACCTAAACTTTTATTCACTTTTTGAGTTTTTATTCCAAGCTTTTCCAGAAGTTTTCGAGCTGATTAACAGAACAAACAATATGACGCCACACAGCCCACCAACCGAGCGAAATATTAACTTTCAGAGTAAGCAACAGCGATAGGGTACCCTTACCCTTATATTGTTATTGTTATGAAAGGCTAATATAAATATATTATATTCGGCCCTAACTTATTTTCTTCGCACTTACATTTATAGAATCTTACTTAGTTTTTAGACAGAATGTACCAAACTATCACACGCATTATGCATACATTAACTTCGATTTTAAATGTGGCCATGGACGAGTGAGCTTGGGCTCCAGCATCTCTTCGCATTCTTATGGAAGGCATCGGTTTCCTTCAACTTTATTATATCTAGTACTCTACTGGCTTTTTAGTATTAGTCCCTTGCTGCACCGAGGCTATGGAAGCCAGCCAGGTTTGAATAATCGCCTATCTGAATTCGAACCTACCCGATAAGGTATTCTCCCAAAGACGATGAGATGAACCGCTCTGCATATTAATTAGTACAGAACAATGTTACGCCTGCTGTGCCACAATCCTTGCCGTCTCGCTGATTTCGAACGACCAGGAGATCCTTGTAGTTCTCCTCATCGCGGTGAATGTGGCAAAGTTGTCAAGCCCCAGACACCACGACCTGTCTTGGAGCCGAATTGCGGGTTGCTTAGCAAGCGGCTAAAGCAAGTGACTGGACGGCATGTCATTGGTTCCATAGTAGGTGGCCAATAGTGTTGGATGCAAATTGTGTTGATATTCCTGCGCCATGCCACATTATGTTTTCACGCCGTTTAGGGTTAAAATCACTCCGACCCCAACATCCGACGATTTCAACAATGAATAAGCTGACGCTCAAGGTATTTTTAAGGTAATTTCGAAACTATTGTTTTACACTTCCCGTGAGCCATGAACTGGCTTTTACAACGCGGCAATGCCGCTTGTCTTCTCTGTTCATTACCAGTCGACAGCGATCTGGACGAATTTGTGTCGACGCCATATTTATTCATCAATTATTAAGTTAATTACTTAATTATTAGTTTAAGTTATGATTAAATATTGTTGTTTTAGTGTTAGTAGATGTGGTTTTTAGAAAAATTAACAAAAGTGGCTTAGTTACTAATACACGTTAGTCATGTGACTTCTAGAAGTAGGTATTATAATTTATATAATATTATTAATTTGTAGAGTAGTATAATTTATATTAGCTTTATTTATATAAGTTTCCTAACTCTCAAGTTCCCAATAATTAGATAAGTATTTACGTTATTATTTGATTCTTCAAACGATTAAGATAAAAATATAGGTCCTATGAACTCCAACTCCAGCATTCCCAACATTCACTAAATAATGTCTATGAAACACCTCCGATGCTTATAATTATAATGTTCTTCCTATTTTATAAACGGAGCAGCCAGAATGCAAGCAGCAAATAATAGTCATGACTCGTCTTGACTAATCATAAATTTGTATTGTTTTATTAGCTCCAACTAAAAAGGTCACATTAAGTTACTTAGGAACTCATTCTTGAAGCCTACAATAGAAAATAAGTCACATGTGTGTGTGTGTGTGTGTGTGTACAAACATTTATGTGTAGTAGGTACTTATATGCGGATAACGTGGTTCTGTATTACTTATGTTCGAGAAGTCCACCAGGTTGGACTTGGCAAACCGGTTTGGGAAGCTACGCTATATCTTATCGTCGTCCAAGATACCACAGTGTCTCAAGACTAAAGTCTTTGACCAGTGTGTGTTGCCAGTGATGACTTACGGAACTGAAACGTGTTCGCTCACAATGGGCCTCATACGAAGGCTCAGAGTCACACAAAGGGCAATAGAAAGAGCTATGCTCGGAGTTTCTCTGCGTGATCGAATCAGAAATGAGGAGATCCGCAGAAGAACCAAAGTCACCGAAATAGCTCTACGAGTCGCTAAACTTAAGTGGCAGTGGGCAGAGCACATTGCTCGTAGAACCGATGACCGATGGGGCAGTAAGGTTCTGGAGTGGCGGCCGCGTACTGAAACACGCAGCGTAGGAAGGCCCCCAACAAGGCGAACCGATGACCTGGTGAAGGTCGCGGGAAGCCCATGGATGCGGGCAGCACAAGAACGGTCATCGTGGAAAGCCTTGGGGGAGGCTTTTGTCCAGCAGTGGACATCTATAGGCTTAAGAAGAAGAAGAAATTGAACAAATAATATTTCTTTAATTTATTCACACAGACACACACACACGCGCACCAACATGCACGCACACCTCATACACGTGTGAACTTATACAATTAATCGCATTTCTTATGTATTTCGGGAACGAGCCTTCAACTGGCATTTCTATGCCTAAAGGGAAACTCCTTATCATGTAATTCAAGCCAAATTTACATGAAATAAACTCATTATTATTATACCGATTGCAATACATGTTGCTTATCGATATGGCCTAAATATATTATTACCGAATATTCTCGTGTATAAAAATACCTATTGTTTTTTGTTTACAGTTGATTATTAACAGCGACTTTCAAAGCTCTAGCGTCATCATCAAATACGCGTCTCTTAAGTTATCGGACGAAACTCTTGCATGGCAGATTATTCATCATTACAACTGTACATAGTCAGGAATAGGATATAATTCACCCCGAGCCCAATGCAACTTAGCAAAGGTTAGGTGTCTCGATTTTTAAAATTATGGAATACCAGCTTCCAGCCCGCGGCTTCGACGGAATTCGGTTATATTGCGCTTTTTAGATTCCCTCTGGAATATCAATTTTTTTCAATAAAAGGTAGCCTATGTCCTTTCTCAGGGTCTAAAGATTGTCTGTGCCAAATTTCATCGAAATCGGTTGAGAGGTTTAAGTGGGAAAGCGTGACAGACATACAGACAGACAAGAGTTACTTTCGCATTTATAATATTACTAGCTTCCCGCCCGCGGCTTCCCCCGCGTGAAGTTCGGTTATATTGCGCTTTTTGGATTTCCCGCGGGAATATCAATTTTTTCCGCAATAAAACGTAGCCTATGTCCTTTCTCAGGGTCTAAAGATTGTCTGTGCGAAATTTCATCAAAATCGGTTGAGAGGTTTAAGCGGGAAAGCGTAACAGACAGACAGAGTTACTTTCCCATTTATAATATTGGTATGGATAGTATGGATGGTTTACTCATGATATTTTCTTTTACCGTTTCAGGAACTGAGGTGCTGAAATTACACAAATACAAGTGCCCTTTTTGTATTGTAAACTCACGATCTACAACTGGGAGGCAATCCCGCTAAATAAAGCAGAAGAAGTTATACTCTTGTTCGTATCTAATCCCGTGTTTTAACGTTATTTATGTGATACATTTCGTCAGACATAATAATTAAGACTAAATAAATCCAATCGTTTAGACGTAAGTTTGATAAATGGCACAGAAAAAGTTAACTTTCTTTCAACTTTTTCATTTGACTGCGGTTACGTTCAAATTGTGTTCCAGTTGTGGTCAACAGGTTAGCGCGATACGAAAAACAAGTAAAGTTTTGGTTTGATTGCGATGCAATTCTGTTCTGGTTGAATTATTTTAGCGCGATTGCTCCCTATACGTCAGACGGCTATTAGCTTATTGCACCTACCCGATTACCTACTCGTATAATTTACAAGAAATCGTAGAAGTGAGATACAGCGGGTATTTTACGAATTCTTAAATATCAAAATACAAATGCAAGTGTTCAATGACGGCGATCTATTTGAAACTAAACGCAGCATAGTGCATTTATAGGCCTATGCCTATAAATGCACTATGCTGCGTTTAGTTTACAAAGTGAGGACAAAGTTAAATCCACTGTGTGGCAGCGTGGTGGCCGACACAAAGGGTTTACTGTGCTGTACTGACGTCATAGCTTACCGGCGAAATGACTGGCATCAAACGAATACTGCCTGCAACTATTTGCATCAAACGGTTACTTGGAACCATGCTTTCTCTTGCCAGATTTCTTGTTTGAAGCTTGCTATTCAGAAAGATAAGCGCCCAATGAATGGAACCAATGGGCCGTACAGGTATCAAAAACCCTTTAAGTAGCCATCAATCTGTGACGAATAACCGATTAAACTAAAGGAGGCAAGCGAACCCTTCAGACAAACAATAGCGCTCTATTGATGTTAAAGGGACATTTGATATTGCTATCCTTAATCATTTGGGTTCTCAGTAATAATAACAAACTTGTGGACGTATTAGTTACGCTAAGTTATTTGGCCCTACTCAAGACTAGGAACTTGATATTTTTCGTCCCACTGCAGGGTAAATCCCTTTTCCACACAATTCTGTTTTTTCGCAAGTACTGGCCAGTTCCTACGAATTAGGCAATGGACCACCTCTATCTTGGCCTTTAGTGGTAGTGTCGTGCGTTAATTGTGTTCACAATTGTCACCTGATAGTCGGCAAACATGTCCGGCTCAGTCCCACGCAATCTTATATCTGAATAGGGCACTGGGATCTATGGTTCACAGGGAAACCTCTAGCTGGAATTTCGTCTGAAATGTTAAAGACCAGAAATGAGCACCATAATCTGCTTAATTGAGGAAAATACACAAGTCCATATTTAATCAGTTTTTATAAAATAAAATTAAATCAGTGCCTAAGTGAAACTCTGCATTTTTTATAAAATAAAAATACATTTAAATCAGTGCCTAAGTGAATCTCTGCAGAAGTGATGGGTATAACTTAACACGCTAAAATAAAAGATATAAAATAAATTTGCTTTTTAGAGTTAGTGACCGCTGGTAGTTTCGGTAAAGTGTAATTAATATAAGAAACCCATCAACCAATCAATCTTCACAAACTCCATTGGTAACATTATACCAATCAGGTTTGTAAAGATTTCAGGCTAAAACTGATCTTTAAATTGTTATTTCAAGTGAGAGCCTCCGTGGCGTAGCGGTAGCGAAGGCGGCCGCTGTACAAGGAGGCGCGAGTTCGATACCCGCGCAGTGCAAATATTTGTATGCATGAATATGAATATTTGCACTGGTCTGATCGTGCCTCGGAAAGCACGTTAAGCCGTTAGTACCGGTTGCGATACGACCATCTAATGGCAGTCGTTACGGGTTGTTGGAGGCCTCGAAAGTCCAACAATTGGTCTAACTGCAATGCTTCGATATCGCCTTTGGATTGTGGAGGTCAGACGGCAGTCGCTTCACGGAAAAGGTCGAAGTTTAGCCAAATGAGTAATTAGACTGGTAAAGCGATAAAAAACTTCGGATGCGACTGGGAATTAACGCTGAGATAATGATGGATTACAAGTGATTATACGACATGTATAGCTACGCTTGTGCTACGTGTGGTACCGGGTTTAGAATAGTACCAACCCATACCCTCCCGTGGGGGTCGTAAGATGCGACTAAGGGAACTCTTACCAGGGAAGCGGGCAGCTTCTGTGGAATATCATATACCCCCTACGCTTGTGCTTGCTCCGTGGATGGGTGACTACTCTTACATACAAGACCCTCTGTGCCTCAGAAAGCACGTTAAGCCGTTGGTCCCAAGTTGTCTTTCGTAATCTTTGACAATCGTTACGGGTCATTTTGGTGAGTGTGCGAAGGAATTGCATGATTTATTTCCCCTATCTCCGTTCCACCATCGGACGACCCGTCGCATGGCGAGTTTCCACCCTTACGTCGTTAACACCGCTACGATTCGGGCGAAGTGTTTCGCCTTCTCTTTCATACCGCGTACATCGAGGAACTGGAATAATTTGCCAGCGGCGGTGTTTCCGTTGGACTACAATTTGAGTGTCTTCAAAGCTAGAGTGAATAGGCTCTTAATAAAGTAATGCATTTTACCATCATCGATTGCATCACTGCTTACCATCAGGCAGGATTGCGGGCAACCGATAGTTTATATTTTTTTTTTTTAAATTAAGGTTATCATATTACCGAGTAACTGGGTTGCAGAGCTCAGACATAGTTGAGAAAAGTTAGGCAGATACGATTGATTTCAAGTGAAAAAAACTGATCGATAAACCCATAAACACTTATCAGTCGATCATATTAAATATCGATCACGTAAGTAGAACTTCGCTTAACTATTTCATTTGACACTGTATATGTGCAAATTACATCATCCTAAAATCATAACTCAATTGCAACGTTTTCTGCTGTAAGTACACCAGCACTGGCTAATTTGATTCAACCTTTAAAAGCCTAACTTTACCCCCGCTGCCTAAGTAACGAAATAGCCATTGTTCATATTTATTGCAGCTTACACGAGTGGTCTGTACGATTTTTTTTTATAAGATTTGAAGCCCTGACGTATCATGGTTTGGCCACTTAATGACACGTCAAGGTTGTGTTCTTATTGTAAATACTCTACAACGTGCAAACTTCAACTACGCAATAAACGTTTCAGCATTACTTGATCGTAGTCTTTTCGGGTTCTGATCAAAATATCACTAAATCTTTACGATCGAAAACATAATAGCTACCCTCAATATCCCAAGGCATTCAACTAAGCAATTTAAATTAAGCTCTATTGGATACATGGGTTACACAAGTTTGCCCAACGCAATAAACTTGCTCTGAGGTCCACCGCTCATGATTAATATTGTTATCAAATTAGTTCCTACATATGAATAGCTTCAGGGTTTTTGTAATATCATGTTATGGTAAGAATTCCCAATTCCCTCTTGTTGCAGAATTAGTAAAGTTTAGAGCCCACTGTAATAGTGTCCTGATTGCAGATGGAGACGTTAACACCCTCTACGAGAATGCCATTAGTTTAGAAATACTTACGATTTTTTTTTGTAATAATTATAAACTAGTCCTTAACTGCAATCCTGCCTGATGGTAAGCAGTGATGCAATCTTTGAAGGTAAAGCACACTAGTTTATTAAGCCTATTCACTTAAAAATCTTAGGAATAGGAAGGATGACGGCAGTTGAGCGCGAGGTGATGCAATGTTAAACCCAAGACCAACACGACCCTAACGATGCTGCGCCAGAGGGATTGATCTGAAGACTCTCCACGACCAAACTCTCAACACAACAACATTTGGCGTATCGTACCCGCCACACATCGCAACACAACTGCTCAGACCCGTTCTCTGTACGGCTTCACCAGACATCATGCCGGAACACGACGAATCGCTTGGCGGCAAGACTTTGTCTGGTGGGTGTAACTCCGCCGGCAGCCGATGTTATGGCCTAAACCGATGTTATGGCCTAGCCTGGCCTAGCATGAACTACATAGATTTTGATTCCGACGAGGAAACACCACTATGTTGGCTGAAAAAGCTACAATTACGTGCTTCATGTTCGGCATCAATTTATAAACCACGTAAAATTAATCGCGCTCCTACACATCTACCAGTAGACCTAGCGCGTATCGTTCTTACGTTCTAGCACTAAAGTATTAAAGTACTGGCTATCACGATAGGCTTACTTCGCTACCCGTTTTCAAGGGACGCACTATAGTTTTTTTTTTTTCAAAGGGTGCATTCGGGTATTAACCATGTTGTTATAGTTTGTTTAGGTAAACTTTTACTTCCATATCTGTAATCTTAAAAATAACGACTGTCAAGTAAATTGCATTGTCTTAACTTCAGGAGTTTTATGAGAATCCTATATTAAATAATTATATGATGACGAGATAATAACGGGAACCTATTCCCTCCGTTTGTTTCAAATTTCATTGTACCTTTATAGGAGATTGTCCTCCGTTTCATGAATTGGCTACTATAGTTTGAGCCAAGTGTGCACAGTTTGTCACTAAACTCGTGACGGGATACCAGTTAGCGGGTAATGGAGCTAAGAGTTCAATAATAATGTTCACGGATATTAGACGATGGTCTTCAACACATTTGCGAAAACAATAAATACTATTTGATAAACATCTTTTTTACATGCTTTTTATTAGCTTCATTTGTATGTTTGCTTGTTTGCTTGTTTGTTTGTTTGTTTGTCCGTCTCTAACTCTTTGGACTACGAGTGAGCGGCTCATTACTGTAAAATGTCCCACCGTTTTCAATTCGTCCGTTCGTTCGTTTTTTTTTTTTTTTTTAAAGAATATCGAACTAATTAGTTGAAAATAAATATAGTTTAAAAAATTAAAAAGCATGTTTTTAAAAAATACCAAACTAAAACGTTAAAAATAATTTTTAAAAAAGCGTGAAGTGCCTAATATGCAAAAATTATGGCACAAAGCGCCTCACGCTTTTGTAAAATATATTTTTAACGTTTTAGTTTGGTATTTTTTAAAAGCATGCTTTTTTAGTTTTTTAAACTATATTTTTCAATATTTGTGAAATAATGGGATCGCGGGAATATTTCTTACGTGCGTCGTAAGCCGTTTTGATGAAGCCGCCAAACAGGCATATTAGACACTAGCTTTCCGCTCGCGGCTCCGCCCGCGTTGAGTTCGGTTATATCGCGTTTCAAAGAGAACTCTTCAAAAGTCCGGAATCAAAACTATCCTATGTTATTTCTCAAGGTCAACTCTATCTTTGTACCAAATTTCAATAAAATCAGTTCAGTGGTTTAGACGTGAAAGCGACAGTTCAGTGGTTTAGACAGACAGACAGAGTTACTTTCGCATTTATAATAATAGTAGAGATTATTTTAAGTACACTAGATTTTAGACAATATATCATCTGATGAAAAATAATGATAATAATATGTTTATTTATTAAATTTACACAGTTTACAAGGCATAAAGAGGAGTCTTTGTTGAGAGTTTAAAAAATAAACAGAGCGATTTCTGATAGTATATTATTTTATCCTACAATCTAAAAAACACGTCTGTTAACTTAAAACCCGCCCAATAAAAGCTGCACAGGTTTTAGTAAAACATTTAAAATAAATCCATCGCTTTGAGAGAAAACGATCATGTTTGGATTCATTTGAACTTTTGATAAGGTCAAATAACAAACACGAATAGATATTGAGTTGAATAAAGCTTAAATGGATAAAAACGCGACCGGGAAAATCCGAAATAGAGAGAGAGTATTTATGGATTGGATAGCTGAATACCGAGCTACGAACAATCAATAGACATTACGGTCATTAAGGAGAAACTGTCACCCTTCATTTCTAATGCTACTTAATAGCTTGTACAAGACTTCTCCACATTATCATGACGGTCTTATTCCCTTGTGAAGGCTGACTATTAATTAGAGTTAAATTAGTTGGATAATTTATTCTTAGACACAAACATCATTATTCATAAACATTGCTTAAGTTAACTTGTGATTAGAGATTTTTAACCATACACTTTTGACATTTGAAGGTCTTTTAAGTGATTGTTTATGAACATACTCATTATTAGTATTAGCTTACTATTCCATGAATAGGGCTTTGTCACGTATATATGAAAGTACCAACTCACTTATAGCCTTCTAGCCTCCTTGGCGTAGTGGTAGCGAAAGGGGAGCCGCGGGTTTGATCCCCGCGCAGTGCAAATATTTATTTGCATGTATGTGAATATTTGCACTGGCCTGGTCGTGCTTCGGAAAGCACGTTAAACCGTTGGTCCCGGTTGCCATACACGAACATCTAGTGGCAGTGGCTACGGGTTGTTGGAGCCCTCTGAAGTCAAATAATAGGTTTATTTGTAATGCTTCCGATATCGCCTTCGGGTTGTGGTGGTCTGACGGCAGTCGCTTCACGGAAAATATTGAACTTTTTTTTTTTTTTTTAATAATTATTAACTAGCGCTTGACTGCAATCCCGCCTGATGGTAAGCAGTGATGCAATCGTTGATGGTAAAGCGCACTAGTTTATTAAACCTATTAACTTAAAAAACTAAGGAATAGGAAGGATGACGGCAGTTGAGCGAGGGGATGCCCAAGACCAACACGTACCAAACGAAGCTGCGCTAGAGGGAGATTGATCTGGAGACTCTCCACGACCAAACTCCCGACACAACAACATTTGGCGCACCGTACCCGCCACACATCGTAACACAACTGCTCAGACCCGTCCTCCGTACGTAAGTTTAGCCAAAATCAGCAGTTGAGACTGGTAAAACGGACCAAAGACCCCAAACCTGAAAAGCTTCGGATGCGACCGGGATTAACGTTGAGATGATGATGATTATGACCAACCCCCTTGTAAGACTGTACTGTAATGTCATAAAGATATTGAGAAACTGCAAAATACCGGTGTATTATGATTCTCGAAATATTAGCCCGGGCGTTTGTAAGTAGTAATATCCATGTTTTATGAATCAGCAGAATCTAGGAAAATCCCTGTACTAAGTTTTCGTTTTAGTTTTTATCAAACTACTTTTATTCTATTTTAAAAGTATAAAAATGTAAATTAGAGCAAAAGAATAAACATAACATGGCGGTAAAAATTTAAGTAATTAAATTATAGGCAATTAAAATTTTCTTATTAATATTCATAAATGAAAAGGGTTTACATTGTTTCTATTTTTAATTTTCGTGCTGTGTACGCTTTAAGAGTCATGTCACGTAGTAATTTGAGTAGAAATGAAGTGTTACGAGCTCTGAGCATATTGGAAGATAGAACTCGTCATTGCAGAGGCCAAGGTTGTGGTTCCGTTATCGCAGTACTGGGTATGTGGCTGAATCGCACATGATTTTTTTTTTAATAATAAATTTAAACTAGTGCTTGACCGCAATCCCGCCTGATGGTAAGCAGTGATGCAATCGTTGATGGTAAAGCGTGCTATTCACTCAGTATTTTTGAGTGAAGGAAGACAACAGTTGACTGAGGTAATCCAATGTTAAACCCAACAACACAACCAACGATGCTGCGCCAGAGGGAGGTTGATCTGGAGACCCTCTACGACCAAACTCTCGACACAACAACATTTGGCGCATCGTACCCGGTACACATCGACAGACCTGTCTTTCGTACGGTTTTACCAGACATTTTTCCAAATTACTGCCAGCAGCGATATATGTAATTAGTCCAGGAGGGCCATCAGCTGCTGGTAAGCGGCCAAACCGTGCGAAGAAGTCGTGTTTAAAAATGCGAAAGTTTACAAACTTTAGAATTTTTAATATTATTATTTATTTGGAAATATATATATATATATATATAAATATGAAATATATATATATATATATATATATATATTGTATTGAGGGACGGATGGATCATGTTTGCTACTCTTTCAAGCAAAAAGTACTTTAGGGATTTGGAAAAAAATTGACACATATACCTATAGTTTATAACCAAAATAACACAGGAATACTTATTATCCTGATATTCTCACGGGATTTATACCTTATGCTTATGTGTGGTGACACCGCAGGGCGCATCCAATTTGTTTATAAATCTTACATTATATTTTGTGTTACGTTTTTTTTTTCTTCATGTCAATTAAGCAAATACGATTGAAGTAAAACCTTAATAAATACCACGTCTATCTTTTACAAAAACACACACACACACAGAGACAGAAATACATAAGTCATTTGTGAAAATTTCAACTGTTACTATAAGTTACACACTGGCAGACACGGACTGTGGAGATTTACTAACAGGGTCCGTTTTTAGCTTTTGGAAATGGAGCCCTTAGAACTCTACGTATTTCATTCACTTAATATCCAGTTTTTTGATAGATTTGACTGCAGATATATTCACTACAAGCATTTTATGCAGCACAAATATACACCAAAATATCTATTTCCTGAAGCACTTTATATCACCGCCACCGTTCTATTCCCTTCCGGGAATTGTACCATTTAAATGCAACACTACTGCTCGATAAAAATCGACACTGCCCGATCACGCAGAGACACTAGTGAGTGCCCGTCTTTATATATACCGTATAATGCTCAAATTGGCTTAGGGACAAGGTACAATGTAATGATATTTTTTTTTTCAGCTTTTCGGTGTGATTCTAAAAACGAAGAGAAGAAAAATTTGAGACACCAAAAAAGGTACACACTATAAAATTTTGTAACATTGACATGAGACGTACAATAGACGATCTCATCTCCGAGGAATCAAGAGTACTGATCAAGCGGATCTCAAATGTCACTATGTAGGCCATTACAATTCTCCTATCACAAATGATTAAGTTAACTTCATATTGTTTCTTTCAAGTGTGCCCGTCATAGGAAGATCAAAAAACTTCTCAAGACTGAGTACCGTGATTCCCTAGGTTTTAAAGAAATACATCCTTGGGGTTCAATTGAGCATACTGTCATATATTCATATATTAAGGGATTACCTACTTCTGATAATCTGGATTAGTGTACCTATTAGAAGCAGCCGTCTGGAATATGTCAGTACATCATAGGGCATACTATGGAGTAGATATGTTAATAGAAGCTAAAATTGGATAGTTTAAACAGACAATGTCCAGAAGCCAACACCAAATTTCTCTTTAGCTTAAAAAGAAGGTAGAATAGACCAAGAGTACATTGACTGATAGGGTATATATCATCTTCCATTTTTTCAAATTATATCATCGGTGTACATAGTTTTATATATAAGATAGTATTAATACACTATTTAATGGATATTATTATGCATGTAAACCTTACCACTTTCTCTATAAAAAAAACAGTTAAACAGTTTTAAAGATTTCATCATAAATAGGGACATAGGGAAAGAGAAAGCGACTTTGTTTTATACTATGTACTAGCTTTCCGCCCGCGGCTTCGCCCGCGTGGAATTCGGTTATATCACGCTTTTTAGATTTCCCTTGTGAATATCAAATTTTTCCGGGATAAAAGGTAGCCTATGTCCTTTCTCAGGGTCTAAACATTGTCTGTGGCAAATTTCATCAAAATCGGTTGAGAGGTTTAGGCGAGAAAGCATAACAGACAGACAGAGTTACTTTCGCATTTGTATGGATGGATTGATGATTATAGTATTGTTCATTTAACCCTGTATTTCCAACAGAAAACTGCGAGATTTTCATCACAGATTCCATATAGTATAATAAACTTTCCACTTGTCTTCTACTCGCTTATATTACGTGATTGTCTGAGCTATTTCATGTCTTGAAAATACCTCGTGCTTATTCTTGTTTCTAAAAAGTGACCATAAATGGAAATATCTGTATGCGTCTTTCCATCTTATTTGGAGTTAGGTATTCGGTTTAACAGCTTTAACATTCAGCTTAACAGATAGTTTAGCAGGATGTATAACTGAAGGTTAAGGACTTTTAGGAGGAGGTTTAACAGAAGTAAACAGGAGATTTAACAGAAGGTTTAACTTTAACCAGAGGTTTTACAACCGAGCATATTACTAACTTTAGTTTAATGAACCATGATCAATTAATTTCAGAGCTTATTTCGTAGCATTAATTAAAGACGTTACGATTGTATATTTAGTATGATTTATAGCTAAAATGTGTAGTTTAATTAAGTATGGGAGGTTTATTATTACTCGACTCCGTATAGTTCGCCTGTGAAGTTTCTTGTTTTCTGTTGTTTGCAATATTCTCACATAGTTCGAGTCACAAACGATTATAAATGACCTTTGAGACATTCCACCGACGTTTTACTTCTAAAACATTGATAGGAATTGTGATGTTTTGTTTTCTGCTCATGACGAACTAGTGCACTTTACCATCATTAATTGCATCGATATGATATGGTTTAAGTCCATTAAAAAAAGAAAGTTAATTACAATAATAATATTTAATATTTTTTTTTATATATATTTTTAAAATGTTATTTATGTAGTTTTTTTATATAAAAATATTTATAAATATAGCTTAGGTACATGTAGGTATATAAAATGAAATAAAGGAATATTTAATAATAATATTTATTGGAACAAAAATACATTTTTCACTTTTCGTGTACATTCATACTGCATTACAAATAGGTAGGTACAATAGATTTATCCCTGTCCCCTAAACTAGGCTAGGCCTGTATCTTAGGGGGCAGCAATTAATTTGAATATAAAAATTTGATCGAATTCAATGCTTACCATCAGGTGGAATCGCGGTCAAACACTAATCTATACTAATATTTTTTTTTTTTTATTGCCACAATAAATAGTACAACAAGAATACATATATACAAAATACTAAGCAACTATGGAAACAGAGTTATTGTCGAGCTCTGGCACCCCATGTAAGATTAAACTTGTGTTTAGGGTGCCAGCGTCTTCACCCAATCATTGTACATATTAGTTGCAGGACGAGCACAGTACGTCATCATAATGTGTTTATGTACCTTTGTGTGTGTGTGTGTGTTTATGTGTGTGTGAATATATTGTGTGTGTTATTAGGTGTGTTTGTGTGATAAAAACTAAAATATTTATAAAGCTGAAGGGTTTGTTTGTTTGTTGGTTTGTAAGCGCTAATTTCAGGAAATACTAATCCAGGAAGGCTTTAGGCTATATAACAATACGCTGCAACCAATAGGAGCGGAGCATAACTAACTTCACGCAGACGATGTCGCTGGCGGCCGCTAGTATATAACATAAAATAACATATTGTTACGAATGGACCTTATGTCGATGGCATAAGGTTCAATATCGCGTGACATGCAGTGTGTCACTTTTAAGTCCTATTTCGCCAGATCTAGACATTTTCTAGGTACAATAATAAAACGCATTGCTAGACTTAGGACGGCCTATCGAATGGTACAGGTCTCAACAGTTTTGTCAACAAAGTGTCGACATCGAAATTTCTGGAAACCCGTTTCCGGGAATTACCATAGGTACTTACATGGCCGGTGACCTCGAAGTTATGCAGTATTATTATTACGTCTAGAGGATTCCGGAATGTTCGATCAGCTGGCCTATATATAGGCGGCGCGACGCCGGCGCACAGTCAGTCTACACTCGACTAGCGATACGAAAACAGCGACAGTTAAGAAGCAATCTTAAAGAAGACCTACTGCGACAATTATAAAGAGAACTGTAAGTACTACGTGAAGAAACATCTGTAGCGTTATTGTGTGTTTACAACACGGACTTCGCGCACATAAGGGAAGACTTCAGTACGACATCAGCTACGTTCTACTTGTCATTGCCTACAATCGACTGTACCTTCGTTGCCAATAAACTTCGTAACCCTTAACCGGCGTTTAAGTACCCCTAGCCCGTAACAATTGGTGTCAGAAGCGGCATGCCGGTCACGCCAAGGGAAGACGAAAGAGTTCGCACGCGACGACAAGCAGCGATGGATTTGGCGCGTCAAGAGGAAGAATCGCTTGGTGTCCCTGCACCCGTAGAAGATGCGGCCGTCGTAACACCGACGAATGTGAGTGCGCCTAGTACCAGCACTATTCCCGGCAGCAGCGGATCCGATTTATCGGTGTTACTGGCTCACTTGACGGCGCAAATAAAGCTGAGTATAGCAGAATCCCAGGCGCAAATAAAAGGCATAGTAGCAGAATCCCAGGCAAAATCCCAGGCAGAAATCCAGGCAAAAATAGATAGATCCCAGGCAGAAACCCAGGCTCAAATAAAACAATCCCAGGCAGAAACCCAGGCACAAATTAAAAATGTAGCAGAATCCCAGGCAAAATCCCAGCAACTAGTATTGGAACTAAACGGAAAGTGGGAAAAAACTAAAGAAGAGGTCAACGAGCTTAAAACAAAAGCAACACAACAAGATGCACGTATGGACCAGCAAGATACGCGCATAGACAAACAAGAAGCGCGTATGGACCACCAAGATACGCGTATAGACAAACAGGATGCTCGTATAGACAAACATGATGCGCGTTTCGAGACACTAGATAGCACCATCATGGAGTGTGAGAAAGAAATAAAATTCCTCCATGATAAGGTACAGAAAGGAAGTATCAAAGGTGTGATACCTGTACCCAGTGCTCTGCCGACGTTCCAGGTACCTCATTTTGACGGAACAACGTCATGAGTGGCCTTCCGTCTACAATTCGAAAAGGTCGCAAAAGGCAACAACTGGGACGACGATCAAGCGGTAACCGCTCTTACGCTTGCTCTGCGTGGTGATGCAGTACAAATTCTCGAAAATATTTCCGGCGATTGCAATACCCTAGCCTGTCTGCTAGAAGCGTTGGAGTCTAGATACGGGGAGAAACACCTTGAACATGTCTACAGGGCTCAACTCCGCGAACGCACACAGAAGAGCAGCGAGGGTTTGCAACAATGGGCCACGGAAATTGAACGTATGGTTCGGAAGGCGTATGCATCAACACCGGGATTGATTGGCGCTACTACTCTACGATTCTTTACTGATGGGATTCGAGATGCAGAAGTCAGGGCTGCTGTACGTCTGGGTCACCATCAGACCCTGAAGGCAGCTTTGACGCATGCTCTGGAGGTGGAAGCAGTACGTCAAGGTGGCCCACAACACGACCGTATTCGAGAAGTGACCGCACAAATAAAAGCCCGACGAGGACCAACTTGCTATGAGTGTGGCAAAAAGGGGCACATTAGAATTGATTGTCCCAGGAAGGCTAAGGGAAGAAGAACTTCTTGGTCACGTGAAGAGGCCGCGGTGATGGCGTGGCGCAAGCGCGATGCGAAGGTCGAGTCCGAGCGCCCGTGCGAGCGAGTCGAGTGGCGTGAGCGGAGCGATCGGAGCGGGCACCGCGAGCGACCCGCTGAACGAGAGCGGGAACGCGTCAAGGACCGCGAGCGAGACCGAGACCAGGAACGCGAACGTTCCGGCAAGCGAGAACAAGAGCGCGAGCGGTCGTGCGGAAGGTCGTGGACTAAGGCAGACGCAAAGCGGGACAAGGGAGTCGAGGACGAGGCGCGTAAGAAGAAGCGCCTCGAGAAAAAGGCAAGACAAAAGGACCGCCGTCGCCAGGTTAGTTCAGGAAGTAAGGGCCGACATTGTGACAAACAGAAAGAGAACGTAAGGATTATCCAGGTGAACGCTTTGGACGAAGACTGGGATAATCGATCATTGAAAGACGCACAGAAGGACGACAGTGACCTGAAGGCAGTAATCGAGTGGAAGCAACGTGGCCAGAGGCCCGCTTGGAGTGAAATATCAGCGCTTAGCCCAACAGTAAAAAGTTACTGGGCTCAATGGGACAGCCTGATAATTGATAATGGAGTTCTCAAGAGGAAATGGGAATCAGCCAGTGGACAGGAGGTCACCTTACAGGTAGTTGTCCCCTGTGATAAGGTCGCGTCAGTGCTAAGACAGGTGCACGACGGAGTATCCGGAGGACATCTTGGAGTGAAGAAAACCCTGGAGAAGGTGAGAAAAAGATTCTATTGGGTGCATTGCCGTGAAGACGTTGAGGACTGGTGTAGAAAATGTGTAGCTTGCTCCTCAGTAAAGGGTCCGCAAACGAGAGCCAGAGGTCGGCTGAAAGTGTACAATGTTGGTACACCATGGGAAAGAGTTGCTGTCGATATAGCTGGGCCATTCCCTGTTACTGAAGAAGGGAATAGGTATATCATCGTCATGCAAGACTATTTCAGCAAATGGCCAGAAGCCTTTGCAGTACCTAGCCAAGAAGCTCATACAGTCGCCAAAAAGCTAGTTCACGAGGTGTTCTGTCGATTTGGCGTTCCTTTGGAGTTACACTCTGATCAGGGTAGAAATTTCGAGTCTTCACTGTTCCAAGAGGTTTGCCAACTACTCGGGATCCATAAGACCCGTACAACACCATATCACCCACAGTCAGATGGAATGGTCGAACGATTCAATCAGACGCTAGAGAATCATTTGGCCAAAGTAGTGGAAGAACACCAGAGGGATTGGGACCAATACATTCCACTCTTCTTAATGTCATACCGCTCTGCAACACATGATAGCACAAATTGCACACCGGCGAAAGTCAATTTCGGCCGAGAAATTAGACTACCCATAGATGCACTAACTGGAACACTTCCCGATACTCCTACCCTAGCCGTCGACTATGTGGCCGACCTGCGGCGTAAATTAGATGGAATACATGAGCTAGTGAGAGAGAATGGTCTGAAAACCAGTGAGAAAATGAAGATCCGATACGACCGCAAAGCTCACGTGCCCGGATTTGAAGAAGGAACTTTGGTATGGTTATACAATCCCATAAGGAGAAAAGGAAAGAGTCCAAAGTTCCAAGCCAAATGGGAGGGTCCGTACACGATAGTAACCAGAATAAACGATGTCACCTACAGGATTAAGAAAGGGCCTAGAGGGAAGCTGAAGGTCGTACACGTTGACCGCCTAGCTCGCTATTATGGATCAAATCATGCTCGGGACGAGCATGACTAAGAAGGGGGCAATGTTACGAATGGACCTTATGTCGATGGCATAAGGTTCAATATCGCGTGACAAGCAGTGTGTCACTTTTAAGTCCTATTTCGCCAGATCTAGACATTTTCTAGGTACAATAATAAAACGCATTGCTAGACTTAGGACGGCCTATCGAATGGTACAGGTCTCAACAGTTTTGTCAACAAAGTGTCGACATCGAAATTTCTGGAAACCCGTTTCCGGGAATTACCATAGGTACTTACATGGCCGGTGACCTCGAAGTTATGCAGTATTATTATTACGTCTAGAGGATTCCGGAATGTTCGATCAGCTGGCCTATATATAGGCGGCGCGACGCCGGCGCACAGTCAGTGGTCCACAGCAGTCGTCCAGTTCCGAGCTCCCGGGTGCTCACTGAGACCAGCTAAGCCGCGCGGATCGTCTTATCAGCTACTCGTCTGTGCCGGTGCCGAGCCCTGACCGGCACGGGCACAGGCGGGAGCCCTCGCCCCCGCCACCCGGCGGCCCGCCGCCGCCGTTGCGATCGCGGCAACCACATGTTTTTATCAGTGCTTCCTTAAAAGAGTGAACTTTTTATTTTTAACTATTTTTATTTCTTTTTAACAATTAAGTGTTCCTGTGAGTGTTTTATTTTATCCGGCATTACAATAGAATGCCGAAGAAACCCGGTGCACGCGGCTCTCTCGGCCGCGACACCGGGCCCGAAGAGACCCGTCCGGTGATGGACCGGGCAGTATCGCTGCCCGAAATGGGCAGCGCAGTCTCTACATCACTGCCCAAATCGGGCAACGCGCCGTCCGCTCCGACACCGGCCGGGCAAACAACAGCTCGTAAGATGAGAGAGGGTGGTACCAGTACCGTGCTGGCAGCCGGCCCACCGACGACATCGGCGCCTGCGCGCGTTGCGCCGGCACCGTCGTCGGGTCGACAGCACGCGGTGCCCGTCCGCCCAGCAGCGTTCCGGCCAGTGCCTATTCAGGCACCGGGACCGGCCGCCACCCAGGGGCGCACGCAACAAGTGCGTGCACCCCCTAAGCCAGTCCGCGTACCTGCACCCGCGCGCCCGGCTGCGCCCGCTGCGCGGGCCGCGGCGCCAGCGCGCGCCGCCGCGCTGCCCGCGCAGAGCGCGCCGCCGACGCGAACCTCAATGACACCTGCGCACACCCGCGCACCCCTGTCGCGCCCAGCTGTGTCGCCGACGCAGCAAACAGCACCGCCCGCTCAAGCTGGGCCCGCATCGGCTCGAGCTGTGCCAGCTCCGGGCACCGCCACGCCCGCCACCCACAGCTTGCTGAGCGAGCTGGCGGGACCGGCGGGGGCGGAGCTTGAGCGGCCAGCCAGAGCGGGCGGCACTCGTAGACCGTCGCACAGGGCGCCACTGGTGCCTGAGTCGCCGGCACCCCCGAGGGCCTCTGCCTTCGACTCCCCCGCCGCGCTATCGGCGTGCTCTTCGAGCACGTCACTGGCGTCCGGGGACTCGGCCGGGTCCGGTCGCGGGGACGTGTCGCGAGATACGACCCCGCGATCCGGGCGCCGGTCCACCGAGGGAAGAGACCTATCAGGTCGGCAGTCGCCGGCCTCACCAACGCCACCGCAGCTTGGGTTCGGCTTTGAGTCTGCACTCGAGGCCCGGCCACAGCGGCGGCGTAGAAGCTCGGGCGAGACCATTGAGGCAAAACGGTATTGCCTCGACCCACCGCGACCTCAGCGCACCAGCGCGCTGCGCGGGGGGGGGCAGTCGGCCTCGCCCACCTTTGCTCAGGCGGTGCGCCGCACGCCGCCGCGCTCGCCTACACCGACGCCGACGCCAATGGAGGAAGAGGAACAAACAACTGTGTCCGCCGGTACCACCGCTCCCCCCGCTGCTACCCCTGGCTCACCCGAGCCGGCCGTAACCACGAAGAAACCGAAGAAGCAGCGCTACCCGCCGCTGGTAGTGGAGAAACTGCCGAACTGGGCCGCTCACTTCCGGGCCCTCAGGGAGCGCTTGGGCCGGCCGCCTAATGCTCGCCCCTACGGGACGGGGGTACGATTCACCCCCGACACCGAGGATGAGTATCGGCTGGTCCAGCGATACCTCACCGGCCTGGAAAAGGAGAGCGGCGTGTCCTGGTTCGCATACTCCCTGCCAGCGGACAAAAGCGTGAAGATCGCCATCCGGGGGCTGCCAGCGGACACAGACCCTCAGGAGATAGACGAGGAACTCCGGGCGTTGGGATACGAGCCGGAGTACGTGCGCCATATAAAGGGCGCACAGGGAAGACCCGGCTGCGTGTTCCACGCCATACTCAAGAGGACGCCCGAGGTCAGAAACATCTATGACACCGCCGTGTTCATGAACATGCGCGGTGTCAAGATTGAGGCTTGGCGGGGAAAACGTGGGCCCGCTCAATGTCACCGGTGCCAAAAATTCAGGCACAGCTCCCACCAGTGCCACCGACCGCTCGCCTGTGTGCGCTGCGGCGGGGAACACGTGGCACGCGACTGCCCACGACCGCGGGAGGAGCCCGCCACTTGTGCAAATTGTGGCGGCCCGCACCCCGCATGCAACACCAAGTGCCCAGTGTTCCAGGCGGAACTTAAGAACAGGCGAGCGGGGACTGCCGCCATTTCGACCAGAGCGCGCCGGCCACAAGCGGCCACCGAGAGGCCGCCCACGGTCGACGCCGACGCTGACGCCGCAACCCTAATGGCGGCAGCCAACGGGCCCACCGACCGCGCTCAAGCCACCTCGTCTAAACGGAGGAAGAAGGGGCGCGGGGGCAAGGGGAAAGGCAAGAAGCCGACAGAACCCCTTGCCACTCAGGAAGACGTGCCTAAGGTCGCCGACCCTGCCCCAATGGACAGGCAGGTCGTGGCTCCTGGCACATCAGAGTCCGGCGCCGGTACAGCGCCGCGACAGAAGGCTCAAGCCAACCGCGGCGCCTCCGGTGCCTCCAATACGAAAACCAAGACCGAGACTACAAAGGAGTTCACGACCTGTGCCATCGAACTATTGATGGGCCTTATTAAGGCCATCAGGCAGGGTCAGGATGTAGAAACCGTCATCTTTGACGGCCTGGCCAGATTACTACTCATCTACCGTGGCTAGGCCGTTGAGGATGATTCACTGGAACGCCCGCGGCCTTAGGGGAAAGGTCGCCCCCCTCCGCCATCTCCTGAGGGAACAGGACGTCGAGGTGGCGCTAATAAGCGAGACCTTCCTGGGACCGGAGGACAAGATCAGATTCCCGGGATATCTCGTTTATAGGAAGGACGAACGGTCAGCCTCCCACTCCCGGTACCGTGGTCTGGCGGTACTTGTGAGGCGAAGAGTCGTCCATCAGGAGCTACCCGTACCATCGCTCGGCACTTTTTACGCGCTTGGTGTGCAGCTGCACGTGGCTGGCGAGGACATCGACGTGTACGCGTGCTATAAGCCCCCCGCGGCTCCCATGGACCTAACTGAGCTGCGGGGCCTACTGTACGGCGCGCCGCGCGCTGTTGTCCTCGCCGGCGACTTTAACTGCAAGCACCCGGCGTGGAACTCGGTGCGGACCAACGCGGGTGGCAGACGGCTCTTCGCGGACGCGGAAGCCTCCGACTACACGGTGTCCGGCCCGGAGATGCCCACCCACTATCCGGACAACCCGGCGAATATGCCGGACGTGCTGGACATCGTGATTCATCGGGGGCTGTGCAGCCAGATCACCCAGCTGGTGATCGACGACGAGTTACAGTCGGACCATCAACCTGTACTCGTCGTCCTATCGGGGACGCTGACCCACCTGAAACCGCTAGCGCCACGTCGACGCATAGACTGGACGAAGTTCGCAGAGGAAGTAGAGGCCACCACGCCGGCTCGGCCTATTACAACCTCCGCGGGCGTAGACGCCATGGCAAATGACGTCACTGCTTGCGTACAGAGCGCCTTGCAGTCGGCGACAAGCATACAGCCACAGGGGAGAGGGCTATTGCCGCCCCTGCCGGCGCGGCTCAGCAAGATGATCGCCGAGAAGAGGCGTCTACGCAAGCAGTGGCAACAGTTAAGATGCCCTACATTAAAGACGAAGCTCAACCGTCTCGCGGAGAGGGTCAAGGCCGAGCTCAAGGCGCACGCCGCCGAGGGCTGGGAGGAGAGAATTGAGGCCACAACTGAGAGTTGGCCCTCACTACATAAACTGTGCCGCCAGTTGAAGAATACCCCAGCCCCGGTAAGACCGCTACTCAACAGCGACGGGGCGCTGAGGTACACCGCAGAGGACCGGGCGGAGGTCTTCGCAGAACACCTGGAGCGTCAGTTCCGCCCCAACCCGACCAGCGACACCGACCATGTCGCAGCAGTTGAGAAACACCTGGGAGACTACTTCGCAGCGCCGATAGCTCCCGATGAAGAACCAGTGTATTTCTCGCCGGGCGCAGTCAGACGCGCCATCCTCCGTACCAAGCCCAAGAAGGCCCCCGGTGCTGACGGTATAACCAATACAGCGCTGCGCCACCTGCCGTACCGAATGGTAGCGGCCTTGGCGCGCCTGTATACCGCGGTACTGCGCACCGGGACCTTCCCCGCTGTCTGGAAGGAGGGGCGCGTCATAATGCTGCCCAAGGCGGGAAAAAACATACTGAAGCCGGAGAGCTATCGGCCGATCACACTGCTGCCGACGGTCTCCAAGGTGTTCGAGGCACTCCTGCTGCGACATCTCCAGCCTCACATCGCGCCGCGGCCCGAGCAATTCGGGTTCCGGGCGGAGCACAGCACGACGCTCCAGCTGTCGAGGGTACTGCACCACGTCACGGCCGCTCTTAACAAGAAAGAGTGTGCCGTTGCAGTACTCCTCGACATGGAGAAGGCCTTCGACCGTGTGTGGCACGACGGCCTGATTTACAAACTGGCCACATCAGGCGCGCCCCGTCGCGTTGTAAAGGTGGTCTCTACCTTCCTCTCCGACAGGAATTTCCGGGTGGTGGTTGACGGGACGCTATCCGCCCCCCGCCCTGTGCTCGCGGGTGTACCGCAGGGCAGCTGCCTGTCGCCTGCGTGCTACTCACGTTACACCGACGACATCCCCACTACCTCGGAAGCGATGCTCGCGCTCTACGCTGACGACGCCGCGTACATCACTACATCGCTTAATGCGAAGTACGCGGCCGTCAAGATGCAGCGTGTGCTCGGGCTCCTTCCCGAGTGGCTCTCCAAGTGGCGGCTGTCGGTGAACGTGGGAAAAACGCAGGCGATCGTATTCGGGTATGCGTCCGTCCCACCACCCCTGAGACTCCTGGGAGCCGCCGTCGAGTGGTCCCCCCGGGTGAAGTACCTGGGGGTGACGATCGACCGCCGGCTTACCATGGGGCCACACGTCCGCTCGGTCGCCGCACGGGGCAGGGTTGCCCGCCACCTGCTCAAACCAGTGCTCTCATCCTGCATCCCGGCGCGCGTCAAACTGGCCGTGTACAAGTTGTACATACGGCCAATACTGACGTACGCCGCTCCGGCATGGTTCGCCCTCGCTAGCGAGGCGCACCGCAAGACGCTCCGCGCGCAAGAAAGTCTTGCGCTGCGGACAATAGTTGCCGCTCCTCGCTACGTGAGGAACGATGTCATCCGGAGGGACCTCAGGCTTGAGAGCCTGGATGAGTTTGTGCGGCGCCTCGCGAAGGGTATGTTCGCGCGTGCCGACGCGTCCGACTTGACGCATGTCAAGGACATCGCGCCCTGGCACGCGCGCCCCCCTGACGCGAAACCCTTCCCCCGCGACCTGGTAGCGGACCTGTGACCCCTCTCCACCGGATTGACCTCACAGGTGAGCCGCACCCAGGTTACACGCGGCTCATCTGACCCAATAATACTGCACCCTCTACACACACTCGTCGCGTAGCGTATGCTAGGTTAATATAGGTACGCATACGCGGCGGCAGACAATCACCACTAAGCAGACGCCAAACATATACACGCGTACGCGCAGCGCGGGCCGCGGTACGCGTAATCACTGGGCGGTGTTACTCTACAGTTCAATACCGCCCACACATACATCACGACCCCTTAGCCTGAAGTGGTTACCGTACATAGATGGTTTCTCAGGACGGGCGGGGGTTACATGTTACACCCGTAACTCTGTAGGAGCGTCGAGTCGGCACCACCTGTCGCTGGTCGTCCTCTGCTGGGCTTCCCCCAGGGCAACTGGGGGTCTCACCTGGCAGGGACTGACCGCCGGAGTGCCGTGAAGAAAGCAGGGTCGTGAGTGGGCCCTGTGGCGCGCCTACAGAATAACACATAGCAACCAAAAACACAGACGTGCGCAACTCACGCACGTAACTACATCTGACAGGCCATTGTCGCCGACCCAAAGAGAGGCCCGTATTAACGGGCCACCTAAATGGACTCCGCGGCCGGGGGGCATAGCCCTGGGTCCGCTCGCCACGCCCCCTGACGGGGGCGTCGCGATCTCCCGAACGGCGCACAGTCAGTCTACACTCGACTAGCGATACGAAAACAGCGACAGTTAAGAAGCAATCTTAAAGAAGACCTACTGCGACAATTATAAAGAGAACTGTAAGTACTACGTGAAGAAACATCTGTAGCGTTATTGTGTGTTTGCAACACGGACTTCGTGGACGTAAGAGAAGACTTCAGTACGACATCAGCTACGTTCTACTTGTCATTGCCTACAATCGACTGTACCTTCGTTGCCAATAAACTTCGTAACCCTTAACCGGCGTTTAAGTACCCCTAGCCCGTAACAATATGTTTTCTTGAAACTTTGCTCCACACTATTAATAAGGTATGAGCAATGAGTACGAGAGAATAAAAAAACAGAATTTTCTCGGTGGTAGGCCATAACATCGGCTGCCGGCAGAAGTTACCGTGTTCCGGCATGATGTCTGTTGAAGCCGTACGGAGGACGGGTCTGAGCAGTTGTGTTGCGTTGTGTGGCGGGTACGATGCGCCAAATGTTGTTGTGGAGTTTGGTCGTGGAGAGTCTCCAGATCAATCTCCCTCTAGCGCAGCATCGTTTGGTCGTGTTGGTTGGGATAAACATTGCATCACCTCGCTCAATTGCCGTCATCCTTCCTATTCCTAAGTTTTTTAAGTGAATAGGCTTAATAAACTAGTGCGCTTTACCATTAACGATTGCATCACTGCTTACCATCAGGCGGGATTCCAGTCAAGCACTAGTTTATAATAGTTAAAAAAAAAAAAACTTTTAAGATCACTCGTGTATCTGCCTAATCGTCAGCCACAGTGAATTTACTGGACCGATTAAGTTGAAATTTGGTACACATGAATTTACACGGTCCATACTGTGTGTGATAAATTTTTAAAACGAACTTTATGGGGCAAATTGGTGTGCCCCAAAAATTTGTACTGTTTGCTATGTCAAATGGTACAAATCCTATAAGTACAATGTGACATAACAAATGAATGAGCTTGTTGTTTAAGTCTCAAATAAACATATACTAGCTTAGCCCAGTGATTTTACCGCTTAAGTTCGGAGTAAATATTATCCAAAAAAAAACACTATCCTTTATGAAAACTATCCTTTATGATAATTTTGGTTATACTCGTAAATCATCTGCTTTAAAGAGTAACAAACTTATTCTATCCATAGAAACTTTTATGTTTATTATATATTACTAAATCTTTTGAAGCAATGACCATATGGAGTTAGTACTGTGTGAGTTAAGTGAATGTGTTATTTGGCTTTGTATGAGACTCATAATCATCTCAGTGTATATCCCGGTTAGATGCGCGGCTTTCGCGCGAACTTCAGCATCCTGTGGTAAGAGATTGTTGACACGCATGTCATCTCTTACAACGTCAAGCCAGCACTTCTTTGGTCTATCCCGCTTGTTGCGGCCCGGCGGAGGCCCCAAGGTAAGACATTTGTTATCTACTCAGGTAACATGCCGGTTTCCGTAAGACGTGGCCATACCAGCGTAGACGACACGAAGACTGCCACGGATGCGGGAGTCACTGATGCGGTCGTTCCGCGTAACTCCACACATCCACCGCAACATATTCATCTCCGTGACATGCAGCTCCTGCTTGTGTCGCTTAAGCACAGGCCACGCCTTACTGCCATACAGAAGAACAAGTCTAATGATGGTCTTATAGATCTGCCCCTTAAGCTTTAGCGGCTGGCTTTGTGTGAGACTGTATAATTATAATTCAAGTTAATATACAGTATGTTAAATAACAGAGGGCGTTCCCTTAAACTCGTTAATATATATCATTAATAGATTAAAATAAAAATATCAGCATAGAAAAATAAGCATAAAAAAATCCAAATAAAAAAAAATTCTAATTGGAAATAAATTTGAAACCTCCTGTTTTAAATCAAAATAGTAGTCGTCATGTATAAATAAATTGCGACGTTGCCGTCTTTCATGTTCGCGTGTACAGTGTGTTTCTTTTACATGTCAATTTAAAATTTTTATTGAATATTTTCTTATTGGAAAAAATTTTAAAACATTTTGTTTTCGAATGGAAATATATTTTTTAGCATGTATGTATGCTATACTATTTCGGGTTAACGGGAACGCCCTCTGTTAGTTAACATACTGTATATAGGGTTATAGATTGCATCATTATTCCATGATGACATAGAATGTGTGTGTATTGTGTGTTATAGTGGCGCAGCGACATAGAATGGGGCGATGAACGCCACAACCATTTCTTTTTGGTCAATCAAACCCAATATTTGTTTCCACACCCCGTAATAGTCATACACCAACCCGGGTTTATCCTTGTTGACCAACCAGGACCCCGATAAATATAAAAACATAAAGTATACTAAGTTTTTGTTTGAATTCTTAAATGTTGTTGTTTAACAGCAAGCATATTGTATCGAAATTTGGTTTTCCTGACAGCCTCCGTAGCGTAGCGCTAGTGAACGCGGCCGTTGTGCAAGGAGGCGCGGGTTCGATCCCCGCGCAGTGCAAATATTTGTGTGTATGAATATGAATGTTTGCACTGGTCTGGTCATGCCTCGTAAAGCACGTTAAGCAGTTGGATGGCAGTCGTTACGGGATGCTGGAGCCCTCAAAAGTCCAAGAATTGGTCTAGCTGCAATGCTTCCATATCGCCTTCGGGTTGTGGAGGTCAGATGGCAGTCGCTTCACGAAAAATATTGAAGTTTTGCCAAAATCAGCAATTAGACTGGTTTAGCGTACCCCAGACTCCAAAAAGCTGAAAAATCTTCGGATGCGACTGGGCTTAATGCGGAGATGATAATGATAATCGAGATTTGGTTTTCCTCCATGCTTATTTATGGCAGTTTATTAACTTCTGAGGTATAATCGTTCTTTCCGTATAATACAAATTTCGTGCTCTTAACGCCGTAAAAAGCCACACAATAATTTAGTTTCTAAAACTACGACACCTTAAGATCAACGACCTGTCTCATTTTAGACTCTTTTACTCAGTTATAAACTGTAATTGGGCAAATCAGATCATTATATTGCTGCTATAATTAATATTAAAGCTATTTGTGTATAATAACCACATGCATCTAATAAAGTGGCAATATGTATTAGGATACAATCTCGTCTCTGCTAGAGGTACCCATTATCGAGGTCAGTGCATATCGCAGCGAAGGATGTTGCGCGGGTGGTGGATAGCATGAAGCGAGGAAAATCCCCGGGCCATGACTCACTGAGTATTGAACACCTGCAAAATGCGGGTGTACATCTGCCAAGGGTGCTCGCCATGTTGTTCACCCTCTGTGTCAGCCATTCACATTTACCGGGGGATATGTTAAAGACTGTAGTGGTACCAATAATTAAGAACAAGACTGGAGACGCTTCCAGCATTGGCAACTACAGACCGATATCTCTTGCTACTGTGATAGCGAAGGTCCTGGACGGTATGATTGAAACATATTTATGTAAACATGTAACTCTGCATGACGCCCAGTTCGGATTCAGGGCTGGCCTGTCCACTGAAACAGCAGTACTATGTCTCAAACACACCGTCCAGTACTACACCAGCAGAAGCACACCTGTCTACGCCTGCTTTCTTGATTTATCGAAAGCTTTCGATCTGGTGGCGTATGATAGGTTGTGGCAGAAGCTGTCAAGGGATACCGACCTGCCACAAGAGCTCATAGCACTCCTCAAACACTGGTATGGCAATCAGAGAAATTGTGTAAGGTGGGCGGGATCGCTATCGGACGAGTATGGGTTGCAATGTGGGGTGAGGCAGGGGGGGGTGAGCTCGCCCCGACTTTTCAACCTGTACACGGACCGGTTGATCCGTGAGCTCAGCGGCACTCGGGTTGGCTGCTCTATTGATGGTGTTGTTGTCAATAACATCAGCTACGCCGACGATATGGTGCTGCTGAGCCCATCGATTAATGCACTCAGGAAACTGATTGGGATCTGTGAGAGATATGCGGTGGCCCACGGGCTCAGATACAATGCAAGCAAAAGCGAATTCATGGTATTCAAATCAGGCACTAAAACATATAACACCATTCCACCGATTTTCCTGAACGACAGCGAGTTAAAGCGAGTAGCCTGCTTCAAGTATCTGGGCCACTGGGTCACCGAGTCTCTTGCGGATGACCAAGACATGGAAAGGGAGCGCAGGGTATTATCCATCAGAGCAAACATGCTGGCCCGTAGGTTTGCACGTTGCACTAGGCAGGTGAAAACGACGCTTTTTAAAAGTTATTGCCAGTCATTTTATACGTGCAGCCTTTGGGTCAAACATACGAAAAAGTCTTGGGATACCCTGCGAATCCTGTATAACAACTCGTTCAGGGTGCTGATGGGACTGCCGCGCTACTGTAGCGCATCAGGAATGTTTGTTGACGCACGTGTGGACGGATTCGCGGCGATAATGCGCAAAAGATCTGCGTCCCTGATGCGTCGGGTGCGCGATAGCTCCAACAGTTACCTGCAGCTCATTGCTGAGAGGTTGGACTCAGACTGCATTTTTATGGAGCACTGGACAAAGGCGTATATCCTAGTTTAAATTTGACATTTTATTTTATTTTTTAATTTTTATTTTTAATTTTTAATATTTTTAATTTTGACATTTTATTTTATTTTATTTTTTGGCATTTGTGAAATTAATATCCTAGTTTAAATTTGACATTTTATTTTATTTTTAATTTTTATTTTTTATTTTTAATATTTTTAATTTTGACATTTTATTTTATTTTATTTTTTGGCATTTGTGAAATTATGGGTATCTTACCTGAAATAAATGATTATTATTATTATTATTATTATTATTCCGGGCTGCGGTAACATTCCATTAAAGTTTGCTCCTTAGGTTGGTATTACGGACAAGCGCATGAAGTCCTTCTTCCACAGAATATAATAGGTAAAGTATTCCAATATGTTCATAGGTTTTGGAAACATAATGGAAAAAAAAAATATTCAATCTTAACGTTCACGTATCGTATTCTTATCAATTTTAGCCCGCAGAATTGCAACACTTAAGTGGCAGTGGGCCGGGCACATTGGCGGCGACGGGTTCTCGAATGGCGACCACGCACCAGAAGACGCAGCGTGGGTAGGCCCCGGACAAGGTGGATTGACGACCAGCTGAAGGTCGCGGGAAACCGCTGGATGCGGGAGGCGCTGGAGATTCTTGAGGGAGCCCTATATCCAGCAGTGGAAGTCTTTCGGCGAAACCGTACTACAATGAAACTTTTATTTTTTTATGGCTAAAGCATCAAAAAATCAACGTATGATTATGCCAAAAAGAGCGCGTATGTGCGTTACGACTAAACATCGCATGTTATTAGGCTGTATGGATGAATTGCCTTTGCCTTTCATTTGTGGGATTATAACAACAAACCAAAATTGCGCGCGCCTAGTATTTATTTATTGTTTATATTTACGCATTGTTAGTATTTATTTATTTCAAGGTCGTAGAAAAAGTATAAACTATCACTCATATTACAATAGCTATCATTGCTTGACAGTGGTATAAATAACTATTTCGTTGACCAAATAAATTCAAGCTCATCATCTACCTAAGTCTTTTCCCAACTATGTTGGGTTCGCTTTTAGTCTAACCGGATTCACATGAATACTAGTATATGACATTGAGCGACTGCCAACCTGACCACCACAGCCCAGTGACTGGGTAATACGATACACCTCGGTGAGACTGATCGTCAGACTTTCGTACTTCTGACGACCCGTCATGACCGTCAAAGATCTACAAACGGCAGCCAGGAACTACTGCTTAAGGCGCCTTCCGAGTCATGGAGGGGACTTAAAAAACACGATAAGCAACACATGCACGGTATATAAACGTAGGGTCAATTCACACGTACCACAAACACACCACGTCGCAGCATCAAAATGTGGTCAAGCTGTGGTTAAGTGTGAATAGTGTCGTAGCGGCTTTTTGCAGTTGCGTTGTGGTACCGACAAAATGTAGATGTCGTTGCGCCATCTAGGCACGTTGATGACGTCATGTCGGTGCCGCAGCCGGTGGTGGCGTTGCCGTCGCGATGTGGTCGTATTACACAGGTGGTCGATAACAACGGCAAAATGTGGTGCGTGTAAATTGTAATATTCATTTTCAATAGAAAATATACGCCCAACGTACGTATACGTACGGCTGAATTGAACCTTATGTAGTAACCCATTCACAGACCAACCACGGCAACCATTGTTCAACCTGATCAATCGACCTGTGCGGCTGTCATTAATTTAGCTACGAGTCCCTCTAATAAATTACTATGAGCTGAAATTCTAAAGTAATATTCCTCATCTTTTTTCATATTGATAACCATAATTGCATATTAGTTATTAGTTTCCAACACTCCATAGTAGATTTAAATTGAAATAAAAACAACCAGCAGAGCAGGCATTTCTTAATTATATCCACACGGCGCATATTTCTACCAGAGGCCGTAAATATGTGATTCGATTTGCATTTATATATACATATTATTTTCATCGTGCCTCGTAACTCGAACTTCACAGACTCGCAACGCATTCAGCTTTTATATAGAAAAAAAAGATGAATGCGCTGCGAGTGTCTGGAGTTGCCCAGTTGTCCTTATATCTGAAAGCTAACCATTGAAAAATCTAACTTTTTACATTGAAATAAGCTCTCGACGAAGCATACTTTTACTTAGTTAAGTAAAAGGATACTTCGTCGAGAAGAACTGTATAGCCAGCCTTACTGAACGTTCAAAGCGTCACCCACATCTTTACACACGAACGAGAGTGGTTATGAATTTAATTAATCTTCATCACGATGATTTAAAGACGATATTAAAACGTTTTTATTGTATTTGAAGAGGTTGTACGAAAATCTTCCGGGAATTTTTGTTCGTGACGATGACGTAAGAGTTTTTGAAGTCGATGTTCCATGTTTAATATTCTTCGTTTTAGTTCACCCAGTTTTTTTTTAACCATTCAAATCAGCGCTAAGTACTAACTAACTTGCTCGTTAATTTCTGCAAATCATCACTACTCGTGATGTAGGGAGTTAGCTAAGTATAGCTGAATAATATACCTACATAAAGAGTACATTGTATATACAATATGTAAAGAAAACCCTGTCCGACCCATAAGGATAATAAAGGTTAGGTAAACACATGACCAAATAAAATATAAAATATTACATAATCATCATAGTTACAATACTAATGAATTTTGAAATAATCTTTTTTTCCGCGAATTAATTCCAACTTCCCCAAATTATAGCAGATTTTTAAAAAGTGAATACACCATTTTCAACGGTATTATTGCGATACGACCGCGTGCCCTCCTTCGCCCGCGCGTGTATTGCCTACTGCACGTGTATTAATTTATCCCGGGTTTGTAGGCATTAGCAGAATCAGTTATCGATCACTAACAATACCTTCACGGATCGGATAGGGTTTACTTTACATATTATTGGAACATTTAAGCCATTTATTGTGCATTGGCCTGTGCACCAGGGGCTACAATATCTCTTTTGCATAACCCACGACCCAAAACAGGAGAACCTACAGCCATGGCAGCCATCGGTTCTAGTAGACCTCGTCACGATGTGCTGACATCTCTTTGAAGCGTGCGTGGAATATAATGCGCTCTCGACCCGTGTCTGGTCCAAACAGGTTGAGCGCTAACCATAGCTCGCCGCCCGTAAGGCTCACTTACACGCTGTTAAGTACCAAGTGTGCAAGTGTCAAGTAATTAGTAAAATCAACGTGTAAACGGGCGCTCTGTTAAGTGATTAGTGTTAAATACGACCGTTCACACGTTGATTTTACTAATTACTTGACAATTGAACACTTGCTACTTAACAGCGTGTAAATGAGCCCTACGGGTTGCGAGCTATGGTTAGCTCTCAGCCTGTTAGGACCAGACACGGGTCGAGAACGCATTATATTCTACGCACGCTCTAAAGAGATGTCAGCATATCGTGACGAGGTCAACTAGAACCGATGGCTGCGGTCGCTCCGTTAAGTGATTAGTGTTAAGTACGACCGTTCACACGTAGATTTTACTAATCATTTGACACTTGCACACTTACACTTAACAGCGTGTAAATGAGCCTATAGGCCTGCGCTTCACGCGCTCCGACTCCTTTGCGAGCATAACTTACCAAGCCTAACTGTACGTGTAGCATTTAGCTAACACGCAGATAACAAAACAGTAAATGGGTATCATGATATTTCAATAAAGTACATAGGTAGCTCTATGCCTGTGTATTTTTACAAGTACCTGAGTACTAGACTAAACATTAAGTTGTATATCTAGAACACCAATGACACATAATAATATGACACATAGTAATGATGACATGGACAAGGTGAAGGAAAGTATCTTGAGGAAACCTGGACTTTAAGTCTGAAATCGCCAACCTGCATTGAGCAAGCGTGGTGATTACGCTCAATCCTTCTCTGTATGAGAGTAGATCTGTGACCAGCAGTGGGACGATAAAAAGGTTGATGATGATGATGACTAATATACAGCATGTTCTAAGCAACCTAAATACTTTTGTTTTGAGTATGAGCACAGTTTAAGTTTACCATTAACTACAATACAAGTTACTAAATAAGTTATAAACTTATGCAATAAATACCGTTAGAATCGCGATAGTTAAGTACTATGTAACTTCGGGGAGAACTATTGCCATAACGTGAATACAATCCAAGACAGAATATGGACGAGGTATTTGTTTTATCTTATCATTAGACGTTTTTGGTTGAACCTAGGTATTTCGGTTACCAGGACGTGTATGTTTGAAATTTGACTTCGCCAAAGTCACATATAAGCGCTCTACATACCAAAGCCGGCCCGGCGGCACTGCCCGCCGACACAACGTGTCGGCTTATGTTGAAAGAAGCATGTCGGCAACTTCGCCTGCGCGTGTTCCCGCCGACATCTCGGCGTCTTGCCAAAGGCTAGCGTACGCAAGCGCACAGTTGCCCGGCGACATTTCAGCTGAAGTGACGTGCTAGTATTTTAACTGCCAAATAAGTTTCTGACGTCGAGCCGCCGACATACCGCCGGCAACGTTTTACGACTTGCAAAGACTGAAGCTTTTTTTTTCCGGGTTGGAAATCCTCAATGGATGTCCGCCGCCCTGGGGTGGGCGACGGGGTCTGTCAGACTCTTACTGACTAAAACCACCCCGGTGTCGCTGCCATCACGAGCGCGCGTGGGGCCACGGAAGTCTAAATTCTTCCACGGGCCCACACCCTCATGCTGGCTCGGTCTGTCTGGGCCTCATCTCTTGCACAGGGTAGTGGGGTGTTAAACTATCCCGTGCATCGCCTCAGAGGCGCGCCTCCGCCTCGGGGTCCATCGAATAAGGGGCGAGGACTTCCCCATGTCCCTCGCCCCTGGACCCATTCATGAGGGGGGGGGGGGGCGGAAGAGGGCATTATCCGCCCTTCTTCGGCGCCCGGTGCGTCGTCTGCGGCCCGGGAAGGGAGTTAAGATCTGTTCCGCAGCTTCCTTCTGCGACATCACGTCCTCGCAGAAGGACACCACCGCGTCCCACGACTCTGCGCTACCGACCATCCTTCGCACTACTGCCGGCAGCGTCAGGTCGTCTCCTACTTCATTTGTGAGGACACGGCGCTGCTCCTCCCAAGCTACACACTCGGAGAGGGTGTGCTGCGCCGTGCAGCTGTGCCCCGACAGTACCTGAGTCACCCTAAACGACAAGGAGCCGTGCTTTCTCCCGAGCCAGCCGTCGAGTACCGGCTGGATCGCCTCGACGGTAGCGAGGCGATCCAGCCAGGAGGTAGGGCGCATAAGCCTCTACCGCCAGTCCGCCACCAGGACCTGACGGAGCTGCTCTTGGCGCAGCTCGATCTGCCGCAGCGCCGGACTGGAGCCCCGTGTCCGCTCTTCCTTGCGCCATCGGTACAATGACGCGAGTGCTTTCGCCTCTAGGTCCCAGGGCGGGGATCCGGCCAGGACGCAAGCCGCCTCGTAGGAGCAATGAGTGAAGCCTAACCTAGCCCGCCGGCAAAATGTTGCCCACATATGCCGCCGGGCCGGCTTTGGTGTGTAGAGCGCCATGCAATATATAAAGAAAACCCTGTTCGATCAATGAAGGTTTTGTTTAGGTATCGATAACTGATTCTACTAATGCCTACAAAGCCGAACAACCCTTAAAAAATATCCCCCAAAAATTAAAACATGTGCGGTAGGCAATACATACGCGGGCGAAGGGGGGCAGGGCACGCGGCACGCGGTCGCTTCGCTCATAATAATACCGTCGATAATAGTATTGACGCTTTTTAAAAAAATACCAAATTTTGGGGAAGTTGGAATTAATTCGCGGAAAAATAAGATTATTTCAAAATGCATAATGCACAGTATTGTTACTATGATGATTATGTAAAATTTCATATTTTATTTGGCATTTTTTATTTTTTTTTAACCTAATAATTTATTATCCTTATGATCGGTCGGACGGGGTTTTCTTTAAATATTGTAACTATATCATCGATATATTAATTACGTGGAAAGAAACTGACATCCGACCGTTCCAGTAGAAAAAAATTTTGGAGGTCTTCAGTTCGACTCAGGAGACGAGTCTTATTCATGAGGTTTAAAATTGTTACTGAAATTTGCCTTAAGTAATCTAGGTACATTTCAAATTTTATTGTCAAAAGTTTTTCATTGGGAAATATTGTATGAATATAACTGACTTGTCGAGCAGTGGCGGCCCAATGCGCACTGGCGACGGCCTCAACTGAAGAGTTTGAAACAAAGTCACAAACAAAGCCACTGCTGTCAAAACGGTGAAGCAAAACATTATGAGAAAACCGGTTAGTACTAGGACCAAAAATTTCGTAGACATAATTTTTTTTATAGTTATAAACTTCGGCTTGACCGCAATCCTGCCTGACGGTAGGCAGTGATGCAGTCGTTGATGGTAAAGCGCGCTAGTTTATTAAGAGTCTAATAATCAGTGGATTTGTTGGAATAGGTCTAAGGAACAGTCTGCCGGGGGACAGATGGGCCGGCTCGGTTGGCACGGACAGGGATAATAGTGGCCGCGATGGCGGCCGCGGAGGGCAACTGCAACCTCCATAACATCTAGCCGTATTGCGAACACAGAATTCCATAGTTACTCATGGATTTTTTTATCTTTATATTTCCTGTTTTGTTGTGATTTTTTTTAGATTAGTTACATTTTATTTACTTAAAATTTTGACCGATTACAGACAGACAACAGATTCAACTTAGATTGGTAAAGCGGAGCCCAGACTCCAAAGCTGAAAAAGCTTCCTCAAAAAAAAATGATGATTGAATTAATGCCTGTGACTAATGTGACCTAATTTATAACCAACCACTTATTGTCTCCATATTCCCACGGGATTAAAACTTATGCGATGAAATAATAATAAAAAACAATTATTTGAATATACGCATCGATCGGCTCCTGAATTGTCATTGTCATAAAACCATTCAATACTCATACTTGATTTGCTATCAGCGTCGGTTGCAGAACCAAAGCTCATGAGTGCTTTGTCAACCGCTACGAGTGCATAATTATTTGTAAAATAAACCTACAATCAATATTTTAAAACGAAAACCGTAGACTACAGGGACCAGGAATAATGATCTGGGTTGTCTGATTTCCAATAGATCCGAGTTACGATAAACAAGAGGACACGATTGTTAAAACATCATATTGTTTCATGAAAATAGGTACTTACTAACAAAGACTCAAATAGGAAATGTATGTAAATAACTGATTATTGGAACGAATATACTGCAGATTGCATTAGGATCGATATATTGTTGATAGCGTAACATATAACAAAGTATTCTTAGTGAGTACCTATATATACATTATGCAGCCTCGTTTGACATGGTCAGGTGTACGGGAGAATTGATGTCATATGTCGCACTACCTACATATATGATACTGTACCATGTATTTGTTAGCGAAACTAGCCTCAGATCACATTTCACAAACGCTGTGGTATTATAGCATAAATACGAGTTCTAGTGATTAATACACCTCAAATCATCATCATCGCAGCGTTCCCAGTCGCATCCGAAGCTTTATCAGCTTGGGAGTCTGGGGTCCGCTTTACCAGTCTAACTGCTAATTTTGGCTAAACTTCAATATTTTCCGTGAACCGACTGCCATCTGACCTCCACAACCTGAAGGCGATATCGAAACATTGCAGTTAGACAATACACCTGTTATTACACCTCTAACCTATTTTTCATTTTTGGCTTTTACTACACGACTTTTCGTCATTGGTCACAAGGCAGTGCAAAAATGTATTAAAATCGCGAGCCGTTTACGCTACGTTCCCTATCTAGAACTGAAAAGTACGCTACTGATAGCTACGACAATTTTAAAGGGGCCCAACAAAAGAGCATATTAAGCGAGGTATTAGTATTATACCTACCTCTTTTGACAACATAAGATTTATCTGGCAAAAATTTACAAAAAATAAACCGAAAGCGGCGGTCGTAAAAATATTTTTCGGTTCATAATTTTTCAACAATGCAAAAATCTATCTGCATAACATCTCGGTTGGAAGTGTATACATCTATCGATATCTTGTCCTGATGTATTAAACTGTATAACGAATCGCGTTAAACATAATAAAGTATTATACAAGTATGTCTCAATTTTCTGACGTAAAACGTAGTCTTATTATATTAACAAACCAGAGACGTGCTAATTTTATAATTTTCATGGCTTTTACAACAATTTCTTATAAGAAACTGGAAAAGAAAGTATAGCTTAATAACATCCAAAATGTCTTCAATATAGGTGGTCTTCATAAAGGTATGAAGGCCACAACATATCATCTTAAAGCATTATTTCTGATGTTTTCATTCCCAAAACACTACATCATAATAAAAAAGACAAACTCCACAGTTATTATAATTTAGATACAAAGCCGCTATAAAGGAACATGTTTGGAACGAAGTAGAAAGAAAGGCTATCAAGGTTTTTATTGAGGTTACAATCAATCTACGGAAGTAGATGAATCGGCTGGGTATTCTGATACAATATCCTGTTCACTTTTGATCGTCTTCAAATACTTCTTAGAAATACCTAAATTACCTTATCTTAGTGATATTTATGGGAACGTCATCAGCACATGCTGGTTTGGAAAGCATATCAACGGTATAATTTATTTCTATCTGACGAAGTGATGGAATACTGATGCCTCAAGAGCAATTCATAAATTACGGAGGTTATTGAAATACCATGTGAGCCGACCCAAGCGTTGCAGCTAGTTCAGAATAGGACAAATATTCCAATATCGCAATCAATTCAATGTGTATAACTCAAATAATGAGGTAGAAAAAAATAAGGCCTACGAAATGAGTTCTTTGATGGTTTTTCGTGACGTTTCCGAAAACGTCACGAAGAATCTTATGATAATAAACCTAAATATTGTTCTAAGTTTGTTAAGTGTTTGTAAATTTACGTAGCAGCGTTAAGCTTTAGTAATACTAGGTTTTCAAAAACTATATGGGGCATATACACACTACGTACACATGAACTTATCGAGTGAAAACATTCCAGCTTAATGTTATCATCATCGTTTTCAAAGCTGCTTCCCAACAATGTTGCGGTCCGTGTCCTATCCAACCGGATGCAACTAAATTGGTATTCAGTTGCTTTCGGTTAGACTAATGGTATTTAATATGGAACGATGAATGCTTGTATTGGAGCAGAATCATGTTGTGAAAAGATGTTAATAAGTATAGGTCTTGTTTTGCCAATAATTGGGACCTGTGATCGATTTTCTACATTTAAATTTTCACGAAAAATTTTGTGTCTCACATAAACTTGCGAACTATGATTTCCGATGAATATAATGTCACGAAAATCCTAAACAGGTATATTTCATAGAATTATCGAGCCCGATGCGCCGCCTTTAAATCGATACTATCATGTGATATCAGTTACTTCTGCTTTAAGGAAGCTTTCGGGTAACATATTTAAAGTGCGTATACAGTATTTCAATCAAACGCATTCAAATACAAATTTAAGAATTATTCATTGAAATAATCAAATTGCCAATTGGGGCAAAATTGTGAACTCATTATGTCAAACGCAGAAGCATTTTAGCATAAAACTCGGGCGTGTAACACAGCTATTGCAATCAAAAATAAAATAACGACAGTTCCGTCCTAGCGAGTGAACAACATTAATGTTTTTCAAAAGTTATAAAACGTTACGAGCGAGGATAAGTCCAATTTTCGCGACAATGGCATGCGAAACACTTTTGACTTCAACTCATAATTTATTTCGCTTTGTGATTTTTCATCGCGTGTCTCGGCCGCGCCATTTGTACGGTCACATTTCATCCGATGTTAGAGTCACTTTTCACCCGGATTCACGCCATGGTCTAGTCAGGACCTCGTCGTTAGTGCCCTTCAAGCTTGCTTATCTTTAATGTTCCTCGTTAATTTCGCCCACACCCGCATCCCGCGCATCCTAGCTTGAGCTAAAGGTTACCAATCGCTTACCAAATTAGATCCTCTTGCAATAGTGGTGATGTCTAATATTTGAAATGTTAGAACAAATATTGTTATTTCAAAAAAGACGTCGTAAAACGAGACTATCGAAGTTAATCAGTTATTTATGTTTACAAACAACATTGTTAGAATTAAATTTTAATATATCATTATTCCTATATTTCCATTTATTTCATTGTAGATAAAAACTCACAACTCTGATTAAGGAGATCAGTGTAGTAAATGGTGATCATCGGAATGACTTCTTGAATAAGTACAGACATCTGGTCCGCTTAAGCGGTAAGGACATGCCTCATTTGAGGGATGAAATTAATTATCGCATGTACATCTTTTTTTTTTTTTTTTTCGGGGTGGAAATCCTCATAGGATGTCCGCCGCCCTAGGGTGGGCGACGGGGTCTGTCAGACTTTTACTGACTAAAACCACCCCGGTGTCTCTTCTGTCACGAGCGCGCGTAGGGCCGCGGGAGTCTAAATTCTTCCGCAGCCCCACACTCTCGTGCTGGCCCGGTCTGCCCGGGCCTCGTCTCCGGCACGGGGTAGTGGGGTGTTAAGCTACCCCGTGCATCGCCTCAGAGGCGCGCGCTGACACTCATGCGCGCCTCCGCCTCGGGGTCCATCGAATAGGGGGCGGGGACTTCCCCATGTCCCTCGCCCCTGGACCCATTCATGGGGGGCGGAAGAGGGCGTTATCCGCCCTTCTTCGGCGCCCGGTGCGTCTTCTGCGGCCCGGGAAGGGAGTTGAGATCTCCCTCTCCCGTTCCGCAGCTTCCTTCTGCGACATCACGTCCTCGCAGAAGGACACCACCGCGTCCCACGACTCTGCGCTGCCGGCCATCCTCCGCACTACTGCCGGCAGCGTCAGGTCGCCTCCTACTTCATTTGTGAGGACACGGCGCTGCTCCTCCCAAGCTACACACTCGGAGAGCGTGTGCTGCGCCGTGTCCTCCCCGCATTGGACGCAGTGGTGGCACCGAATCGCCTGTACATCTAATGCAACTATAATTTTCATGGTGAATATTTCAATAGTTGCCTACTCGGCAGCCCTTGCTCGAAATGCCAAAGACCATAGAGCAGAAATTGCATCGGCTGCTTCAGACTTATCAACAATTTCAAACAACGTCCTAATGCAGCAGGACGATCTGCTAGCATCACTGCATTTATGGCTGAGGTTGATAAAACAACTCTGCAGATGTCATATCCCCCTCAAATGTTAGGTTTGCCCCAACTCCCCCTCCACCTCATAAATCCGTCCACACACCCGATCCAACGGTGGGGACAGTAGTGGTACCTGGATCTCTTTACAAATCAAAGTTCGGCTCCCTTAGTTGCAAGGACCAGACTGAGATGAGCTTAAAGTCACTCACCCCGAAGGAGAATGTTATTGCTAAATTGGTCTCCACATTTCCAAAATATTACCCATTGAGATTGCCGCTTCTACTCAGGAAAAAAGATATCAGCGACTAAGGTCCGTATTGAGTGAGCTTTACTTAAAACTCGATTGAAGCAATTTGATTGGTTGAAACTAGTTTTAATACAGTCCTAAAAAGATTTCTATCTAGTCTGCCTACCTTGACAAATCAATGGGTAAAATACTCATAATTTTAATTAATTCATTTATCCAAGGACAATTGATTGTCGCATACATTAAAAGACTAATTAAGTACCATATTCTCATATGGTACTTAATTAATCTTAAAATGCATGATGTCTTCATCTCTGTTCATTTCTCAGGTTGAACTCAATTGGATTGTATCATCCTCAAGTTGAGTCTAAGATCTTTATAATTTCTTCTCATTTCTTTTATAAATCTTTATTTATATTTTATATAACAACATAGTTTTGTACCTTTGTGGATAGTGAATAGATATCTTCTTTCACATTAGTTGCATTAAAACATGGATGATCTAAATTTCGAATAAAATGCGGATAAAGTTAAACGTATTTCGGTTGGATTTATTATTATTATCTAAACTAAAACGAAAAGCAAAGACTTACGCTCGTATTTTATGATGGTGTTTTTGGCAGAAAAAGATGATGACACAAATGTTATGATAAAATCATACGATAACGGGGATGCTTGCTCACAGTTTGTCAATATAAAAATGTTTATAATTGATTTCATGTTTTTTTTTTTTTCTAGTTTTTGTCGAATTAATTGCCCTATGGTGGGATAACAAATTGTTAGATATTTGGTCAACCGAATCGAGAAGTTGATTTATTTTAAGGCGAACCATTTAAAAAAGAATACTAATACATATTTCGTTGTCATAGTGCCTCGAAAGGCACGTTAAGCCTTTGGTCCCGGTTGCCATACGAACATCTGATGGCAGTCGTTACGGGCTGTTTGAGCCCTCAAAAGTTCAGCAATTGGTCTAACTGTAATGCTTCGATATCGTTTTTGGTCAGACGGTAGTCGCTTCACGGAAAATATCCAAGTTTAGCCAAAAACACTCGTTAGACTGGTAAAGCGGACTCCGGACTCCAAAGCTGAAAAGGCTTCGGATGCGACTGGGATTAACGCTGAGATGATGATGATGTTGTGCTCATCATCATCATCATCAACCTGTTTATCGTCCCACTGCTGGGCACAGGTCTCCTCTCATACAGAGAAGGATTGAGCGTAATCACCACGCTTGCTTAATGCGGGTTGGCGATTTCAGACTTAAAGTCCAGGTTTCCTCAAGATGTTTTCCTTCACCTTCAGTCATTGGTGTCCAAGATATACTTAGAAAGTACATATAACTTTTTTAGAAAAGGTACATTGGTACTTGCCTGACCTGGAATCGAACCCGCGCACTCATACTTGAGAGGCTGGTGTTTTAACCACTAGGCCACCACACGATGTTGTGCTAGTGACAACAAAATCTGCATCTTTTTTTCTTAAATAATTATAAACTAGTGCTTGACTGCAATCCCGCCTGATGGTAAGCCACTGCTTACCATCAGACTTAAACTTGCACGCTTTACCATCAATGATTGCAGTGAAGCAATCATTGTTGGTAAAGCGTGCAAGTTTATTTAGCCTATTCACTTAAAAATCTTAGTGAGTAGGAAGGAAGATGGCAGTCGAGCGAGGTGATGCAATGTTAAACCCAATAACACGACCAATGACGCTGTGCCAGAGGGAGATTAATCTGGGGACCTACGACGAACAAACTCCCGACACAATAACATTTGGCGCATCGTACCCGACACACAACGCAACACAACAGCTCAGACCAGTCCTCCGTACGGCTTCACCAGACATCATGCATTTGTGGAAAATATAATTGTCTAGCTATAAAGGCTATAAAGATACAGCTTGGTGACAAACAAGGCAGACGGACAGTTTAGTCTCGATTATAGGACCCACTTTTACACTTTGGAGACGGAACCTCAAAAGCCATCACACACGATTTTATTAAATGTACGAGTACCTTGTAACACCAACGTTTAAAGGCCAGAACCACACATTAACATTCCGTCACACTGTTTATAACCATGGTGATCAACGTAATCACATTCCTACATGTACATGTAGGTAGAAAAACTAGTCATAGATTACCCATTATTGTAATATTTTATGATTTTTATCTTACTTATATAAAATCGTTACAGTTGTCCCGAGCGAATATGAGATATATCCCTAAGAAATACTATTAAAATATATTTTACTAGCTTTTGCCCGCGACTTCATCCGCATTAATTTCCTTTATTATGATCATGATAAGGAAGTTTTATTACCTATTTTTTAGGTAACTGTAACTAAAAGTTTACGCAGCGCACGCAACGGAAGTCCTTTCTTGTTTGGTCTGGATGGGAAATCATCAAATGACCTCTGCCGCTTCGGGCGGAGCGGAAGGGTGTGTCAGACTTTTACTGACTAAAATCCACCCGTGTTTCCGGGCCACGGTTTCTTTTTTGACCAACCCGCAACCTGATCCAGGCATCGGTCTTCGTGGACCCCGTCACGATGTACTGTTATCTCTTTGAGGCGCGCGTGAAACAACGCGCCGTCGACCCGGGCCTTGTCCTTACCGGGTGGCGAGCTACCTACTATTCACCGCTCGCCCTCAAAGATGAATATTTTATCCCGTTTTCCCACATTTTCCACTCATTCTTTACATTATTGGTCTCAGCGTGATGTTATATAGTCAACAGCCTTCCTCAATATATGGGCTATGCAAGACAAAGAATGTTGCTATTTGAACCAGCAGCCCCTGAGGTTAGGGCGTACTAAGAAACAAACTCTTCAGCTTTTTATTATTAAATGTAGATTTATTGAAACTAAATTTTAAATAAAGTAAAAAGTAAAATTTTAAATTAAAAATTAAAAGTGAGTAAAAAATGTATCTATTATTTTCTGTTCGACAAAATATAATATACTCAATATCAGCTAGGCGAGTTAATTAAATTGCTGTTTTACTTTCTCAATATTCTGAAAGAATGAATGTTAATGGACGTTAATTGCAGCGAAAATGAACTTGGTTTATGTTTAAATGTCCGCGATGTACTTAGGCCCTGGTTACTTCCAACCAGTTCCTTGAGATTATCTAAAGGAACTGGTTAGAAGTAAAATTTTGGTAAAAGATCTATATCAAGCAAACGCTGTTAACAGATCAGTCTATCTCATCATCATCTCAGCGTTAATCCCAGTCGCATCCGCAGTTTTTTCAGCTTTGGAGTCTGGGGTCCGCTTTACCAATCTAACTGCTGATTTTGGCTAAACTTCAACATTTTCCGTGAAGCGACTGCCGTCTGACCCCCACAACCCGAAGGCGATATCGAAGCATTGCACTTAGACCAATTGTTAGACTTTTGAGGGCTCCAACAACCCGTAACGACTGCCACTAGATGTTCATATGGCAACCGGGACCAACGGCTTAACGTGCTTTCCGAGGCACGACCAGACCAGTGAAAATATTCATATTCATGCATACAAATATTTGCACTGTACGGGGATCGAACCCGCGCCTCCTTGCGCAACGGCCGCGTTCGCTACCGCTACGCCACAGAGGCTGTGATCAGTCTATCTGTTTATATTATATAGAAAAGGATTATTCGGGACAAGAGTTTATAATCTAAACATAGTAAGGTTCTGTGTTTGACGGGGCAAAGGAAATTGAAATAAACAGTTTAGCTGAGCTTGAAGAGCTATTTTAGATAGGAGAATTTAGTTTGCTTAGGAGTAAAACTGCGTATTGTACCGATGTGATTAAATGCCGCACTGAGATCCTTTAAGTTGATCCCTTAACTAATCAAAGTTGTATTGCATATTGTTATACTGTTTATTTTTATACATACATGATTTGCACTATAATAAAAGCCTTTGCGAAGATGCCGTTACAACCGAGGCTCTAAAACTATAACCAGACACACTACTCCCACATCCCCCTTTTTTTTGCCATGTGAAATCATCAAATGATCTCTCCCGCTCTGGGTGGAGCGGAAGGGCGTGTCAGACTTTTAACCCACCCGTGTCCCTTCACTTTCCTGTAGGTCAGGGTCACGGTTTCTTTTTAACCCGCAACCAGGAGTCACCGGTTTTCGTGGACCCTGTACGACACGATGTGCTGACATCTCTTTGAGGCGCGCGTAAAGCACAACGCGCCGTCGACTCGGACCTGGGCCTTACCGGGCGTACTCCTACACCTTCACAAACGTATTTAATACAATTCTACAATCAGAGGGGCAATTCTCGTAATTTTAAGAACGTTCATATCCTGATCTCAGTCTACATCTGTCAAAAATACATAATTTGTTTGTGTTTTTTTTTTTTGCCTAGATGAGACTGCTTCTGCATTTTGAACGAGAATTGGCTTCTCTGTAAACTTCCAACCCAAATATGTCTATTGACGACACGATTGGTAAAACCTCGGGTCTGGAGCAGCATCGTTGGTCGTGTTCTTGGGTTTAACATTGCATCACCTCACTCATCTGCCGCCTTCCTTCCTATTAATATTATTCCTATGATTATATTCACTCGGTTTGTTTGACTGAAAACACTCTTAATAAATTAGCGCGCTTTACCATCAACGATTTCATCACTGCTTACCATCAGGCGGGATTACGGGTAAGCACTAGTTTATAAATATATAAAAAAAACCTCACGGTCACCTCATATCAGGTTCAGTTGAAATCCAGCGTCAGGCACTAGTTGTCTGGCATTTTTGCTGAACTGGGCCTTTCTGGCGCAGCCGGGAGGCACACATTGATGCTAGTTTTCTACATTTGTTTTATCACATTTTACTTTATTTTTTTACTATGTTTAATGAATGTCTTTATCTGATGTATTGTGTGTCTTTTCTTCTTCTTTTTCAGTCTATAGATGTCCACTGCTGAACAAAGGCCTCCCCCAAGGCTTTCTACGCCGACCGGTCTTGAGCTGCCCGTATTCATCGGCTTTCCGCGACCTTCACCAGGTCATCGGTCCACCTTGTTGGGGGCCTCCCTACGCTGCGTCTTCCAGTACGTGGCCGCCACTCCAGAACCTTACGGCCCCATCGGACATCGGTTCTACGAGCAATGTGCCCTGCCCACTGCCACTTAAGTTTAGCGACTCGTAGAGCTATGTCGGTGACTTTGGTTCTTCTGCGGATTTCCTCATTTCTGATTCGATCACGCAGAGAAACTCCGAGCATAGCTCTTTCTATTGCCCTTTGTGTGACTCTGAGCCTTCGTATGAGGCACATTGTGAGCGACCACGTTTAAGTTCCGTAAGTCATCACTGGCAACACACACTGGTCAAAGACTTTTAGTCTTGAGACACTGATCTTGGACGACGAGAAGATATAGCGTAGCTTCCCGAACCGGTTTGCCACCCGCTTTCAGAAGCTCAGCCATAATTCCATCATCTCCAGCCGTATCGTTCTTGAGCTGTTTCAGGCCCATACTAATCTCGTACAGGCTGACGTCCGGGATATCGTCGGTGTAGTGTCGGGTTAGTCTGGCTCTAGGATCATTAGCCAGGCTTACAACAGGTGCGTGTGTTGATGTGTATAACTCTCCGTAGAATTTCTCAATCTCACCCAAAAGCTCGGGCTTGGAAGAGACGATCCTACCATCCCCAGTCTTCAGCTTCGCAAGTAGGCTTTGTCCAACAGATAAATCTCGTGCGAACACTTTGGAGCCTTTGTTCCGCTCGATAGCCTCTTTAATACAATTTGTATTAAATTTGCGTATATCGCGAGTCGGAGACTTTGAGATTTGTCTGTTAAGGCATCTGATACGCGAAGCGTCATCAGGGGTTTTTAAGACCACCTCCCGTCTTTCTTCCCTTTTCCGACGGGTGGGACCGGAGATCTTCTTCTGTCCTTTTGGAACGGAGGGTTTTGTAAAACTTGGACCCTACTGTTTGGAGAGTTTCCACAAACCTGTTGTTATAGTCGTCCACATCTACGTATTCACCGAGGCATTCGAAGCGATTTTGCAGTACGATCTGAAAGCTTTCTGGGTTTAGGAGATGGGTTGATGCTGGGCGGAGCGTAGACTTCATAAGTCGAGAGCGTTCGAGCGTAATATTGAGGTTCAAGATGCCTCTAACAATACGGTGATTACTCCCGGTTTTAACCGCATGGATCACGGAGACATCGTTGAACACTTGCCTCCTCGTTGACATTATGAAGTCTATCTCGTTTTTGGTCTGACCATCGGGGCTAATCCAGGTCCACTTGCGATGCAATGGTTTCTTGAAAAAATAATTCATCACAAATAGTCCTTCCTTTTCCATGAAATCCATTAGCATCTGACCTCGGGGATTCCGATTTCTAACTCCAAATTACTTTCATCTCGTCCGCCTCTCGCATGCCCAGTTTTGCGTCAAAGTCCCCCATGACGACAGTGTAGTGGGTTTTGTAGGAATGTATGGTTCTACTGACGTCCTCATACATAGCCTCCACCTCATCGTCGGAGTATTTAGACGTCGGAGCGTAGACCTGTATAACCTTTAACGAATATCGTTTGGTTATTCTGAGTACAAGGTACGCCACCCGAGTCGAAAAGCTCCCGTTTTTAACAACGTTGTTCACGAGGGAGTTGTGAACAATAAACCCGACGCCACCCTGGGATAGCTGGTCGCCTTCCCGGAAATAGAGCAGGTTGCCAGATTTCACTTCATTGTGTGTCTTTTAGTCTGTGCTAAATAAGTGTAGGTATTTTCTTTCTATCTTTCACATCACTCTTATGCTATTCGTCAGCTGGTACACACTGCAGAGAGAGAGAGAGAGAGAAAGAAATCGCAATTTGCAACAAACCTGTTAGTGAATTCCTACGAAGAAATTTTTCAACATACCTTTCCTTCAGCCCTAAAGGCTGGAATGGTTTGTACCACACATGATCGGAATTTTTTCATGAAAGGATAAAAGCAAAAATACTTTTAACGGGTACGCGTATACGGTGCGCGGTGTGTCTGTGTAGATAACCATAATATCAACAACAACTGATATATTGAATTTGGTTGTAGCCGTGTCTTGTCTCTTCACGTTACGTTGGCCTCGCATTCAGTTACAAAACTTTACTGGAAACCTTTTAACTTAGTTTACAGGAGAGGCTCTTGATGGGCTGATATTGAAAATACACAAAATAAAATTGAGAGAGATAAGCGCTTAAAGCAAGTAACGGTTATTGAGAAATTGTCGAGCAGAATTTGCATCGGCTTAAGACTAAATTTTAGACTAACTTTTGCTCTCTTTAACGTTTGTATTGATGAAAATCATAGCTATTAACCAACAAAATGCCGTAATTACATAAACAAATAATAGATAGGAAGGAATAATAAAATGGAGGTTACATTTGTATTAGGTTACGTTACGTCGATGACACCACTACGATCCGGACGAAGCGTTTGGCCTCGTCTTTTATACCGCGTACATCGAGAGACTGGAACAACTTGCCAGCGGCGGTGTTTCGTCTGACTACAATTTAAGTGTCTTCAAGGCTCGTAAAAATAGGCTCTTAAAAATTTTCACGGAAAATATCGAAGTTTAGCAAAATCAGCCGTTACACTGGTAAAACGGACCCCAGACTCCAAAGCTGAAAAAGCTTCGGATGCGACTGGGATTAACGCTGAGATGATGATAATTGTCGATATAGTTTTGCTAAACTTAAAGCAGAAATGAAATCCATTTTTTTTAATAATTATAAACTAGTGCTTGACTGCAATCCCGCCTGATGGTAAGCAGTGATGCAATCGTTGATGGTAAAGCGCACTAGTTTATTAAGCCTATTTATTTAAAAAACTAAGGAATAGGAAGGATGACGGCAGTTCAGCGAGGTGATGCAATGTTAAACCCAAGACCAACACGACCAAACAATGCTGCGCTAGAGGGAGATTGATCTGGAGACTCTCCACGACCAAACTCCCGACACAACAACATTTGGCGCATCGTACCCGTCACATATCGCAACACAACTGCTCAGACCCGTCCTCCGTATGGCTTCACCATATATCATGCCGAATCGCTTGGCGGCAAGACCTTGTCTGGTGGGTGGTAACTTCTGCCGGCAGCCGATGTTATGGCCTACCACCGAGTTTCAGTTCTAAGTATGGGGAGCCCCCAATATTTATTATTATTTCTTTATTTTTGCATCAAAATCTTAATGCGGTTCACAGAATACATCTACCTACTAAGTTTCAACAGTATAAGCTCTTAGAGTTTTGGAAAAAAATGGCTGTGACCTACGGGCAGACAGACAGATAGACATGACGAATCTATAAGGGTTCCCTTTTTTGTCATTTGGCAACGGAACCCTAAAAAGGCTAGGCGGATGAAAATATAAACAACAATTTCTAACAAACAACGATGTTTTCGCCTGATTTTAATAACACCGATGACGGGTAAACCTTGGTATTGCTTTTCCTAGTAAAATTATATGTAACGATCAACAGAACTGTATCATGCAATGTGATTTGATTTTACTTTAAACGAGATTCTTATATAACCCCAGCTATCTGACTATAAAATTGCAAAGATACTTATTGCTTCGGTAGTCGCTCGTAAAATTATACCCTCTGCCAAAACCTTAAGTAATTCCTTAGGACCGACTCGTAAAGGCGCAGTAAAACAATTGAGGAAACACTAGACGAAGAATAAGAAATAAAACGTTTGTTACTGTAGCTAAGCTCGATTAAGTTGGATAAGTCTTGAAAGGTAGAGGACGAAACTCACTTATTGCAAATAAATTTTATATTCTCTCTAAGAAAACTGTTCTTTGATTTTGTGTGTAAAAAATGAAAGTAGGTAAATTTGTCCTTCTCCTACTAAAATCAGCTTTCGGCCAGTAAAAATCTCGTAGAAATCGGTCCAGCAGTGTCGGATATTAGCCGAAACTGACAGACAGTCGACAGAATAATATTAAATAAATATGTTATACTAGCGGCCGCGTGCGACTTCGTCAGTGTTTTTTTTTTATACTCCGCTCCTATTGATCGCAACGTGATGTTATATAGCCTAAAGCCTGCCTGAAATAATGGGCTATCCAACGCATGAAGAATTTTTTAAATCGGTCCCGTAGTTCCTGAGATTACTGCCTTCAAACAAACAAACTCTTCAGCTTTATATATAAGTATTGATTTCTTATAAGTACCGTATAATACACACATACATTTAGTATAAAGATGTTATTTTTACATCTCGAAAAGATACTTTGGGTTTAATACCTAGATAGGTAAGATAGGTTTGCACTTAATAAAATCGAAAAAATAATATTTAAAAACAGTTCATTAAATAAATATATATTTGGAAAACGATGATTCACGCAATTAATATTTAAAAAAAAAACAGTCATTTTTTTCAGTTTGCATCTGAAAATTTTGACTGCATTTTATTATCGTTTTAGTTACTCAAAAATAGCTAACGGGTAGAAAAATATAACATGGTGACTTAAATTGCCAATAGATGAATGAAATAATCGGCTGCGGATTTTACAAGTAAAGTTGTAAAGTCTAATCTCAGGAACTACTGGTCCGATTGGAAAAATTCTTTTTGCGTTGGATAGCCCATTAATCCAGGAAGGCTTTAGGCTTAACAGAGACTAGACATAACATCACGTTGCGACTAATAGGAGCTGAGCATAACTAATTCCACGCGAACGAAGTCGCTGGCGGCCGCTATTATTTTTATAAAGATCGAAGAAGCCATCGAAAGTTTTTAATGTCCTGTCTGCTTTACTAGTAGCTGATATTTTAAAACTGATACATTATATGTGTTTTAAAGTGAAAATTATTAATTGTAAAATCTGCTTGGATCATTGTTGCATTAAACCACTAACATACGTATTGAGAGAAATGGATTTCATTACGTAAAGGATGTTTAGTCCATTCTTGAGATTTCATTCTTTTCTTTTTGTCGTCCAGTCTCAGTAACGTACAAACCTTCGTAGTGTAAGTAACTCGATATGGCTCATAGCACGTCTTTTATTCTTTTGTTATCAGTGTTCCTTCACCTAGTTTTGGTGAGTATCGCGCAAAAATGTATTTTATTGACACGAGGGAGCATAACAGTAAAATGTTTGTTTAAGAACAATTTGTTACTGTTTTCTCTATACAAACGTACACCAGCTGCGAATGCAATGTGCCGCATGCCAGCTGTATTCATAGCGCGGCTAAATGCTGCTCAATTTTAGTCCGTGTTTGTCTGATAATATTGAAGTATAAATAAAAAATACTATTGACTTTTACTCATTCGTTTCACAATGTAATTAATTACGGCTTTTAGTTTTGCGGTTCTAATTCATTATAGTTACTTCCGTCGAAAACTGTTCCGACTCGCGGTTGACAAGACCGAGTACAAGCCGCTGACGGCCAACCTTCAGAATTGAGGAGGCACTGGAAGAGAAGAAACTAAACGAAACGAAAAAGAAGTTAAACGAAAAATACTTTTACACTTTTCTGGACTTGAAGTGAAATGAAACATTTCCTTTCAATAATGTTCTGAATTTAGCATTCAAGTCCAGTATGGTTGATATTTCATGTATTCCTATAAAATTAGTCAAAAACATAGTGTTAAAAAAATTCGCCACAGTATGATAAACAAAACAATATGCATCGAACGATTGAAAACAAAATGCGACAAGTGCATAACAAACAACATTTCGCGTGCACCCCTGGTGGGACTCGAACCCACAATCCCCGGCTTAGGAGGCCGATGCCTTATCCATTAGGCTACAGAGGCTCCGTTATGTGTAGTCGTTTTGTCGATGGCAATTGACTGTTGGAACTAATTTGGCTTAGCAGAATCGCCCGTATCTTACGCCTTTTAGGTCTTAGGTTCGAACCGTTCCCTTATCTTTTTGTAAATCATACTATCACCACAGCTCTTAAATCAGAGTAGGAAAACAATAGTGAAGGAACTGGCATGTCTAAGAATCAGAATATATTCGGAGCCATCGACCAACGAACAGTGTTGTGGATTACAGCGCACACAGCCATCCACAGAGAGTAAGCCTGTGTGTGTGAGCAGTCGGCAGTTAGTTATTCGTCTATACATAGTTATTAGTTATGTATCGTTTCAAACTATAAAAGAAAGCTGTTTGCCTCAATATTGAAATCCTTATTTCGCTCTTTTTCTTTTCAGATCTGAAACAAACTATTAGCATTCTGTGTACCAGTTGCTCCTTGCTTTATTAAAAAAAAAAGACATTAATGTAAATTAATCTATTTTTATTATTATTACAGGTCAACTCAGAAAAGCACGATCGTAAAACATTAGATGGAATGATATTAAAGATGCTTTGGACAAAAGTATATCACGGCTATGATGCGAAATCAAAGGAACATGTAATTAGAGAATTAAGAAAATCAGGTGATTACGACAAATTAATAGGACTTTTAATGAAATTAAAGAAAGAAAACGTGGAACGAGTTTTAGACCTATTAGCGCAGATAATGGTACTGTATATGAAATAAACACTTAAAATGTATTCTACCTAAAGTTTTTTATGAGTTTTTTAATCCTTTATATAACCACAGTATAAAAATCATACAGTAGGTCGACGCCTTTGATCTCGTGTAAAATGCCGACATCGTCTAGACAGTAATGCAACGGCCAGGGTTGTCACAAATAAACAATATTTATGAAATTATTTATTTATTGCAGATCAACATCAACATCGATAGCTGTATTATATTTTATTAATTTGCTATTTTTACTATGGGAACAACTCGAGACAGTTTTAAGTTATTTAGATGGCATTTTCGTAACCAGCACCCCAATCGACCTCGGAATTAACACCCATATCATATTAATATACATTTAAATTGAGGTCCGCCATCTTGGATTTCAGAAAGGATAGCTTTTTCGTAACTCTGGTGCTTCCACAATTATATTTAGGTACTTAAAATTGGCACCCATATTAAATTATAAAAAAAAAGACGTCCGCCATTTTGGACGTCAAAAAGGATGGCTTCTTCGTTAAAAGCACCCCAATTATACTCAGAATTGACACTCATATCAAATTATAAAACAAACAAATAAAAAAACAAACACGTGTTAGCCCTTAATGATAGATACCGAGCTACGAACATCGTTTTGTTCGCAGCTCGGGTGCCGCTTACCCGCGTCTCGTCCCTCACACCCCGCACGATTGCTCTGTCTAGACGTCTTCGTCGGACGACTGTATGATTTTTAGACTGTGACATAACTATTAGTTAAGTAGATCTCTAGTTTCGTACGGCGCTGTGTTCTCTATCAAATAAGCCAAGTACGATGGCACGTGAGGTTCACATGCTCATTAACATTCCCCCATTCCATTCCCTCTGAATGGTAGCGTTTGGCAGCAAGGCGGTCAGAATGGCGCAGAATGGTGTACGGACAAGTACAAAAACTGACCTCGATACCAAACGCGACCAATTAAAGACCCGCCCATCTGCTGCCATCACATACAACTACGTCGACGGCGTGCTTACGTGCCCTCACTGTGCACGAAGTTTCGCCGCCAAGATAGGCTACATACGCCATCTTCGGGCGCATGAGCGCCAAATCATCGGCTAGGAGTCGAAGTGGTCGCCGTGGTGGAAATCGGTCGGGAACATCATCATCATCAACATTGTGTTCGGAAAGAGTAAGAACGAATTATATTAATATTACTTTTGAGTCATGCGTAAGCTTGCCTGAAATCAGTTTTAATTTATTCGGCTTCCTATCTAGTAGACAAGCACGTACCACTATAGATCGTTTGCAAATAGAGTGACGTGTTAAATAGTCGTCGAAAACTATGGCTCTAGTTATAGACGACTCGACGAACGCGTATTTATGGGACGCCATATGGCTACAGTTTGCAACAGTTGATGAAACCCGAACTGGCGTATATATTAACGAAAGTCTACTTACGAAACTTTGATACGCTAATATACTACCTATCATAGGTATTGGTTATCTATATGAATATGAAACTGAATTAACTTTAAACCTAGTTATTTTCGCTGATATCTTGATGATGATCTGTCATTGGGTACGTATGGGATAATAGTAATGAAAAAAAAAAACCTATCATATCACAATTAAAAAAATATATAATCAACTATCAAGAAACACGTCACAATTATCGCTGCGTGGAACATGATGGGAGCCTGAGGATGCCTGTCATTTTGTGTGAGCCAACTCGCTACACACATAATCGACGCCGGCGACACACACTACATTGGGCCCCCGCTGTCGCAAGGCGCATGTGATTTGTTACGCCGAAGAACGACAGCCTTTTTTTTGCGGATTTGAAATCATCATATTATTCTCCCGCTCTGGGCGCAGCGGAAAGGCTTGTCAGACTTTTACTAACTAAAACCCACCCCTGTTCCTTCACTTCTTTCTATGGCAGGAGTCACACCTACGAACAACCTGCAGTCCTGTCAGAAGAACGAAAGCCTTCGTATCACTCGCGGGGCTTAACCAAACACCAAACATGTAAAGATTTACAGGGCACTGTTTGGTTAAGCTCCGCAAGGTGGGAGAGATCCCCATTCGTAAGTAGGGTATCTATGGTAAATGAACAAATTAAGCAACTTTATAGCAGCAAGTAAAGGTTTTTATTAAAAACCAACACTAACTGAAACACATTCTTCTTTTGACATAAAATCTAAAGTCTCAAGTCTCAACTTGGATGGCCATCAGTGCTATTAAAGCACGGCTACAAAGCTTTTGAAGAAAGTAGAGATGAGAAATAGCAACAAGTTCATTAATTATTTACTATCATGGTTAGGTTATTTTACAGACTGCAAATGGCTTGAGGTGGTCAGTTTTGTAGAATTTCTTACTTTGATTTGGGACACCTATTTTCAGTAGGACGACACGGTTGACGCAATGGCTGTGTGATTTTGACTGCTGTGCTGCGTATCATCATCATCATCATCTCAGCGTTAATCCAAGTCGCATCCGAAGCTTTTTCAGCTTTGGAGTCTGGGGTCCGCTTTACCAGTCTAACTGCTAATTTTGGCTAAACTTCGATATTTTCCGTGAAGCGACGGCCGTTTGACCTCCACAACCCGAAGTCAAACCCGAAAGGACTGCCATTAGATGTTCGTGTGGTAACCGGGACCAACGGCTTAACTTGCTTTCCGAGGCACGACCAGACCAGTGCAAACATGCATATTCATGATTGAACCCGCGCCTCCTTGCGCAGCGGCCGCGTTCACTACCTCCACGGAGGCTGTCAAACTGCTGCGCTGCGTGTAGCGGGTTGGAATACCACACATAGTCGTATGTTCATCGAGGAAGGCTATATAGCTTTACACTGGGACATAAGAATCAATGGAAGAATCGGAGAAATTTATTCATCTTTGTGGCCAGCCGTTGCGTACGCTCCATATACGGTTCAAGTTACCCAAAAAATATGATATATACCTTTAATCGAGATCATAATAACAGAAATTGACGCGGACGAAGTCGTGGGTAACAACTAGTCTGTTGACTAGCAAACAAACTTATAGTAAAAGTAAGGTTTACTAAAAGTTTGACAAGAGTAGGAGAGAGGGAGAGTGAGTACGATTAACAAGCAAGCCGACTGGAAAAATAGCGTTAGCATTCGAGAGGGTAGTTACGAGAGTCTATGTGGCCCCAAGGGCTACAAATCACTATCTAACTACACTAACCCACATGATGAGGCTTTGTAATGAATGTGTTCTATGTTAGTTCAGTGTGGTGTAAACATAATGTAAGGCCGATATTGTGTTTTGGACGTGGTTATTCCGGTCCGTTGATGTAGCGCGACCCATTGCCAAAAACAATACTCTGCAACATTAAGATAAATATAGAAGGTAATCTACTCCTCTATAGGTTGTTGATAATGTAGCAGTATCCAGGTATATCTTACTTTCCAGTCTCAAATAACTCACGAAGTGCGATGCCGGTGGTAGAAAGGTCGCTACCTCTTGTTATAAAATCTATGTTTGTGCTATATTCTTAATACATAGTAACCGTATCCTTTGTCTTTTATTATTTATTTTGTTTGGAGTTCTTCTCCACAATCCCCCATTCATACCTGCACAAATTCGACGTATTTATTAGTATATTTATTAGGTGATTCTTGCAATGCATCTCAACCAAAAGCGGTAGGCGGAGGACCGGTCGTCGTGGAGATCCAGCAGTGGACGTCTTTCGGCTGAAATGACGATGATCTTAACAAAGTCCGGTGAAGCGGATTAAGTAAATGGACTATCTGATATTCATCCCACCTCAACATTTAGCAAAATACTAAAAAAATAGCGTGCACACAGCCGAGCAATGTATGTTACACGGAAGTCATCGTAATTCCGTTTAATCCGGCACTGGAACAGGATCCGTTTATAACTAGGACATTGGGTTTAGGGTTCTGTAGCCAAATTGATGCACCGACCATTGTGAAGCTGTATATAGCGTGGCCACCATCCACCATCGTTGTGCCACGCAAGACTGCAAAGCTGAGCGGTCAATCTACCTCATGAGGGAGTTTAAAGCTTTGCTCATGTCAAAATGTGTACGAACTCTTATCTTCCTGTTTCAGGGTAAGGTATGCAAATTTAATAACAGACATAGGGGTCGACTGATGGAATGTAAAAAATACATTATAAAATTTAAAAAAAAAATAATGCACGCGGGAAATAAACAAACAGTTATTGTAAGGTAAAAACTGTGGCTCGGTAAAAACGCACGCTTTCAGTGTATATGGGGAGAGTATAAGACGAGAGGGCTTAAGTGGCCGCCAGTTGCAACGCCCACGCTAAATAAATACGGATACATTTGTCGTCACGTCCACCTAGTAATATATCAAAATGGAGCCCTTGAAGCGATGATTGGGATTAAATTAAAACTTCAATTAATTTTAATATACAATATGGAAAGAAAACCCTGTCTGATCCATGAAGGTATTGTTAGGTATCAATAACTGACTCTACTAATGCCTACAAAGCCGGGCTAAATTTAAAAAGAATCCCCCTAAAAAAATAAATATTATTTCGCAAAAAGAGGTAACTTAAAACATGTGCGGTAGGCCATACAGGCGCGGGTGAAGAGGGGTAGGGCACGCGGCCGCATCGCTATTCGCTCAGAATTATACCGTCAAAAATAATGTTGTCACTTTTTAAAAACTACCAAATTTTGGGAAAGTTGGAATTAATTCGCGGGGAAAAAAGATTATTTCAAAATTCACTAATATTGCTACTATGATGATTATGTAAAATTTCATATTTTATTTGGTCATGTGTTTCTTCTTCTTCAGCCTATAGATGTCCACTGCTGGACAAAGGCCTCCTCCAAGGCTTTCCACGCTGACCGGTCTTGTGCTGCCCGCATCCATCGGCTTCCCGCGACCTTCACCAGGTCATCGGTCCACCTTGTTGGGGGCCTCCCTACGCTGCGTCTTCCAGTACGTGGCCGCCACTCCAGAACCTTACTGCCCCATCGGCCATCGGTTCTACGAGCAATGTGCCCTGCCCACTGCCACTTAAGTTTAGCGACTCGCAGAGCTATGTCGGTGACTTTGGTTCTTCTGCGGATCTCCTCATTTCTGATTCGATCACGCAGAGAAACTCCTAGCATAGCTCTTTCCATTGCCCTTTGTGTGACTCTGAGCCTTCGTATGGGGCCCATTGTGAGCGACCACGTTTCAGTTCCGTAAGTCATCACTGGCAACACACACTGGTCAAAGACTTTAGTCTTGAGACACTGGTCATGTGTTTACCTAACCTTTATTATCCTTACGGGTCGGACAGGGTTTTCTTAACATATTGTATATTCAATTTATAAACTCTTTAGTTACTAGACGGGGTTGTTCTTTTCATTTGATTAATCGATTCAAGAAATGTGATTGATGTAACTAATATAAATTTTACCAACCTTTCTAACAAGTTAATAAGATTAGACTTCGAGGAGTTCATTTCTTTCAACAGCTCAACGACGTCAGATAATAATTACTAGATTACTTGATGACAGAATCGACGCGGTTTGATGCTTTATTAATTTTAACTCAACCGAGGCAAACTGGTAAATCTATTATTTTAAGAGAGCTCAATCTAAGTTCAATCTATTTATTCGTCAAGACGGTCCAAAATGAAAAAGCGTTTGTTTACAATTTAATAGATATAGGTACAAACAATATATTCTAAAGACAATTGTTTTTTTTTAATTAATGTTTACAATGTGATGTTAGTAACTATAACTCATTTTAAGGAAAGACGAATAAGGTATATTAATCATAAAATTTTTGCATCACAACATGACTTCCTTGAAACACATGTCATTATCAGTTTGAAAGTACGTAAAGTGATAAAAATGGTAAATTTAAATTAGAATGAATCGCTTCGAGAAAAGGTAAGCACTTTCCTTTTTCTTTTTTCGTAGCTATAGAGTTACTATTTTCTACAAAATAGAATTTCTATTTATAAAATTAAAATGATTGTGGTGGGAGTGGAGATTCATGGTTTAAACTATTAACAGACTTTCTACCTCATTATTTTGGAGTTAGTCAGGACAAGATATTTATTTTTCTGTTCCAACAAAACTTACACGGTTTGAAGAAGTAGACTCAAGAAATACAAAAATATCATTTTTAGAATGCCTATCTGTGCATGCAACTTATTACTATGTAACAACTATACACACACACACACACACACACACACACACACACACATACAGGTAAATATATCCATTGTCTATATATTGTTTGAAGAATTTAGACTACAAGGCAACTTAAAAGCTATTATTGTCTTCTTTCAAATCGGAAATGTCATAATTATCTTCTTGGCCATTGGCCTCTGTGGAATAGATACCAGAAATTTGCCAATAACACGTGTAACAAATTATAGAAATTGCGCGAACCGTCTACGAGGCAGGTTTGAGACAAAGTCATGATATGGCCACTATGCTGAGATATTTCAATGTTCTTTATGAATTATTTACTGAATGCACCTTTTAATACATAAATCACGCGCTTTTATTCAGTTAACGACACCATAAATAATTTTAAAAGTCCAATGAAAAATGCGCCTGACACTCTTCTTAGCTTTCCCATCAAAAACTCCGAAGTAGTCGTAATAATTGTCATATGTATATAATATGAAATGTGTCAATTACCTATAGCACATTCGATTTATTAGAGTATTATATTGAGATATACTAAAAGTCTCTAATCCAGAAGTGTCTATGTCTCGTAATTAAGACCGTTCAAAATCTAATCGAAGTCACATCTTGGTGTCAAGCAAATATCAAAATGTCGAAGGAAAATATGACACATTTATAACAAATTGAGTCCGACATCAGATTTTTAATAACTTTAAAATTACGCGAGAACTGCCACGCAGGTGTGCAGATACGAAAAAGTATAAAGCGATGCTGCAGATAAAACTACATGCTAGAGATTGTGATCATCGCGAGGTGATGCTGATGACAATGGCATATAAGCCACGCCGTCTACCCGGTTATGCCACGATGATGTTTTACGATTAGAATATAAAAAGAGTGTTTGACATTTACTTAATCCATATTATAAATATATTCTACACAGTGAACAATCACGCTTTAACGATATCTCGTACGACTGACAGCCGTCCCATTAAGCTCACTGACATGTATCGTCAGTAATAAAGCCTCGCTTTCACTGGACAATAGAAAATGTTTTGCCAGGCCGTTTTATTGAACTATACGAATAATTGCATGACAAAACATCAAAGACCAGAGGCTTAGTATCGAACTATAAGTCTATAGCAGCATTCGTTTGACGTCCGTAAAACGGCCAAGACATGTTAACTAAGATGTAAGTAGTAAATCAATACAAAAACATAAAAGCTTTGGTTTTCTTTGTCTATTTAAGGTAAGGACAAATTCGAAGCAAAACAGAAAATAATGAAGTAACTTCCCAACATCTAAAGAAACGTGTTTAGAAAACCGCTTTGTCTTGTCTATTTCATTTCTTTTATCTACGTTTAGTCTAGGTTATGCCATTTTGTATCTTTATAAGATAGATTATTCCAACTGACAACTCCTTAGGCAGGCCAACATAGAAGTATTGAAATTGGTACTTAAATAATTTCCTTTCTTTTTACCCAAGAACAGTGTATCCAGAATCTATGCATTTAAGCAAGACCTGCAACTTAATTTCATAAATAATTACAATATTACTATCAGTTGAAATCATTTTGAAGCTTATTACTATTCCATTGCTCCCTAGGTTTGAATGTTATTGAACTGTCAAAATCAAACCCATTGCTACTGATACTGTGTTACGCAATTACCCTGCTTGTTCTTTTTATCAACAAAAATTCTTTAGTTTCCCATAGACCTAAAATCTATAGTCAAATCAGTACCTATCATGTCTTTTGGCGTCAATTTCACCGAAGATACCTGATCTATAGAAAAGAAAATTTCTCGCATTTATCTCACAAAAGGAAAGAGGGCCAGGAAGTAGTCGCAAATCTTATTATCGACTACAAGGGAACCCTTAATTTTCAACCGGGCAAAACTTAAGCGCCTCTCAGTGGTTGTACCTAGCTCAATTTTCAAACACGCGAGCGTTCCTCGTATTTCCAGTACACGAGTAGTGGGTAAGCGTTAGTGAAAAAACTGGTTTTTCAGCGCCGATCGAAACCAATCACATTTGGTTAGTGGCTTGTTCTGGTGCTTTCTATCTAATCTAATCTGTGTTCTAGAATGCTGGTTAACAAAAATCTCTAGTCGAAACCGATAGACTTCATAATAGGTACCTAATATTTCAAAGCTGGTGTAATTTCATTGTCATAAATCTCCTTTATGCTGTTAACTAAACCACAAAGTACTAAAATGCTCATAATATAAGAGATTTTTAGAAATATTTTAAGAGGCAAAGAATTTACTTGAACAATAAACTATTTTAGCAGTACCAGCCACATTTGGGCTGGTACTGCTAAGTGTCACCTGGCCACTTTGGATTCAGTGGAGAGGCGGGCGAAGAGGCTGATTGGAGACCCTGGCTTAACTCGAGACGGTCTCCAAAGCCTAGAGCACAGGCGTAGAGTAGCCAGCCTTTCGGTCTTCTATAGGATGCATTTTGGGGAGTGTGCGAGGGAATTGCATGATTTAATTCCCCCATCTCCGTTCCACCATCGGACGACCCGTCGTACGGCAAGTCTCCACCCTTACGTTGTTAACACCACTACGATCCGGACGAAGCGTTTCGCCTCCTCCTTTATACCGCGTACAGCGAGGGACTGGAACGGTTTGCCAGCGGCGGTGTTTCCGTCGGACTACAATTTGAGTGTCTTCAAGACTAGAGTGGATAGGGTCTTAATGAACTAGTGCGCTTTACCATCAACGATTGCGTCACTGCTTACCATCAGGTGAAATTGCGGTCAAGCGCTAGTTTATAATATATAAGAAAATTAAGAACCAGATGCACTTTCTTTTATATCAGTACCCGCAATCGTAACCGTGTGAATCTCAAAGGAGATCTACACCTTTGATTCGGACTACAGAATTTGATTCAATTGTTTGCCGGAAATTAAACTTACTACATTTAATCCGATATCATCTGCATGATATGTAGAAAACAAAGCGTATAAAATGATGTTGAGGTTCTACGCCAGTCGGAATAAATTTAAACATTAAAAAAAAACATTTTGACTTCTTTTTTGTTGATATGAGCAGAAAAGTGGTTTCAAAACTAACTTTTTACTGCACCTGCGGTTTGTTATGCGACCAACGCCATTTAAACCAAAATCTTTTTTCCAGTCTGTAAGAAGGATTTATTTAGAAACAATGTTTATTCTGGTCTAATGTGGATTCTGGAAAATAATTTTATATTTCCATAAAGCAACGAAATGTTTCATCATTGATGAAATGGTGACTCGAGTGTATAGGTACACTCGAGTGAGTGTATTAGGTAGTGTAGAGTGGTGTGATATTTTTTACTTAAAAAGAGGTCTTTATATAATATGTCCTGTAAAAATTGTACAAGTTTCTGCAGCCAAGCAGAGGTATGGTGGTGTGGGTTTTTAACTGAACGTAGCGTGAGTTACCACGTACGTAAGCCACCCTAAATTCGTCTATCAGCTGGACCCCGCGCTCGTTAGGAACGTGTCCCTAGCGGCACATGCATCTTACAATTATTATTGTAGAGGTATTGAGCCTACTTGGCTGAAGAAAGACACACTTTTCTCTTTTTTATTCCTCGCAACTTCCGATTACCGGTTCTACATACAATCTGAATCGGCGTACGTGTACATAAACCTATGTATGGCTTGAACAAAAATCACGTTGCATCGTCATTAAATGTTGCATGAGAAACTAGTGCTGTGTGAACATCAACATTAACTCTAATTTACGGATGTGCGTGAAAATATGTTAAATTCACAGGTCAACGCAGTAATGCATTAAGCTTAAATCCTGACTATTTATCACCGCGCGGTAGTACTGGACTAATTTATCTCACGTACATATGCACGAATCAGTGGGTACCTAATTTGAGCACTACGTTATGAATGACAGAGTAACTCATCAACGCCGTGCTCGCACACGTCTGCTAATAGGGAGAACGTAGCAGTAGCGAGCTGCAAATTGTTTTATGTAGGTACCCACTAGGTTATTTTTCTTTACATTCGGTTCTACATAATTTTTATGACATTGCGCAGAATAATTAGACATATGTGTTGCTAGTTCAATTAGACGTCACTTCACCTTTACCAAATGTGATAAAACCGCCCAAAAGATTTCGTTAAATATGTAAGTCCCATGTAATAGGGGCTAGGACATTGCCATCATCCAAACAAAGACATCATAACTAGAATTCGGGAAAAATCCAATAACACTTTATCAAACTAGGAACCGAATCCAGGACCTCATGCTATGCAGTAGCGCTTGCGAACACCATATACACGAAACAGTCAAAAAAATTATTATAAAAAAAGTTCATTTTGCTGAATTCATTTACTGCCCTAAAAAAAAAAGATTTTTTTTCTGCTAGCACCACTTGTTAATAATAGTCAGGCACCGGCAATTTGTCACTCAAGCAAAAATTAATTTTTCTCGCCGTAAATTCCCACTTTCTCCTGATGGTGATATTAAAAATTTTGTTCGATTAAAAGATTAAAATTCTTTACACCAAATTTCATAGCATGAAAATGTTTTTACTTGATGATACCGCCGAATAACGACTCACTGTGAAATCTCAATAAGTAAATATTTTGCAGAGTTACTTTCGACTTGTTCCTTGAGAGAAGTGATTGTAACATTTTTATTTCCCGCTTATTTTAATAAACTTTTAATTAATATATTTGTTGAATAGAAAAATACAATAATATAGCAAGGCTTTTTACAATCACAGAAGACGACATCATGCACATATAATTAGTGTAGACAAGATAAAAAAGAGAACAGCAAATATAAAATATAATGAATACAAATTATAAAAATAAAACAATCACGTGAAAACGTTTCAGTGTACAGTCATATTATGTCATTATTTAACTAGCCTGATTCAAGAACCAAATTATCAGATAAGTAGGTACATATACTTTAAATAACCTTTTAAATCATTATAATATCGTATCTGTGTTAATTAGTACATAACGGTAGTACCCTCTTTGAAGATCACTAAAACCTGTTCAGTATTTTCTTAATTATCTTCGAGTGCTTAGATACTTATCTTTGCTTTCGCTTACCTGACTACTCTTACTTGTGCTATCCTAATATTGCTAGTGAAAATTGGGCATCTTTCTTTCAACTGTCTGAACCTATATAAGTTATCTTAAGAAAAAAAAAATGCAGGAACGCAGGCGAGGTTTACAAGGAGACATATACAGGATTCATTCTTGTGTTGCTTTTGCCGGTTTTTTTTTTATAGCTACAAGAAAATTGTCTTGGGACCTTAATCTTGAGGAATGTTGATTTGTATTTACAAATTCTAAAAAAAGAGCAAGTATAGTTAGTCGTTATAAGGGTCAGAAATGTATCTCGAAGAAGAATAACTACTAAAACGAAAACTGGCCGAAAATAAACTAATAAAAACGAAACTTTTCCGAGTTCGGAACTTTTCATCCCTGTAATACGTTCCCGTGGGATGATTTCCAACTTCCACGCAATCGACAGCGTAAGCAAAACAGAGCCAAACAACATTTGCACCACTGCCTAGACCATCCATTACCTTTCAATGGGAATGCCAATAGACCTAAGTAATGGATGCGTTAGGTTACTATACGAGTACAATATTTTTAAAATTTTAATAGTTAAACCTGAAAACAAAACCAAGGACACTGGTCATTAAGAGGATAAAAGAACGACTTCACTTAATTAAAGAAACGCTTTAGTTTGAAATGAATTTTCTCACGCCTCTTCTTATTCTCAATTTGGCTGAAAGACTGTGGGGACCATAAAAGAGCAATAAAAACATCGATTTTGCATAAGAATCCCGCAGATGCGGTTGCCGCTCGGGCGGGCCGAGACAACAAGAACCCGAGGACTGCGCGCGATGCGAACGCCGATTAAGGTTTTTCGATATCGAATTATTTTTATTGTTTTAAGTGCGATTTGAGATTCAGATATAAAGTCATCAATGCCTATCTATACTAGTATATAAAGCTAAAGAGTTTGTTTGTTTGTTTGTTCGCGCTAATCTCGGGAACTACTGGTCCGATTTGAAAAATTCTTTTTGCGTTGGATAGCCCATTAATCCAGGAAGGCTTTAGGCTATATAACATTACGCTGCGACCAATAGGAGCGGAGCATAACTAACTTCACACGAACGAAGTCGCTGGCGGCCGCTAGTCATTATTATAAGATAATAACAGGAATCAGAACATCTGTCCACTCCAATATATTCACTTACATATTCGTTAATATTATAAGTTCGGTCTTATTATTGGTTCAATTGTAGTCAATTGCGTTTTATTTAAATACGTTTTCGTACATATGGAGCAATGAATTAGAAATATGCTTCGAAAGGATTCCAACTGATAGTAATAGTTTATTACGCAATTAGGGAGCTGTATCCACTAAATTGATGTTGTGATCGTCTCTATACTGGACAAGCGTACTCGTCCGCGGAGAAATAAAGCATCGCTCCGGTTGTTTGTAGGACTTGAGCAGATGCTACTTGGTGAACGCTAGGTGACAAAGTAAATAAATGGTTTGTGGTATGCACCTTCTGTTTGTCATTTTCTTTTCCTCCAAAAGTTTAATTCATATCTATTTTGTACAGATACGTTTTCCGAAAAAAAGTTTGCTGGACTTTCCATAGTCCACTATGGATTACTATGGACTATGGTTTATTATGAAATTATAATACAAAGTTGAAATAATTTTATAGCGACAGGCCAGATGCGTTATTGTCTTACTACCTCATGAAAGCAGTCATGGTCCACTTATCTCATTTAATATTTAGCTCTATTTATAGCAGGTTTTCTCTCTTGAGTATGATTATGACTGTCGTCCTCCATGGTGCAGCGGTCAACACGCCTGTCTGCGACGTGGAGGCCTTGGGTTCGATCCCCGGCCAGGTCATGATGGGAAATGACCTTTTCCTGATTCGCCTGGGTCTTGGATGTTTATCTAATATGTATCTATTATAAAATATAGTATCGTTGAGTTAGTATCCCATAACACAAGTCTCGACCTAACTTTGGGCTAGCTCAATCTGTGTGATTTGTCCGTATATATTTATTTATTTAGTTATTATAACCCAAAAGTCAGTTTTGACATTATTTTTGAAGATTGCAACTGTTTTTTATTTTTTTTATACTTAGAAACTAGCGCTTGACTGCAATCCCGCCTCATGGTAAGCAGCGATGTAATCGTTGATGGTAAAGCGCGCTAGTTTATTAATCCCATTCACATAAAAAAGACGTAGTGAAAATGAAGGAAGAGGGCAGTTGAGCGAGGTGGTGCAATGTTAAACCCAACAACACGACCAACGATGCTGCGCCAGAGGGAGATTGATGTGGAGACCCTCCACGACCAAACTCCCGACACAACAACATTTGACGCATCGTACCCGCCACACATCGCAACACAACTGCTCAGACCCGTCCTCCGTACGGCTTCACCAGACATCATGCCGGAACACGACGAATCGCTTAGCGGCAAGACTTTGTCTAGTGGGTGGTAACTTCTGCCGGCAGCCGATGTTATGGCCTACCACCGAGGCCGAGGCCTGTTCGTAATAGGGACAAAATAATAATAAAAAAAATATTTTTATAATTAACATACACTGCAAACTCGCAGTGTATTTTTGAGAATGTTCGAATAATCTGTGTTATAAGACAACAGGTGTTTTCACGATTCGATATTTCAATAATGTATTGAGATATACACATTATGGAATGCAATACATTATTGAGTATTGAATATTACTTATATTAACATAGCAGCGATAATTAATTCTACTATCACAAAAGTTAACTTTTCTGCCTGTAAATTAAAACAACAGAGTTGAGAGTCCTATTAATAAATGTTAATATTTTGAATAAACTAGTTGAAAGTTGATTTTCCTGAAGATAATTTTTGAAGAGCTCTTTACAGAATCAAGGCTTTATTTGATACACCAGTGGCAGTAATCCTAAAGATGACTAAAATAATATAACCAATACCTACTAATATTATAAATGCGAAAGTAACTCTGTCTGTCTGTTACGCTTTCCCGCTTAAACCTCTCAACCGATTTTGATCAAATTTGGCAGAGACAATCTTTAGACCCTGAGATAGGACATAGGGTAATTTTATTGAAAAAAAAAATTGATGTTCCCGAGAAAAATCTAAAAAGCGCGATATAACCGAATTCCACGCGGGCGAAGCCGCGGGCGGAAAGCTAGTAAGTATATAATGCTATAAATAAAAATATTATAAAAGGTCTTATTTTTATGAACTGGAGGAGGAGTGAGGGTGAGGTTTTGATCGTTAGGAAAAGAAAGCAAAATGTAAAAGTGCTGGGTTTCAGCAAAAAGCTTAATTTTTATTCCTTTTACATCGTTTTTCCATTTTTGCCAAATACTTTTGCGTAATACTGTAAAAAAACAGAGAACATTAGCTACGGTCGATAATGTGGTGGACGCCTCGGCGGCGTGAAACTAATGGACCGAGCTCACATTTTAAAACTATCCACATGTACAAAGTACCCCCGCTAGTTAAGATTACATCTGTGTAGAATAGCTGAACAAATTTATTACAAACGTGCTTATGCAAATGGACCAGACTTTCACTTGAATAGGACCTAATCTCGTTTCCAAATTGCTTCAAAAATAACACGACGATATAAACTGTTAAAGAATCTTTTGTGTCGTTTAAATTAATTTTAGTTGATAAAAGATAGACAATTCTAATAGTTATCAAGGCCTTAAATTGATTGATTAGCTAATATAATTTATTTATAAAAGAACAGCCAAGATGGTCTCAATAATGTTTCATTGGGTAGATCACGCTAGCTAAATTAACTTTTTGAAAATATATTTTTAACAAAGATAAAAATACTGCAAACATTGTATAAAACAGAAAGGGATAATAAGTACCTATCTAGAACCCCTCTTGGAATAGCATTCGCATCTTTTATTGAAATAAAAACACTCCAAATAGAAAAGACCTTGTAGGGGGTTGAGTTTAACTGTCTTTAACTTTTGCAAGGGTCGAAAACTGTTCTTCGGGTCGGTTAGACCGTTCGTCCATAAATCTCGAGGCAGACAGTAACAATGTGTAACTGGCCTGTCTTCGGTCCTATGTACTCTCAGTAAAAACCATCGCAGACATTGTAATGGGTTTTGTTGACACGATAATCTAGCACTAGTTTTAAAAAAAACCTAAACTAGTGCTTGACTGCAATCCCGCCTGATGGTAAGCAGTGATGCAATCGTTGATGGTAAAGCGCAATAGTTTATTAAGCCTATTATTCACTTAAAAAACTTAGGAATAGGAAGGATGACGGCAGTTGAGCGAGGTGATGCAATGTTAAACCCAAGACCAACACGACCAAACGATGCTGCGCTAGAGGGAGATTGATCTGGAGCCTCTCCAAGACCAAACTCCCGACACAACAACCTTTGGCGCATCGTACCCGCCACACATCGCAACACAACTGCTCAGACCCGTCCTCCGTACGGCTTCACCAGACATCATTCCGGAACACGACGAATCGCTTGGCGGCAAGACTTTGGTGGGTGGTAACTTCTGCCGGCAGCCGATGTTATGGCCTACCACGGCTACCACCGCGAAAAATAAACGACGAAACGTGCTAATAAATATTAATGACACCAGCTAAAATAGCTGAAAGATTGGATGTCACTGGTTTTTTTACATTCTTTTAACGGAAACGTAACACAAATATAACTTAAAAAAACTTTTCAAAATGTTGCGTATGATTTTTGTTTTTCTGAAGAACGGAACAAAATTTAAAGGCAAATAAACAACATATTATATTTGTGCTGATGTTCTAAAGGTAATATAATAAAAAAAGGTCTACTAATTTTAAGCACGTTCACATTCTAATCTCAGTCTCAATCGGCCAAAAATTCTTCTCCAACTTTGACATTTCTTTGTCGCTAAGATGAAACTGACTAGATTTTGAATCTTGCAAATTAGGAGAATTAGCTTCTGATAAACACGAAATAATAATAATTTGAATGCGGAAGTCGTGACAGCCAAGCTCCAGCCAGCTCAATGGCCAAGAGCCTCGACCAACATCTTAGGAGGCTCTCGTTAGGCAGCTGGATCAAGGGATTGATTCAGAAAGCGGTACTTCTGGACACGTTTCGCAATGTCAGGGGGTTCTTGTGTCTGGAGCCCTGATGGCACTGGCTTTGACCCTGTTGCCGATATCGGTGGGTTATTATTTTTAACAGACTTCAAAAAAAGAGGTTATAAATTCGACCCGTATGTATGTAAGCCAAATTTCAAGTGTATGTATGTATGTATGTTTTTAAGTTTGTGCATCCATATTTCAGGAACTATAAGTCCGATTTAAGTAATTAATTTTTTTGTACTATGTATTGTTCAACTTAGGGAATACTATAAGTTTCATCAAAATTGTGACAGTTTTTGAGATAGGGATTTTTTTCGTATTGATGAGAACTTGTTCTAACATAGGTTATGGCTGCCACTATTGTTATAAGGTGAAAAATGTAATTTCCGAATTTCGACTAAGACACTGAAAAGCATGAAAGAAACCGACTTCAAAAAAAACACTTAAAAGGATAAAAAAATACTTTTCTCAAGGCTCTAGAAGTCTGTGTCTCGAGGTTTCTGTTGTTTAGCTGTTGTGGCGAGCTAAACAAGGTAATATATTGGAAACGAATATGCAAATTTAAACTTAGAAGCTAAATGATAAGATAATGAATCCCGAAAATGAGGAACTCCCGAGGGATGACGTACAATTTGTTTTATCGTCCCTTATGGATTATTATTATTATCCTTACTACCATTGTCATTACTAATATTTTGTTGTTAAAATATTTTCGATGAAGTTATGGGATAAACTACTGAATACTTATCTGTAGACACAGTGATAGAACATAGTACCTCATATCCTGTAGAGTTCTTAAGGGGAGAGGAGACCTGCTCCCAGCAGTGGGACGATGAAAAGGTTGATGATGGTGAATCCTATCGTACAATATTGCCTCTTTTAAACAAACTTGAGACATAATAAGGGCAGGTTTTCACTTAGGTAGATCATAAATTAAAACTGTTAAGTTTTTAGGAAAAACCTGAAAAAAACAGGTACTGAGTAACACGTTAGACCTTGGTAAGACCGGCAGTTGGAATGACTTTTGAATACCCATAATATTGTCAATTATCAAAGAATGTCGGGGCTTACGGCTTATAGTACATTCCGGGCTACAGGTCTTATGTAATGAAAAGTACGAAACCACTACGGCATGCGTAACTTAAAATTTTTCGATGCACCCATGGCGTGTTCGCGACTAAACGGTAGCAACTATATTTAGTTGCTACTGTTAAGCCGCGAGGCTCTGAAAAGCTAAATATCATTGACCAGTTGTTTGCTTTGTTAACGGAGACAATAGAAAAACCTTTATATATAAGCAGAATAAAATCATATATACTTATGGTTAAAAGATTCTTCTAAAATTCCAAGTTAATAGAAGTCACAAATATATACATTATATTTTTATCTTTGTAGCGAAATAAGCAGAACGTATCTTCAACTTGTGCAATATTTTACTTAGGTTAAAGTTATTTTATCAGGAACATTATTTCGTATTAAAGTTAAGGAGACGAAGGTTGCCATTTCGGCTACAATAACTTTGTAACTAGTTACAATAAATCTTCATAAATGCAGATGACAGTGGAGAGTACGGCGAGAGTATATAATTGTTATTGCTGCTTAAATCTGGCTTAGTTTGGCAGCAATTATAGCTATATTAATACCCGTAGTACCTTGATTTTTATGAATGACTGCGTTATGCTTTTGGAACATATTGACAATGCATGGGAAGAAACATTCAAGCGTCTTTTGTAATTTGTCCAAGGCGTTCGATTGCGTTCTTCATGAAATGTTAATCAGGAAACTCCGCCACTACGGCATCCGGAAAACTTGTCTGGATACTACTTTTTATATGAATAAAAGAATTTAGAGCATTGACGTTAGCGGAAAAAGATCCCCCGGGTCGTTAATAATAATTGAAGTCCCACAAGGCTAGCTACTTAGTCCTTTCTTTTTCACCTCTTGCGTCTTTTTCATAGAATGTTGCTTGCAGATTTACATATACACTTTACTTATGTTTAAATTTAAACGTCATCAGAAAGTTAATGGCACATTAATAGTGTGATCTCTAAAGTGCACTGCTGATTTATTTATTTTATAAAGTAACTTGAAAAATATTTAGTAATTTCTTATACTACATAAAGTAGAAATTATTAAAATAATGTAACCCATACTTACTAAAACCTTTAAAAAATTAATTATATAGTCAAAATATTAAATTAAAAATCTAAAATTTAGAGATGTATTTTAACTGATATAGGGACAGAATATTTAATGTGTGCTGAAGTTATTTTTATAACTAATAGCATAATTTACAGTACAGCTTCCTATTGGGCCGCGCCTCGAATCTTGCGGGCAGCGGGGCGGGGGCGGCGTCGGCGCGGGTGCCGAGCGGGCATCGAAGACCCGTTCTTGAAACTAGCGGCAACATCTTTTTGATTCAAATTTATTCCTAACGCTCGATCACCGCTCGCTGCCCGCCCGCTGCCCGCAAGATTCGAGCGCGAGAAGTACACCGATCGCTACCCGCCACCGCCCCGCTGCCGCGCCGCTGTTTGCGAGAACCGGCCCGTTTGATTTTACGCATAAGATCCTGCCGCTCACTCGCCGCCGCCGCAGCCGCCCCGCTGCCCGCAAGATTCGAGGCAGCCGCCTTAAGGGAAAATGCTGCATATATTTAGCCTATCTTTGTTTTGCAGACCCAAACTGTTCGATCAATTTATAAATTAAGTCCGAGATACTCTTGACAGAGTGTCTGTGACTTAAAACCACCACCTGTTCCTCCTCTTCATCAAATATATCTTGTTTTTGAGGAAACAAATTTAAGGCGATTAATGCAAGACTCTGTCTTTTCGGTACATTAATGAAAAACTTTTCTGAGAACGTTAAAACATAAAAATGATTAAAAAATACAGTGATATCTACAATAAAAAAAAAAACAGGAATAAAAAAGAAATGTTGTGCCTACAACAAGGCTCAAGAAATTAGGTGGCTCGTTCAGAGGCCAATGTAAACGATTTTATAATAAACTTCCAAGCCACATTCAAGATCTAAACCTTAATAAATTCAAATCATTCATTAAACTAAGTTGTGCCAGAAAGCCCTTTATACTATACAACGTGTAACAAAAAGGGTTTATACATACCAAAGGCATGGCATCTTTAGATGATATCAAACGATATCGGAAGGGTTTCAACTCAAAATAAAATACTCAAAAAATTGGTACCAAATTTTCGGTTTCGTCTGTTTCTTAAAATAAAATCATAACAAACGTGGCAGCACACTACATATGTTAATAACTACTCGTTACCCGTCACGTTACTTGCCAAAATCCGATAAATGTCTTCAATATCTCTGTGCGACTAGTATGATAGTAGCCTATCACAGGCGGTGTTCTTCCTCATAACTTCCTCCAAAGAATTAAAAAACCCTTCCAATATCGTTTGATATTATGTAAAGATGCCATGCCTTTGTTATGTATATACCCTTTATGTTACACCTTGTATAAGATTATATCGAGGACAAAAAGCTTGAGATTGACCTGCTTCCAATTTTTATTACCGATTGAATGTTTATTTAGTGTTTTCTTGCATTTGATTACTTTATAAAGTATTTTATTAATTTATTTATTGTGAAGGAGAAGACTATGTGGGTCATTTAGTAAATATTTTTTTTTTCTCTCTCTGTTCTGTTAGCTTCAGTGATTTCCTTTCTGTGGTATTATTCGTCGATTCATTCAGCTTCTTAAGACTTGAATTGAGCTTGACGATTTTTGACAAATAACTGTGTTTGGTCGTAGACGTACGTAGTCGTGGTCGTGGGGGCCTAGTGGTTAAAACACTAGCCTCTCAAGTATGAGTGCGCGGGTTGGATTCCAGGTCAGGCAAGTACCAATGTAACTTTTCTAAAGTTATTTGTACTTTCTAAGTATATCTTGGACACCAATGACTGAAGGTGAAAGAAAACATCTTGAGGAAACCTGGACTTTAAATCTGAAATCGCCAACCCGCATTGAGCAAGCGTGGTGATTACGCTCAATCCTTCTCTGTATGAGAGGAGACCTGTGATAATGATGATGATAATGACTGTGTTTGGACATGTCCTCTATATGCATGTTATGTACGCATAAAAAATCAATGTAATAGTCTCTCTAGGTGTAGAAGTGATCAAAGAATTTGTGGCATCATGTAAAAAAGCGCTATTTTTTTGTGAAAACATGAAGCTGTCTCTCCATTCACCATTTATACCCTGTTGGTGTGTAATTCATCTTGAATCAATGTTTCCAATTATCTAAATTGGCTCACTGAAAACAAAACACAATAAACAGACTTGCAAGTGTTTCTACAATAATAGTAATGAGAACGAGGATAAAGTTGATAGAAAAGGTAAAGGTAGGTAGGTTGGTAGGTAGGTAAGGTTGATTATAAAAACAGAAATGGTGGCAACGACTCAGACAGATTAATGGTATACTGCCTGATTTTTTCAGCGTCTTAACCATTGTTCAGACTATTGCTGTATTTGATCTAATCTCATAGCTTCAGTGGTGGTAATCTAATTAAGGGTTAATTTAAGCAATATTTATAGAACAAGTATTTTTGCAACCATATACACACATCAAAAGTGTCTAGGGATCAAGCATTTTTATGCGGATTTCTTGAGATTGAGATGTGGCTTTGTAATAAATTTATGATTTTATAAATTTATATGGATCCTTTTTGGTGCATTTCATAATTTGAATCAGGAACTGTGAATCAAATTCGAGTAAAAGATGAAAATCAGCTGTCAATATTTTCCCTATAAAAACATACAACGCATTGAAGACATTATTAGTGCTACTGTTTCCCTACTACTGATTAAAACCAACGTTATTATGGAGCGGCGACGTCATTTAAGCAGGGAAGAAATGCTCAGAGCCGTGGGAATGATAGAAGCTGGTTCCCGGCAACGTACTGTGGCTTTAGCTCTGAATACAAGTCAGAGTGTTATCAGTCGACTTTGGACACGTTACCGAAGCACTGGTACCGTGGCTGAGCGCCATGGAGGACGGTATCGCTGCACCACACGGAGACAAGACCGATACATTCAAATCTTAACTCGAAGAGCTCCAACAATAACCGCCATGATGTTAGCCGTGAGGCTTCATCACTCTTCAGGGAACTTAATTAGCGACCAAACAGTCAGAAACCGCTTGCATGAAGTGAACCTTCATTCCCGAAGACCGCTACGGGTACCACCTATAGCAATGCACAATCGTAGGATTCGATATCAATGGGCTCTTGAACACAGAAATTGGGCAGAAGAACAATGGCGTTTCGTGTGCTTTTCTGATGAGTCTCGTTTTGGTATGAGACCGGATACAAGACGTATACGACACTGGAGAACCCCTGGACGCCAACAGCGATTAAAATCCTGCCAGGAAGTCCATCCTTATAGTGGTGGAACCATCATGGTATGGGCGGGTATTTGGATCGGCGGAAGAACTGAGTTGATTTGGATCAGAGGCAACCTCAACGCTCAAATTTATGCTGAAACGATTGTATCAGACGTCATCGTTCCTCTACAAGTGCAAATCGGTCCCTTATTTCAGTTAATGCATGATAATGCACGACCGCACACCGCAAGAGTTGTAAGACAGACTCTCGCCGCAGCTAACATCAATGTCCTGCCCTGGCCTGCTCAGTCGCCAGACTTGAACCCGATTGAGCATGCATGGGATATGCTACAGAGAAGAGCTCTGCCGAATATGGAGGGTATCCAGTCGCAAGAAGACCTTTTTTTGTTGTTGCAACGAACATGGGCGGCCATTCCACAGCGTGATTTGGATGAACTCATTTTGAGTATGCCAAACCGATGTTCTTGTGTTGTTAGTGTTCGCGGTAGAAACACGGATTATTAATTGTTTAAGTTACCCAATAAAATTTTAGAGAAAACTGTTATTTCAGTCTTTTTTTCGAACTTTTGTGTTAGTGGTTCAAATGTCAAATATCCCTTTATTAGGAAAATGGCAAATTTCTTTATTAATGCAAAGGTGACTTGGTTTATCGTTACTGTGACAAACGAAAACACTTTATTTGATGAATCCTTAAAGAAAATTTTAATTAATATCAATCAGGAGAAAAGTTATTGCAAAAATATATGTTGATCCCTAGACACTTTTGATGTGTGTATTTAGGATTAATTTGGTAGAGTTCATACTTAGTCCTATTTGCTTACTAAGTACTAACTATTAATTAAGACCTTTGCCTGATATCGAATAGGTAACAAACTAATATGAGATACTAACATCTGCCTACGCGCTCGTTCGCATCGAGGTCGTAGGGCAAGACAATAATATACTAAAATTATGGTATTTCTGCGAAATGGAAAGCCGAAAAATATTAACAAGTACTTAGACGTACTTACTATGTATAAGAACATTAAAAGGATCTTGAGAGAGAAAAAACTAGCCAAGGGCAAGTCAAACTTGACGACTATTTTCACAGAAAATTTGACTAAAATAGCCGTTCTTATAAATGTCATGGTTGCCTGCACAGATCTTTGAATGAACATGTAATTATATATAACACAATTAACTTCAAAACAGTTTACAATTAACTTCTCAATTAACAAACAGCAGTTTTTTCTAGGCCTCCTAGCGTAAACATATGAAGTCAGTTGTCAAAAAAGTAAATCAGTACTATTTGCATATAGTGGTGCAATAACAATGATCAAAATACGCCCGCGTAGATATTGCACTGTATAAAATCGTAGCAAAGTCGAATAATACATTTTATTTTATATTCATTTATTGACTCGATGGGTTTAGGTAGGCTTTTAATAATTCTATAAAAGCGAAAATGTGTGAGGATGTATTTATACATGTACATATGTAAATACATATGTATGGATGACTTTTACTCTTTCACGCAAAAACAAATTACCACCCATTTGACTAAGTCTTGCCGCCAAGCGATTCGTCACGTTCCGGCATGATGTTTGGTGAAGCCGTACGGAGGACGGGTCTGAGCAGTTCTGTTGCGATGTGTGCCGGGTACGATGCGCTAAATGTTGTTGTGTCGGGAGTTTTGTCGTGGAGGGTCTCCACAGATCAATCTCCCTCTGGCGCAGTATCGTTCGTCATGTTGTTGGGTTTAACATTGCATCACCTCGCTCAACTACCGCCTTCCTTCTCACTAAGTTTTTAAGTGAATAGGCTTAATAAACTAGCACGCTTTACCATCAACGATTGCATCACTGCTAACCATCAGGCGGGATTGCGCTCAAGCACTAGTTTAAAATTATTAAAAAAAAGACAAACTATTAAACGGACTTGGATGAAATTTAGCACTCAGAGAGTTTATAACTAGAACTAACACATAGACTTTTTATCCCACTATTCCCATGGGATCGAAAGTTACGTGGGCGAATCCGGGGCGCAGCTACCACTTAATTAAGATCATCCTGTGAAGTTCAGTTGTTATCGGAAAAACACAGGTGCGGAATGTAATTGTTACTCGATAAGTTTCACATGTCGTGGTGGCCTAGTGGTTAAAACATCAGCCTCTCAAGTATGAGTGTGTGGGTTCGATTCTAGGTCAGGCCTGGTCAAGTACCAATGTAACTTTTCTAAGTTATATGTACTATCTAAGTTTATCTTTGACACTAATGACTGATTAAAAGGTGAAGGAAAACATCTTGAGGAAACCTGGACTTCTAACTCTGAAATTGCCACCCCGCATTGAGCAAGCGTGGTGATTACCCTCATTACTTCTTTGTATGAGAGGAAACCTGTGTCCAGCAGTGGGACGATAAAAAGGTTGATGATGATGATGAAGAAGTTTCACTTTTACCAGTTTTTTTTTTACAGTCACTAGTAAGTACATTTACACTGGACTTTATTCAAATGGTATTGCCCGAAGAATTGCAACACTAAAGTGGCAGTGGGCCGGGCACACTGCCCGTAGGATCGATGCCCGATAGGGCCGACGGGTTCTCGAATGACGACCACGCACCGGAAGACGCGGCGTGGGTAGGCCCCCGACAAGGTGAACGGACGACCTAGTGAAGGTCGCGGGAAACCGCTGGATGCGGAAGGCGCAGGACCGATTGTTATGGAGATCCTTGGGGGAGGCTTATGTCCAGGAGTGGACGTCTTTCTGTTGAAATGATGATGATAATGAAGCCCAAAGGTTTATGTCGTATAAACGTGTCGTATTTCACATTGCATTCGCTAATTGACGACGCAATTGAAAGTTGCCAAGTGTACTTCTACTAATATGTAATAATATATTTCGTTAAACCTAAAATTTAAACCAAGCGTGAGCTAATTCTCGATTCATCCGCTTTCATATCGCACAGTCATTATAAATTTATGTGTACGTTCCCTTCCAGAAAATATTAGTTCTGTTATTTTCAGATATTATTATAAGGCGAAGATAAGGATAAGGTAAATAAAAAAATAAATAAATAAAACTGGTTGTTAAAGAATTAAGCGAGAAGGAATAAATCAAAAATAAATCTAACAACAGGATGAGGATATATTTTTTGAAGACCACATATATTTGTTGAGTTTCGATACAAGAAACCTCAGTCGTGACTAAAATTGGTAACATAATACAATCAGTATTCAATATTTCCACTGCGGGGACACATGCCTCGTTTCTCTGGGAAGGTGTGGACTGTAATCCACCAGGTTTTTTTTTATAATTATAAACTAATGGTTGTCCGAAATCCCACCTGATGGTAAGCAGTGCTGCAATCGTTGATAGTAAAGCGCGCTAGTTTATTAAGAGCCTATTCACTCTAGCCTTGAATACACTTAAATTGTAGTCAGACGGAAACACCGCCGCTGGCAAATTGTCGCTGGCAATTCCTCACTATTATTTTGAGTCAAGCATCCAATTTCTTTAGAGTTTACCCACGGCTTACGCTTACGCGGACTAGTGTAAAGGTGCGGGTATAATTCGAGAATTTCCGTGAAACAGAAGATTTACTTTATTCAGAAATATATAATTTGGGACAAGCACACAAGAAAAATAGTTTTTGAAGTAATACTTACCCGGAAAACAGTTTATCCCAGATATACTCGAAATTGTCCGTTTTATATTTATATTACAAAACCGACAATTTCCCAGAAATTTCTTTACGTTACGGTATACATTAGATTATTTATTACTATATATTTTTTATTCAATTCATGTCTATGTTAAATTGGTATCTGGCGTATAGGGAAAAAGTTCAATTTAATAATTTCAGTGATTACTTGTGAAGCTTAAATATGGAAAAATAAACAACATCAAAACGGTTCAATACTAAAATTGTATCTTTAAAAAATTAAATAGTGTTTACAAAGTGTTTATAAGGATGCAGACACAACAAAAAGTTTATAAAAATTAATAGATGTACAAGAATAATCGAAGTAGCTGCTGGTGTCCGCCTCACCACTTCAAAGGCGGTAGATACATTTGTTTTTTTGTTTGGGATGGCAAATCATCAAATAACCTCTCCCGCTCTGCGCGGAGTGAAAGGGCGAGTCAGACTTTTACTGACTAAAACCCACCGGTGTTTCTTCACTTGCCTGTGCGACGGCCAGGGCCACGATTTCTTTTTTAACAAACCCGCATCCCTGACCCAGGAAGCATCGGTCTTCGTGGACCCCGTCACGATGTGCTGATAACTCTTTGAGGCGCGTGTGAAAAACAAAGCACCGACCGCCACCAACCCGCGACTCGGGCCTGGTCCTTAGCGGGCTGCGAGCTGCCCACTGCTCACCGCCTGCAAGCCCGCGCCTACGGGGCCGGGAGTTTAATGTTTTCTCCCGACCAGGGTGTCTCTTGCCGCGGCTAGTGGCGTGAGGGCGCTGGGATTCCTGCTGCCTGACGCGCTCCGCCACCTCCTTTGCTAGCATCACTGATTCGTAGAAGGAGGTGGCGGCCTGCCATGCATTTTTGGTCCGGACCATGGCCTGGACCAGGGTCGGATGCGAGAGATCGCCGCCGATCACCGCCACCCAAGCCGGGCATACCTCCACCGTGTCCTAAAGGCGATCCACACAGTAATGACACCCTGGCATTTCCTCTCGCCTTATGCGAAACAGGAACCTCCAAAAACAACCGTGTCCGGTGCGATCCTGCGTCAGGCGGAAGGTGAGGGCTCCGTTGCGCCTCTCTAGCCACTCCTCAAAGAGGGGACTTACCACCGCTATTGTGGCGTGCCCAATGTTGCGTATATAGGTACGTGTGATATTTATTGTAGTGGACATCAACATCGCGTGATTTGTTCACAAGTTAATACGATACGCTCTTCGATGTGGAGTTAATTAACGTGGAAATTAAAGAGCTAATTCGCTGGCAAATTGATAACTATGCTAATATGTGCGCCCCAGCAAATTATTAGGTTCTGGTCATTTTTGTCTGTACTAAATGGCGGTGGTGTGGTGAAGCTTATAATCCGTCTATACTATTTGTATTATGTGTCACTTCACTGGATGTAGGAAGTACAGAAACGGTCGCAGTAAAGGTGCTTGACGGAAATTGAAACATCTAAAACAATAGACGGACTAGGAAATAAAGAAGATGATCCTGTATCTAAAATACTGAATGTGATAAGATAAATAGGAAAGTAGTGTCTCAGTTGCTGCAACTCGTTGCTTCGTTCTAGTTGCTTTTCTCGGTGGTAGGCCACAACATCAGCCGCCGGCGTAAGTTACCACCCACCAGACAAAGTCATGCCGCCAAGCGATTCATCGTGTTCCGGCATGATGTCTGGTGAAGCCGTACGGAGGACGGGTCTGAGCAGTTGTGTTGCGATGTACGTGCCGGGTACGATGCGCGAAATGTTGTTGTGTCGGGAGTTTGGTTGTGGAGGGCCTCCAGATCAATATCCCTCTGGCGCAGCATCGTTGGTCGTGTTGTTGGGTTTAACATTGCATCACCGCGCTCAACTGCCGTCTTCCTTCCTATTTACTCAGTTCTTTTGAGTGAGTAGGCTTAATAAACTAGCGCACTTTACCATCAACGATTGCATCACTGCTTACCATCAGGCGGGATTGCAGTCAAGCGCTAGTTTGTAATTTATATAAAAAAAATAATATAAAAAAAAGAAATATATCCATGATGTATTTCGGCCGAATGGTGATACATTTTGCGTGGATGCGCCGCATATACCCTCAACCATTTAATTTTTTTGTGTTTTTATATTTGCGTCGTGTTTGCCGCAAATAAACGTATTTTCTTTCTTTCAAAAAAAGGGCAGTAAAAAGTAAAAATGCCGTCAAAAATTAACTGTTTAGGAAGCCGAATTTATATTGAATGCCCTTATAGCGGTATCAACAAACGCCATATTGTAAAGTACACCGAATCGTTTATCGGTCAATTAATACAAAGTATACATATTAAAAAGCACAAAAGTATGTGCGCAGACAGAGGTTTATTCTCTTATCTCTCACTCATAATTATAAAAACAAGTTATAACATATTAAAAAAAAGTATCAATATTTAGAAAGTCCCTTACGAGGCTAAAAGGCGCGTATCTCAGCATAGTGCTTCGTCATTTAAATGTCGCAGCAGTGTTATTCTGATAAGGACTGATGTGATGTCATTGGCAATCAGAGCAATATAATATACATTTACGTAAAATATTATAAAATGAAATAAATAGTTAATATTTACTCCGCGTGAGATGTACCCTTAATTATCTGAGTGTCATAAACAGTCAGTATATTTTTTCTCTGTGTCATTCTGTGACTTTATTGGATCCGACGCGACTGGAGAGAGATAGGAGTACAACCAACGTCTTAACGTGCTTTTTGAAGCGGGTAACACACCAGCAATATCCAAACTCCTTCTACTAAAAAAATTCAAATGCAAAAATCCAATAACACTTTGGCCGACCCGGGCATCGGAGCCATCAGTCATCAGTCGCGCTCGCGACCGCGAAACCAATGGGCCATTACATTGTATTAACTCCTCGTTCGCATTACTCTAACATAACCCCAGCAGAATATCGCTTCCATTAACCGTGTATCTTATACTCAATATAAGACAATTCTACTCTCTGCTCTACACTCGCCCTAAGAAGAATAAGAAATTAGATGGTTTCATCAATAGGATAGTTCACTAAAAAAACTAATTAGTCCGTCAGTCAGATTTCCAAAAAAACGTGACATATGAAAAATGAAGACAATACAGTGCGTTGAAAACTCGTGTGACGTCACTCCTTGCTACAATTTTTAGCAACGAGTAACGTCACCGGCCCCCGCTCCTGATCTTTGATGGCTTTTATATTTGTCAATTTTTATTGATTTTATAAAACAAAATATACGTATCAAATAATTTTCTAGAATCTTTTTTTTTTTGTTGGGTTGGGAAATCATCAAATGACTTCTCCCGCTCTGGGCAGAGCGGAAGGGCGTGTCAGACTTTTACTGACTAAAACCCACCCGTGTTTCTTCACTTGCCTGTGCGACGGCCAGGGCCACGGTATCTTGTTTAACCAACCCGCAACCCTGACCCAGGAGGCATCGGTCTTCGTGGACCCCGTCACGACATGCTGACATCTCTTTGAGGCGCGCGTAAAACACGACGCGCCGTCGACTCGGGCCTGGTCCTTACCGAGCGGTGAGCTGCCCACTGCTCACCGCCCGCAGGCCCGCGCCTACGGTGGCTAGGAGTTTAGTGTCTTCTCCCGACCAGGGCGTCTCCTGCAGCGGCTAGTGGCGTGAGGTCGCTGTGATTCCCGTTGCCTCACGCGCTCCGCCTCCTCCTTTGCCAGCATCACTGCTTCGCAGAAGGAGGTGACGGCCTGCCATGCACTCTCGCTCCGGACCATGGCCTGGACCAGGGTCGGACGCGAGAGATCGTCGCCGATCGCCGCTACGAGGACACGGCGGTGCTCTACCCAAGCCGGGCAGACCTCCACCGTATGCTCCACCGTGTCCTCAGGGCGATCCACACAATGGTGACACCCTGGCGTTTTCTCCCGCCTTATACGGAACAGGATCCTCCCGAAACAACCGTGTCTGGTGAGGGCCTGCGTCAGGCGGGAGATCTTTGAGGAGTGCCTCAAAGATGGGACTTACCGCCGCTATTGTGGCGTGCCCAGCACTGGGTTGCGACAATCGCACTCTCCATGTCGCCATGAGATCCCGCCGGAGCTCTGTCCGCCGTACCGCGATTTCTCGTAGCAGCGGAGTTATACCCCGGCGTTTTGCCTCCTCTCGCCACTCCCACATGTGGGCGAGGACTTTGGCCTCCAGATCCCATGGTGATTTTCTTGCATCTGAATGACGGACTAAATAGAATCAATTTTGTGTCACCCAGGAATCACCCCTATTATGAAAAAATTATGACTGTGAAATAAAACAACGTTAAAATTTATTTATACTTGCTTACTACTTTTATTTTAATCAAATAAAAAACGACAAGTTCTCTCTTTGAGGAGTGGCTAGAGAGGCACCACGGCGCCCTCACTTTGTGCCTGACGCAGGTCCGTACCGGAGTTTCTAGTTCCGTTTAAGGCGGGAGGAAGCCCCAGGGTTTCACCACTGTGTGGATCGCCCTGAGGACACGGTGGAGCATACGGTGGAGGTCTGCCCGGCTTGGGTAGAGCACCGCCGTGTCCTTGTAACGGCGATCGGCGGCGATCTCTCAAATCCGACCCTAGACCATGGTCCGGAGCAAGAGTGCATGGCAGGCCTTCACCTCCTCCGAAGCAGTGATGCTGGCAAAGGAGAAAGCGGAGCGCGTGAGGGTGGGTTTTAGGCAATAAAAGTCTGACACGCTCTTCCTCTTCGCCCAGAGCGGGAGAGATCATTTGATGATTTTCCATCCAAAACAAAAAAAGATGGTTTATAAGCAATATACAGGTTAACATGTAGGATACTTTTTATTCTGATATTCTTACGATATCGAAACGTATGCAAATAAAATCGCAGGGCGTACTTATTACTAAATATGTGCTTGAAGTTTTCGAATTCGAACAGAGCTAATTCATTACTAACCTGTACTACACAAGGTCGACTTTAGCGGACAACCTTTACAGTACTGGAACAACGGAATTTACGGAAGTTAATCATGCAGTATTCAACAACGAAAATAGTAGATCTTTTAATTGAAACTGTTTACGAAAATCGGGTAATACCATTTCAGTACCGAAACGGAGACGGGGAATAGATTCGGTTTTCCATCAGCTATCGCTGACGGTCTTTCTGGGGCTGCAGAGCAGGTTTTCGTTGGGGAAATATACGCAAATCTATACTTTAATATATAAATCTGGAGAGTATGTTTGTTTGAACGTGCTAATCTCAGAAACTACGGGTCGGTTTTGAAAAATTATTTTGCGTTGGATAGCCCATTAATGCAGGTAGGCTTTAGGCTATATAACATCACGCTGCGAGCAATAGGGGCGGTATATAACATAAATTTAAAATGTATGCTGTATATTTTGGGGTTAAAATAAAATGTTCTAATAACTACCACGCGAACGAAGTCGCGGGAGGTCGCTAGTGCTATATAATAGTACATAGTAATACATAGTATTGAATAAAGTCATGCATGCAGGCTGTGCTGTTGGGGAGTTTCTGCTGATTGCTGATTCTCAGCCTGATTTCAATAAATGACTTTTGTTTTGATTTTGTTTTTTCTTTGTACATTAATTTTTACCGGTAATTTTAGTTTAAACACCAAACTGCTGAATTGTGGGACCAAAATAAAAGTACTTATATCCTTTCACATATAAAAAAGTCATCGAAATCGGTTGGCGTGATATTGAATTATTCGTCCATTTGTCGCGCTCATACTTAATGCAAATTTATGACTTAATGGTTTTCTTATCTTGGAATAGGGTGTTACCACACGGGAAGCACCAGATTACAAATGAAAAAAAAAAAACATCAAAATCCATTTAGCTAGTTCAAAGTTCCGATTTAACAAACATAAAAATATAGAGGCAATATGAGTAACTTCTCCTTTTTTGAATTAGGTTAAAAAGAAAACCATCATTTCAAAACCTAATATATGCTTTCTGGTGGACTATGGGAAAGTTCATTTCCCCATCTACCTTGTCGTCTTGTCGTAGTCTACCTTGGTGAACTAAGTGAATTAGGCAGGTGGATCGTGGGAAATAAAGGAATTGAAAACATTTTATGAAAAAAATTTTTTTTTTAATATAACCCCTAGTTTCTTTCCGGTAATTCTGCATAGGAATCTGGAACCTAGCTTATGACGTTTTATAAGTTTATTTATTTATTTATGCAATAAATACAGTCTTATTACAGGTTTGTTCGTTTAGTACCATTAACAAGAAATTGTTTATATTGGTACTAACATTCGCTAGTATAAGAACTCTTAAGAAGCATAATATATTTTGTATTAATTACTACTGTACCCACACCATTTTAATATAATTATTAATTTAAAATAAATTTATATAAAAAAAAAAAAAATAGTTTTAGTGTCCACGTAGGTTTATGTGAGAAGAAATATTTTGGGTTTTGAACCTGTTACAATGTATTCAGTCAGTAATTTGCTTTGAAGTAAGTAAAGCATATGCCAATAAATGTACAACCGAACATCCTCAAAAATACATGGATAGACAGTGCCGATATGGGAAGGCAAACAATCATAACAGCTGTGCGACTTCGCTCCGAACACGGTATGTGTTCTTCCTAAATAAATTTACATTTTTAATGGCTAAAGTTGAGTCACTAAACTGTGTGGAATGCAACTTGATTGAAGACGTTTATCATATAATCATGGAATGTGTCCGGAATGAGCCGGAGAGGCGACATTTATTTATGGCTTTTAATAAATAGTATGTACGAAACTGGGGTATGTAACAACGTCCTTACTGCTCCTACTTCCGAAGCAGCCAGGATGCTGCACAGACTTGTGAATATTTGTGTCCATCGCAGAGGCAATGTAAGATAATTTTTTTATGTAGTTGTAAGTAAGCTTGATATACCTGGAAAGTACATATAACTTTAGAAAAGTTACATTGGTACTTGCCTAACCGGGAATCGAACCCGCGCACTCATACTTGAGAGGCTGGTGTTTTAACCACTAGGCCACTAAGTAAGGCTAAGTATATCTTAGACACCAATGGCCTTTAGTTAGTTTAGTTTAGTTGGTGTCCAAGGTGGTTATTACAAGGTGAAGGAAAAATATCTTGAGGAAACCTGGACTTTCAAATCTGAAATCGCCAACCCGCATTGAGCGTGGTGATTACGCGGTGATCACGATACCCACGGGAGGATATGAGCAATACATACATATTTTAGTTTTTTGAGCTTTAAATATATTTGAATTGGTATCGAATCGTACTTGTTCACAGACAACAACACTCAATCCTTCTTTGTATGAGAGGAGACCTATGCCCAGAAGTGGGGCGATAAAAAGGTTGATAACGATGAAGTAAGCTTGATATGTAACGACGAGGGTGGCATAAACTGTATAGATTAAAACCCTCTTTAATAAATAAGGAAAAACAAAATACATGCGATGAAAGTTCTTGTAGGATTTAGAAAAAGTTCTTTAGTAAAATTTGACGCCTGGGTATTGAGCTTTTATTTTGTCTAACAGCTTATTTTTATTCTTACAGCAGAGGGCGGATTCTCATATTTTTAAGAGAGTTCAAACTTTGTTCTTAGTCTCAATCTGTCAAAAACACCTATAATTTACCTAAATTAGAACAATTTATTGACATTTTTTGTTGTCGGCTGTGACGATTACGAGAATTGACTTTCTAATTGTGATCGTTGTTAAAATTAACTACGAGAATCGCCAATTAGTTTACTTCCACCTGTGGTAATTTTAATTTTGTGTGAAATCGAATGCGAACGAGAAAATAAATTAAATATAAATTTTACAAAAAAATTATACATACAAGTAACAGTAATTAGATTTTTTGAGTACGGATGAATCATAATTACAGTTGGTGTGTTTTTATGATTGAACCTTTAGGCTTATTTTGATCCCTTTTCTAACATATTTTGTTGTTTGAAATAACTTATACATTAGATTCTATTGGATAATATTATATATAGACATAGAACTAAACAGAGCTATAATAACTTTCTGATCTCTTTCTGGCAAGATATTTCTTGCTCGTGTTCATTATTTATTGATAAGCCAGAAAACAAACCTTATATTTATATACCTTTAATGTAAGCTGCCAGTGACCTTTTCCTCGTAGCTTGAATAAAAAGCTTATGTCTGTCTCTAGGTACACGATATATGTATATACGTATCTGTATGTAAATGATAAATGACTTTATTTTGTTAAGTAGATTTTCAATCATATTTTAGAAACTAGATTAGGACGGCGTTTCCTATCTGGTTAGTCTAAGAACAAAGGCCGAAACAGTCCAGATATAATCTTAAACATGTAGGTAGGGAACAAAAAGATAATTGGAAAAATACTTACTAATCCCTAGTTTATTAGTTTACTAGAACACTCTTAGAGCTGATCTTTCAAGCGAGCAACATCTTTTATTTAGCCATAGGGCTGATCTTTCAAGCGAGCAACGTCTTATATTTATCTATATGATAATATTCTTATATATTTTAATTGATAAGAGTTTTTAGGCCGTTTTCATTTTAGTTCTCTAGATCATTCCTTATTTTATCAGGTGCTTGGAACTTGTTGACAGTTCTATGGTGTTCTCCTAAACCCACTGAGATTAGAAAACTTTAAAAATACTTATTATTATTAAAAGAGCTACCGTGGAGTTTCTTGCTGGCTCTTCCATTATAAACTACCAATTGGAACCGTGGACATAGTTTCGGACGCTTCTTAAGTGCCAAAAAAGTGATTTTAATAAATTGTTTGTTTATGTTATTGTTGTTTTCCTATTTATATCTCTTAGCTCTTGTCGTGCCTCGGAAAGCACGTTATGCCCTTGGTTCCGTTTGCCATTCAAACATCTAATGGCAGTCGTTACGAGTTGTTGAAGCCCTTAAAAGTCCAACAATTAGTCTAACTGCATTACTTCGATATCGAAGGCGCTTCACGGAAAATATCGAAGCTTAGCCAAAATCAGCAGTTAGACGTGTAAAGCGGACCCCAGACCACAAACCTGAAAAAGCTTTGGATGCGACTGGGATTAACGCCGAGATGATGATGATCTCTTAGCTCTTGTAAATTAGTGTAACTACCTTCTGATGCTTCATAAGTTCTCATGTTGGTTTATTGTGTGAAATAAAATATTGTAATTTTAACAAAGATTATGTTTATTTTATTGTTGTCTTCGTTTTTATAAACATCTTTGTTTTTGAAAGTTGATTCTCATTACATCTTCGAGCACCGTACAAAATATCCAGTAGAGTAAAATAATGTATGCCATGCTCACTAAACACAATTCATGTTACGGTTGGCTGATCAATTCTTCACTCTACGCCTAGTTTTGTGGCTTTGACTACATGAAGGGAAACAACGTAAGCCTTCGTATGTACGCATTTCTTAGCATCTGTGGTGATAATTATATGAATTTAATGATCCAAGTGGTGACCCAATTTATTGGTAGCTTTTACTCAGAATTTTTTAGCCAAGAAATAAAATGGAACAGCAACAACTTCATTATTACTTAGGTGCTAGTAATTGAAAAAACTGTTTAATTTTTTAAAACTGTATTCTTAGATAAGTATAAAGTAAAAATAAAATCTTACCATATACCTTACTTTGATACATTTCATTAGGTATCTTTATTTGACTGATTCTCATAAAACTTATTCACTTATAATAATGTACGTGACTTTGTAATTATCTATATTTGTGACTAGTGGTCGGTAGCGACTTCGTTCGCGTGGAGTTAGTTATGCTCCGCTCCTATTGGTCGCAGCGTGATGTTATATAGCCTAAAGCCTTCCTGGATTAATGGGCTAACGAACACAAAAATAATTTTTCAAATCAGACCCGTAGTTCCTGAGATTAGCCCGTACAAACAAACAAACAAACTCTTCAGCTTTATATATTAGTATAGACACCTTCAAAATCTAGTCGCAATTTTAAAATGTAGTAGAATGCAAACGTATTTGACAGCACTACGATCTGTTGATACCACTACGATCCGGACGAAGCGATTCGCCTCGTCTTTCATACAGCGTGCATCGAGCGATTGGAACAATTTGCCAACGGCGATGTTTTCGTCAGACTACATTTTGTCTTCCAAACAAGTGGGTCTAAAGATGAACATGGATAAGACGAAGATCATGTCGAACTCTCATGTCGCACCCACTCCAATTGTAGTTGGTTGCTCTGCACTCGAAGTTGTTGACGAGTATATATACCTGGGACAAACAGTCCAATTAGGTAGGTCCAACTTCGAGAAAGAGGTGTCTCGTCGAATCCAGCTCGGCTGGGCAGCGTTCGGGTAGCTACGCTACATCTTCTCGTCGTCTAAGATACCACAGTGTCTCAAGACTAAAGTCTTTGACAAGTGTGTGTTGCCAGTGATGACTTACGGAACTGAAACGTGGTCGCTCACAATGGGCCTCATACGAAAGCTCAGAGTCACACAAAGGGCAATGGAAAGAGATCCGCAGAAGAACCAAAGTCACCGACATAGCTCTGCGAGTCACTAAAATTAAGTGGCAGTGGGCAGGACACATTGCTCGTAGAACCGATGGCCGATGGGGCAGTAAGGTTCTGGAGTGGCGGCAACGTACTGGAAGACTCAGCGTAGGAAGGCCCCCAACAAGGTGGACCGATGACCTGGTGAAGGTCGCGGGAGGCCGATGGATGCGGGCAGCACAAGACCAGTCAGCGTGGAAAGCCTTGGGGGAGGCCTTTGTCCAGCAGTGGACATCTATAGGCTGAGGAAGAAGAAGGAACACTTTGTCTTCAAGGCTGGAGTGAAAAGGCTCTTAATAAACTAGCGCGCTTTACCACCAAGATCGCTTCACTGCTTGCCATCAGGCGGGATTGCGGTCAACCACTTGTTTATAAATATAAAAAAAAAAAATACAAATTGAGACAGATAAATTAAGAACGTTTGTGGGTATTCTTAAAATTATGAGAATTACCATCAGGCGGGATTGCAGTCAAGCACTAGTTAATAACTTATAAAAAAAAAACTACAGTATGTAGTGTAGCTTTCTATGTCAGTGAATGAATTAATTCAAAATTAATATTCTCTGTCTTCAAAATTAATATTCTGTGTCTTCTACTAAATATTGGAAAGAGCTATGCTCGGAGTTTCTCTGCGCGATCAAATCAGTAATGAGGTGATCCGCAGGAGAACCAAAATTACCGACGTAGCTCCTCGACTCGCTAAAAATAAGTGGCAGTGGGCGGAGCATATTGCTCCTAGAACCGATGGCCGAAAGGGCAGTAAGGTTCTGGAGTGGAGGCCACGTACCGGAAGAAGGTGGACCGATGACCTGGTGAAGGTCGCGGGAAGCCGATGGATGCGGGCAGCACAAGACCGGTCATCGTGGAAAGCCTTGGGAAAGGCCTTTTTCCAGCAGTGGATCTCTATAGGCTGAAGAAGAATAAGAAAGTCTTCTACTAGATATTTATAATCCAAGCAATTAGGTATAGATTTTGAGGCTTATTATTTTCTTTATAAGTACTACTATAACTTAAGTACCTTTGATTTTTAGATGATACCGACCAGATATTTTTACATCAAAGTCACACATCAAAGAAATAAGAAAAAGAAAGAAATTACATTTATAAAGCACAGACTAAAAGACACACAATAGACCAGACTCATCGGATAAAAACAAAAAAAGTAAAGATCAAATAAACTTTTGTAAAGTCCGATGTAAAAAAAGTAACTTAAAAATGTGCCTTATGGCTGAGCAAAAAGGACCAGTTTAGCAAAAATGCAGATAGTGCTGGCATACGGTCTTATATTGTCTACCTAGATAGCATAATTAGACAAATAACTTAATTAAAAATCACCTTGTCTCGAACACTCGGAATATTTTTATTAGAAGTACGCTGCGCGTTATTTTTTAAATAAAATTGATCTAGCTGCAAAGACGATATTTGATACAGGAATATATGCTTTATAGAGGTTCTTATGGTAATATAATGAAATACTTAAGTCGGGTATACAGATAGATATCTCTTGGGTATTTTATAATAACATTAATAACAATAAGCTGAAGGCAAGGTATATAAAAGTAAAGCTTAAGAAGCCTGTTTGAAGTAGTATATGAAAAATCTTTTATTATATAAAATTCTCCTGTTACAGTGTTTGCCCTCAAACTCCTCAAAACGAATGAACCAATTTTAATGAAATTTCGTATATACATTAGTTAGACTTGAGAATAGGTGTTAATTTTTTTTTTTAATCACAACTCCGAAATCGCGTCGCACCTAGTTTATCTAATAAAAGTAATAAATTTAATTGTTTTTGGTAATCTCTTGAAATGTCATCGAACCCGCGATACGCAACGCAGTAATCAGTATCGCTCAGCTAATACGCCAAAAGTGTTGTCAAATACACCAACACGTTGTATTTCAGCATTTTTTGTAACAGCTAAAAGTTTTTTAACATTACTTCTGTTTCAAATCAACATATATTATTTCTCCAAGGGTCTGAAACCGTTTTCTCCCTTTTTCTCTCTTTCTATCGAACCAATCTGAACGTCCGACCCACCAATCGACAGATATTCGTCCCTGGTACCATGGAATACTATTTTCAAATTCCTCCGCTTCACTGTTTATTTATAAAAACGACTTAAAAATTCTAATTTACGCTCTATGCATCTTATTCGCTTATGGATGAGTACTTAGGACCATACTTTCTTCCCCCTCAAGCGGTTCTGTTAGTATAGTGCGAATTTTTCGCACGGGTCAGCTAGTTAAATATTAAATCATCATCCTTCCTATTCCTCAGTTTTTTAAGTGAATAGGCTTAATAAACTAGTGCGCTTTACCATCAACGATTGCACCACTGCTTACCATCAGGCGGGATTGCAGTCAAGCACTAGTTTATAATTATTAAAAAAAAACCCTCAGTTATAAAGATTCGCCTAACTAAAACGATAGTGGATTTTCGCCCTTGACCACAAATTCCCAGATATAGCTGATCTTGCATTGTTTAGGATTTAAGTAGAATGAGAAGTCAGCTTATACAGGAAAAGTATTAATCTATATCAATACTAATGTATAAAGCTAAAGAGTTTGTTTGTATGTTTCTTTGTTTGTTCGCGCTAATCTCGGGAACTACTGGTCCGATTTGAAAAATTCTTTTTGCGTTGGATAGCCGATTAATTCAGGAAGGCTTTAGGCTATATAACATCACGCTGCGACCACTAGAAGCGGAGCATAATTAATTCCACGCGAACGAAGTCGCTGGCGGCTGCTAGTATATCATTATTGCGTTAAGTTTTGGCTTCTTTGGTACTTATAGGTTTTATCGAGTCAAATTTAGTTTAAACCTTGCCACTCATGAATTCAACCATAAACGCCAAGACACACTAAATTCAACAAAACTCACTAAATTAGCACATATAACAATACTAGCTTTCCGCCCGCGGCTTCGCCCGCGTGGATATCGGTTATATCGCGCTTTTTAGATTTCCCTCAGGATTATCATTTTTTTCCGGGATAAAAGGTAGCCTATGTTCTTTCTCAGGGTCTAAAGATTGTCTGTGCCAAATTTCATCAATATCGGTTGAGAGGTTTAAGCGGGAAAGCGTAACAGACAGACAGACAGAGTTACTTTCGCATTTATAATATTAGTATGGATAGATTCGAATTTAACTGCTTCACAATGGGGCAGAATACAATTCAGTACATTGTTCAGTTATTGCTTGCTCGGGGCAAGCAAACGCATTTTCACCTCGAAGTGGAAGAAAACTTATTTCTCATTTGTTTCTCACTTGTTTCTCGTTTGGGCAAAGATCTTACCAGAAAAAAAGTACTATTTTTTAACATACAGCGGTATGTTAAAAATAGTACTTTTTTATTTTATTTGCAATATTCCTCTAGAATATTAATCATAGTTTAGCTCTGATTACTTGTAAATACCATTTAATTTTAAAAATAATTGAACTGCAATTACGTATTTCTATATCTACTTGATACTTATAAGCCACTAGCTTTCCGCCCGCGGCTTTGCCCGCGTGGAGTTCGGTTATATCGCGCTTTTTAGATTTTCTTTGGGAATATCAAATTTTTCCGGGATGAAGGGTAGCCTGACTTTCGCATTTATAATATTAGTATGGATACGGAAGTAACTCTGTTCGTCTGTTACGCTTTCCCGCTTAAACCTCCCAACCGATTTTGATGAAATTTGGCACAGACAATCTTTAGACCCTGAGAAAGAACATAGGCTACCTTTTATCCTGGAAAAATTTGATGTTCCCGAGGGAAATCTAAAAAGCGCGATATAACCGAACTCCACGCGGGCGAAGCCGCGGGCGGAAAGCTAGTTTATAATATTAGTATGGATTAGCGGCAGTCCATAGAGACACATTACACCCATGTTTGATAAATAAGAACTTTTTTAAATGCGTAATGGTATTACAAAGAAAATCAATGTTTTTTTTTATTTGTTTAGTTAAATAAATTTAAATTAAACTTTCATGATTAGATTTGAATAATTATAGCCAGTCAAGAATTCACGGCATTTTGTTGACATTCATATCTGAAGCGAAGTAGGTAAATCGAAACCTTTGCAATATCCTTTACCAATGTTATTGACTAAAGGGAAAACGTTTTTGAATAAACAATTCGGTAAATGAACCCCCCAAACTGCCACCCCTTCCCAGAACTTTCACCAAGTTCTCTCCAATTTTTTTCATTTATTTATAATTTATACATCATTTTCTAACCAACCAACAACATACAAAAACTTTATTCGTTTAAAAATGTTTACTCCTGGACCATTAAGATAGGTTCTCATTGAGGGTCTAATATGATTTATTCCTCATTAAGCCAATTCACTCACTGAGAAACTAAATTAACATAAAATGTTTGCGATAGAAAATCGACGTTAAAAGTAATAAATTAATACTGAATACGAAGGTAGCTTTAAAATAAAGAGTAAATATCAACTAAACACCAACCGAGCAAACACGGACCTAAAGTGAATTAAATGGATTAATAGAAGGGGCATTCATGGCAGTGTACTGACAAATAAATGTATTTGCTGTGGTTTTTTTTTTGTATTTGTTTATGTATTTAGAACGACTGAAACCAATTACACTTTTAATTTTTTATTACTAGTGACACATGATTACATACCGTATATTTTATATTTTATGTTCTATTTATTGTCCTTCGAATCCAATACTTCGTTTTCCGTAATTGACTGTTTTGGGAGGAGGTGTTACTAGGTAATTGGAGTTTCGTAATTTAATTTTATGCACTTGATGTTTTTTTGCTAAATTTAGTGTTGCGTGAATATATTTATATAGCTTTCCGCCCGCGGCTTCGCCCGCGTGGAGTTCGGTTATATCACGCTTTGTAGATTTCCCTCGGAAATATCAAATTTTTCCGGGATATAAGGTAGCCTATGTTCTTTCTCAGGGTCTAAAGATTGTCTGTGCCAAATTTCATCAAAATCGGTTGAGAGGTTTAAGCGGGAAAGCGTAACAGACAGACAGACAGACAGAGTTACTTTCGCATTTATAATATTAGTAGGTATGGATTTTCCGTATTAGTACACATAAATAATACTTATATATTTGGGAAATGTTCATTATTTTAGTTTCTACGTATATTTTCTGAGTTGTAGTTCTAAATTTATAGTTACATAGTATTTTTATCCATTTATTTTGCGCTGTTTTTAATATTTCTAGCCTAGATTTGGCTGCGGTCTCCCAGATTTCTTTAGGGTAGTCTATGTGTGGTAATTATAAATTATACGTATCGAATTATAAATTGTGAAGAGCTCCTGTAAGTAACAAGAGTTTACATCTGGTTTTATCTAAAAGAGGCTTCCAACTAAGGTAGTTATCTAAAATTAAACCTAGATATTTCTCTTTCGTTTTTCTTTTAATAAATTGTCATTTAAGTTGTATATTATCGCCTGTTCTTTTTAATTTTGGGGCCTATCACCACATAATCCGTTTCTCTCTTTTAAACTAAATACTACATATTTAGAGTATAAAAATTAAATTGGAACCAGTCATTAAGTATATCCAAATCTTTTTGGATGTAAGACATAATATAGGCGCGGTTTAGGTAAGGACCAGGCCCGAGTCGACGGCACGTCACGCGTGGCTCAGAATATCGTGACGGCGACCACGAAGACCGATGACTCCTGGGTCAGGGTTGCGGGTTGGTTAAAAAAGAAACTGTGGCCCTGGCCGTCGCACAGGCAAGTGAAGAAACACGGGTGGGTCAGTAAAAGTCTGACACGCCCTTCCGCTCCGCCCAGAGCGGGAAAAGTCATTTGATGATTTCTCATCCCAACAAAAAAAAAGGCATCATAGACTCGATTGAATACCGAAAATAGAAAAGACTTGCATCGTCTATAATATCTGATAAACAAATCATAAGACCCATTTCCATATATGAGTCTACTAGACAGTGATTACAATGCCTAATTATTCATTGAACCATTAACATGGAAACTTCTAATGAACATGTCTCAAGTTTTTATAAAAAGTTGAAAATTAGTATTCAAATAGAGTGAATGTCGCCAGGCAGTGGCCGGCTCGGGCAACCCGCCACCGATGTAGCGATGTTGGGTCATAAATAATAACTTCATGCATATACAATGGGCGCCATCTCCTAGCCTGGCTCCTTCGCTCGCGACGACGACACCCATTCATGATTTTCAGTAAAATATAACCAAGGAAAAGTGATATTGAACTCCATTTCACACTTGTTGTTTCATTCCAAATGCAAGACTGATTTATTTATGGAGTTTACATATTTTATACGTGTGAAATATTTGCAAAACAGTTCTTGTATTACTTTGTTATATTATATCATTATTTGCTATTAAAAAACTACAGTCGTCTCGTTAATTTAGACAGGATTTGAGCGATGTTGTTCGAATACTACTCTTGCACACTAGTTTTTCAATCATCCCAAGGTTGGAGTCTTATCTGACAAAGTTGCGAGCACACCAATCCATTTGTCGTTAAAGTTAGCCCACGCTAGCACATCAATCCATTTGTAAATTATTTCACCTTGTCGAAATTCTCGATTCCGTACGAGCTTAGTTAACTTAGGTTCAATGTCCATTAGCGGAAGTATCGTACGTTCCCGCGCCCCCGGCGTAGGTGTGTGATTTTTACATGGGCAGATCCCGCCATCCGCCCTAGGGCGACGGACATCCATGACGATTTTTCACCCCGGAAAAATGGAAAAAAGGTCATTGAACCATTTTTTTTTTTATTTTCCGTCCCAATATTTAAGAGTCAACGGCTCATTAATCTTGAATACGTGAATTGCAATGTGGAAGCACCTCAATAAGAAGAAAAAAATCAAGTAAGATAAGTCAAGAGCGATATTTCACAAATTGTTTTTAATGTAATACAATAAACGCTTACAAATTCATGTATTGACGTACGGTACAAATGTCTCGGACTGTCTCTCCTACACGTATGTGAAGTACGAATAACAAATGGCGGTTACGGCCTGATTGAGATCTAATTTATTGGCTCGCATTCTGAGAACAGCCGCATTCTAAATCACAATAATGGCACGCGGGCCTCGTTCTAGCTCAAGCCTACAGATTACGTGTATTGTAAACGGTTTCTCCCACACATTACAATGTTCGGTGTCGTTAAATTTAATTTAGGATGTTGGTACACGGTATCGATATATTAACGGGCAGAGTTCTCTTACAAAATTCATAAGTACGGTAACAGGTGTAAAAGCCATTTTCAAGTATTTAAATAAGTGGTTTTCCCTTAGTCCCGCCAGACAAACCATAACGCGTTTAAAAACAGCTTATCACTACGTAGTTTTAATCTATAGCTCGGTGTCGGGAGTCAGCTTAAGGCTCTGAGGTTTGATCCCGGACAGGCGCTTTACTTTGTGTAAATTACTTCATCACCACTGCTTTCAAAACGGTGAAGAAATACGTCGTGAATAAACCGACCAATGTTTTAGAACCGCATACGATCCACAGGGTGAATTACGGCCCAGTCCCTCTCATCGAGAGGCGGCCTGTGTCGCTTCAGTGAAAATATTATAAGATCGTTATGACTTGTCCGTAGTATACAGGAATACTGCGCGGCTGTGTGGCTGTTCAGGTTGAATTTGATTATTGTCTCTGGCGAATCTCATCTGGTGAATGATTTTATAAGTGAGTTATTTTATTTTGAAGTTTTTCTAAAGGATCCCAAAAGGTACTGCAACCCATTGACATTTAATCACTACAACAGGTTATGGGCCCAGAATGGGTGCAGCAGTAAGCTTGTAATTGAAAATGTGACTATTTGAAGAAGATGGTAGGCAACAACATCAGCCGCCGGCATAAGTTACCACCCACCAGACAAAGTCTTGCCGCCAAGCGATTCGTCGTGTTCCGGCATGATGTCTGGTGAAGCCATATGGTGGGCGGGTCTGAGCAGTTGTGTTGCTATGTGTGCCGGGTACGATGTGCCTAATGTTGTTGTGTCGGGAGTTTGGTCGTGGAGGGTCTCCAGATCATCCTCTGGCGCAGCATCGTTGGTCGTGTTGTTGGGTTAAACATTGCATCACCTCGCTCAACTGCCGTCTTCCTTCCTATTCACTGAAATTTTTTGAGTGAATAGGCAATAAGCTAGTGCGCTTTACCATCAACGATTGCATCACTGCTTACCATCAGGCGGGATTGCAGTCAAGCACTAGTTTATAAGTATTAAAAAAAAAAAAAAAAAAAGATATTGATTATTAGTTTGAGAGGGGAAGTTTAGAAAGAGAAAATGAAAATGAAAATTTTGATGTCAAAGAAACAAGAGAGGACCGATTTTTCTAGAATAATAAAATAATGGTGAAGAAAATGACGTTTTTGAAAATTATATGGAGGAAATACCGATAGAAATACCGATGGAATACAATTTTGGTGAAAATAAAATATGTATATTAAAGGAAACAGAAATTTATTTGGCAATATTATGTTGATGATGGAATTCTATAATAAATATTGGAAATAGTGGAAAAGGAAAAGAAAGAAGGAAGGACTGGAAAAAGTATTTGAAATTAGAAGATTAAATAATTATTGGAATTGGTATAGAGGTTATAAAGAAAATTATTTGAAAATTTATGAGAAGTTTTACACTGAACAACGAATGAAGAATTTTGGATACGGCAACTTGAAAGAAAAAGCATTTCCGAATATTTGAATTGTTGCACATCAAGAGGGGAAGAATATTAGTGTTGATGTGCATAATTATAGGAAATTGATGTGATATGGAGGAGGAGTTTTCTACTTTTCAAGAAGAACAACAAAATGGAAGAATATTAGTGGTGATGTGCAGTAGACAATTGATGTGATGTGCTTAGTTATAGGCAATTAATAGGATCTTTATTATATTTGATAAATAAAATTTGACCAGATGTATTAGGGGTTTGTTGGTAGGTTTTACAAATAATAGAGATGAGTTGGGATCCTGCCAAATTGAAAGTTATGTATTCAAGGGTTGTGTCATGTAACAAAAGTGTAAAGGTTAGTGATATTTATGAAATTGAAAGTTATGTAAAAGCTGCATTTTAGATAGGGAGTTTATTTTAGATATGATGTTTTAGTAGTAGGGTTGAGGTTAGTTAGATGGTGTGTTTTCTAATAGTTTTTGAAGTTTTAGGTAGGGTATGTCTTTATAATAGAGTGGAAGTTTTAGATGGGGTATGTTTTCTAATAGAGCTGAAGTTTAGATAGGGTGTGTTTTCTAATAGAGCTGAAGTTTAGATAGGGTGTGTTTTGTAATAGTTGAAGTTATAGATAGGGTATGTTTTGTAATAGTTGAAGTTATAGATAGGGTGTTTTGTGATAGAATTGAAGTTATCGATAGGGAGTTTATGGGCAGGAAGACTGTCGGAGTTGTCGAAGTTATAGATAGGGAGTTTGAAGTTAAAGATAGGGAGTTTGAAGTTAGATAGGGAGTATGAGTTATAGATAGGGAGTTTGAAGTTAAAGATAGGGAGTTTGATGTTAGATAGGGAGTTGTTGAAGTTAAAGATAGGGAGTTTGAAGTTTATAGACAGGGAGACTGTCGAAGTTATAGATAGGGAGTTTGTTGAAGCTATAGATAGTGAGTTGAAGTTGTATTGAAGTTTTATATGAGTTGTTTTGTATTGGGGGGTTACAGGTTATGTATTGAAGTTTTATATGAGTTGTCTTTGTATTGAGGGGATTATAGGTTATGTATTGAAGTTGTTTAAAGAGAGTGTATTGAAATTAATGTTTGAAAGTTATGTCTTGGGATGATTTTGAGACAATAATAAAATTCAGAGGGGACGTTGAGGTCGAATTTGATTATTGTCTCTGGCAGCTAACATTTTATAAATAAATTAGGTAAATATATTTGAGTTTGGAAGTCTAGGCAGACAAGTAAAAAATGTTTTATTGTTTCAGTAGTATGGTTTTTGGCAGCATCAAGTGAACTTGAAAAATGTAGTAACTTAGTACAAAAAATCACAAGATGTTCTTTTATACAACAGTTTGTTTTTTGAGCGAGTTTAAAGTATGCAAATATATTGAGTGAATGATTTTATAAGTGAGTTATTTTATTTTTAAGTTTTTCTAAAGGATCCCAAAAGGTACTGCAACCCATTTCCATTTATTCACTACAACATTGGCGTCCTCACTATGCAACTCATGGTCTTAAAGCGGATCCAGAAAAGATTTTTATACAGTGTTGCCTATTCTACGAGACTGAATAAAAATTTCCGAGCTGCGGAAAACGTTTTGAAATTTTTGTTAAGAATTCACTCCAAAAACGAAGAGATAATATAGAATATAATTTCTCTGTTCAAAATACTAGGTACAGAGTAACATAGACTGCCCCCAATTGTTAAGTAAGCTTTAATTTAACGTTCCCTATAATTATCCGCATCACCTAATGAAACTATTACATCCCCCTTTCCACAAAACTGTTTTAGGATCCAATTCGCGCATCTCTAACATTTGCAGGCTCCTTAATAATTCTAATAAGTCAATTGATATTTGTTCCACAACACTTCAAAAATTCAAGCGCCAAGTCCTAAAACACAAATATCAACATAGCTAACTTCATTTTTTTATTTTCCCCTTACTGACGTTCCCATTGGTTGCTGTAAAGTTATTTCTGCACTTTTTGTAATTTTCATTTGTGTGAGAATTTTATTTTTGCATGCTGTCTATTGCATCATTTTGTACACTATTATTATGTATATTTTATTATGTATTTTTATTATGTATTTTGTGCACTCGTATCTTGCTTGTATTGTTGTTAAGTTTTTGTATAAAAATTATAGATTGGAACTTCACCTGCAAATGATTTTTAACCTTGATAGTTTGAAACAAAGCTCTCTTTCAAGCAGGAACACTGTACAGTTAAAATAATAAGAATCGAACATCACACTATAGTTATTGTTCAACGTTTTCTCGAAATACCGCCCACGATGTATGGGAATCATGGGATGAGAAGAAACTTCATCTATTCGGAACTTCGGCCCCGCCTTCCTGACATTTTCCCCTACATATACGAGTATATTAAATACTAGCTGACCCGGCGAACTTCGTTCCGCCTTAAAGGCAATATCACATCACTACTTTTTAAATTAGGATAATTTTAAATAAATACATATTATTATTCAATTATTCTTTATTTGGGAGCACAATCCTGGCGGTTCTCCGGAAATCTTTAATGTGCTACAATACTCGCAAACAACATCCATTGGCCCAATGCGAACGCCATTGCTCTATATTATATGCGTATTGAAACGCTGCCCGATTCAAATCAGTATTTGATGAATTTCTTCTTGTGCTTCGTAAATTATCTAGCGCTTGATCTCTGAGGTTTGCTCGACGATTTCGCCAACCGGGCCGTTTCACGGGCTGCCTCCCTTTGCTCTGGTGAGTGAGAAGCACGAAGTCGAGCCATACTAAGGCTGCGCTCTTCAAGTGCAATTTCTTGCTCTTCTTCAGTTCTTTTTTTTGTTTTGGATGGGTAATCATCTAATGACCTCTCCCGCTCTGGGTGGAGCGGAAGAGCGTGTCAGACTTTTATTGACTAAAATCCACCCGTGTTCCTTCACTTGCCTATGGAACGACCAGTGCCATGGTTTAATTTTTAACCAACCAGCAACCCTGTGGACTAGTCCTCGTGGACCCCGTCAAGGTGTGCTGACATCTCTTTGAGGCGCGTGTGAAACACAACGCGCCGTCAACCCGGGGCTGGTTCTTACCAGGAGGCTAGCTGCCTATCGCTCGCCGCCCGCAAGCCCGCGCCAGACCGATTCCTGCGGCGGTTTGAGGCGTGAGGGTAGTGGGATTTCAGCTCCCTCACGCGCTCCGCCTCCTCCTTTGCCAGCATCACTACTTCACAGAAGGAGGTGAAAGCTTGCCATGCGCTCTTGCTCCGGACTATGGCCCGGACCAAGGGCGGACGCGAGAGATCGCAGCCGATCGCCACCACGAGGACACGGCTGTGCTTTACCCAAGCCGGGCAGACCTCCACCATTTGCTCCACCGTGTCCTCAGGGCGATGCACACAGTGGTCACCCTGGCGTTTCCTTCCGCCTTATACGGAACAGGAACCTTCCGAAACAGCCGTATCCGGTGAGGACCTACGTCAGTCGGAAGGTGAGGACGCCGTGGCGCCTCTCTAGCTAATCCTCAAAGAGAGGATTTTGATGTTTGTGGCGTGCTCAGTGCTGGATTGCGACAATCACACTTTCCATGTCTCTGTATGCTGTACTGCGATTTTTCGCGGCAAAGTGCGGCGTGCGCGGATAGTGTTTCTCCACAATTTAATGGATGTTATTATACATATAAAAGTTTCTTTTTAATTACTCTATCTATTAAAAAAAAACCTCATCAAAATCTGTTTCGCAGTTTTAAAGATTTAATCATATAAAAGGACATAGGGAAAGAGAAAGTAACTTTGTTTTATAGTATGTAGTGAAGTGGTAAATGGCACAGCAATACAATATTTTATATTTTGAAGTTGAAGTTTGCTTTGGGGCTTTTATTAAAAAAATTAAACCAGCAGAGAGTATTTATATTCCTTGTTTTAAATGAATGCATCAATATTCAACCTGTAAGACTTTTTTTTTAATATGCTGAGTAGTGCAGTAGTGTGTTTGTACCATTTTTAGCAAATGAACCGCTAACTTATATTTTGACTGAGTTGTTTTGTTATTCCATGTCAGTCGCGTTTGTTATACCATGTCTTATGTCACGTCACACGGGAACGACGGGAACAACGGGAACGGGATAAAAAGTATCCTATGTGATATGTCCTTTTCCCAGTTCTTATCTACCTCCCTAACAATTTTGAGCCATACTGGTTAAGCGGTTCTTGAGTTATAAATAGAGTAACTAGCACGACTTTCATTTATCATATACATAGACTTCATTCAAATCGGACCAGCCCTTTAGGAGGAATTCAGTGACGTACACACGTACAGCAGATTTAGGAATATACCCATGGAAAGCATATTGTCATCTACATTTGTAACAAAGATATCATGCCTCTTTCTACTCTAGAGCTCTTGTGTCAGTCTCTTTAAGTTAAATAAAAAATCTTAAATATTTATTTCTATTTATTTTTTCTCTTTTATTTCATAAGTACAATCAATTTTAGTTAAATAAAAAAAAAATAACATATTTTTTTACTTTTTCCCCTTTTAGTTCTTATGTACAATTTTCTTTTTAAGAACTACAAAAATTAAAAAAAACTATAAACTTGTCTAAAAACAAAAAAGAAAACTCGTGATTGGCCGGGTTTGAACCGCCAACACCAGCCATCGCGAGTAGACTATCGACTACGCTACAGCCGCTATTTCAAGCCACGCGAAATTAGCGCCCATATTATGCGTGAAATATTGCGAAAGAGAAAACTCGAAAACATGCGCTTCCCCAGACATAAGACTGAGCTAGATCGATTTCTCGTCCCCAAAACCCCCACATATTAAATTTTAGCGAAATCGTTAGGGCCGTTTCCGAGATTACATGCTTCTTCAAGTGATCAACGCCATCTGCCGGGCTGATTTGTGAATCTAAACCATCCAGGTCACCACTGAAACGCATACAGAAAAATTCATTAAAATCGGTCAAGCCGTTTAGGAGGAGTTCAATGACATACCTACACACGTACAGCAGGATTATATACATAAAGATTATATAAATTACAATTATAGGTATGTAAATAATAGCAAAAAAAGGGACATATAATGTCATACACAAATAATTCCTTAAAATGCTAGTAAAAGCTATCTAGCTATCTGGGAGTTAAGAACAAGGAGTTCTTACCTCCTAGATAGCTAGACAGCTTCCTTATATATATATATATATATATATATATATATGTATATATAAGGAAAATACTGATATTGTAGTATAGATTTAATGGATATTAAAACAAACACAGAGTTTGTTTTCAAAGGCCAACCGCCCGTCATACTAAAACAATATTTTCATGGGGCTAGTATTTTATAATCAGGAATTGACTCAACCGTCCCATTCGTGTAGGTCGAGTAGGTATAGAAGTTATCTGGACTGTTTAAATTTCGGTACCTGCCACACCATTAAATTTCGATGGTCTTAGAAAATTAACACTGTACGTATTGAATATGTTCATAATGTATGAAAGAACCTAAACTTATTTTTAATAACAAAGTGACGCTTAACCTGAGAAGAGACTGAACGTTTAAAATTATGAAAATTGCCAACCTGTTAGCCATCACTTATAAACAATTTAAACTTTGAGGCTCCTGTTCTCATGTTTTTATTTAATGAATTACATAGGAGCCTCCGTGGCGTAGCGGTAGCGGACGCGGCCGCTGCGCAAGGTGGCGCGGGTCCGATCCCCGCACAGTGCAAGTATTTGTATGCATGAATATGAATACTTGCACTGGTCTGGTCGTGCCTCGGAAAGCACGTTAAGCCGTTAGTCCCGGTTGCCATACAAACGTCTAGTGGCAGTCGTTACGGGTTGTTAGAGCCCTCAAAAGTCCAACAATTGGTCTAACTACAATGCTTCGATGTCGCCTTCGGGTTGTGGAGGTCAGACGGCAGTCGCTTCACGGAAAATCTCGAAGTTTAGCCATTTCAGCAGTTGGACTGGTAAAGCGGACCCCAGACTCCAAAGCTGAAAAGGCTTCGGATGCGACTGGGATTAACGCTGTGATGATGATGATGACATAGGATCTTTTAATTACTGCTACCTTCCGTAGTTAATCAACAGACCTAAGTTGACTACTTGTATAAAGTTCGTAAAACTGCGCAAGCTAGGTTTCCATTAAGTTTACATAATAGTGCTCCGGTTAGATGTTCCTCATTTTATTCTAAATAAAACTTTCATTTTATTAAAGCGCAGTTTAACTAGGTCAACTCTAAAATATTTGATCACCTAGCAAACTGGACGGGGTACATTGTTCAATTTTGAATTAGCTTAGATGAACGGGTTTATCATAGTTAAGTTACTACTTTGAAATCAATGAGATTATTTTAAATTTCGTTACTTTAGGTTCCTAAGACCATTTTTTTAGGTAAATGGGGAAATGATGTAGTTTTTAATTTAAGTACGATTATTTAAGCATCTGAGAACTTTATTCGAGGAATTGTTTTGAAATTGCAACAGTTATTTTGTACGAAAACTGTCAAAATCAATTTATTCCTGCAATAAAAGTTATTTGGGAGTTGAAAATCAGACTTTAAAGGACTAAGTTGTCAATGTTACGTACATTTTAGGTATTTTAAACCAATTTAAAATAAGGAATTAAAACATTTAGCATAAAAACTACTTTAATAAAGAATTTTTGGAGTCACTATTCTAGTTTATTATTATTTATGTAATGGGCTACCACTGTAGCCTACTTATCGACTATAGGCCTCAACGTACGAGCAAGTCATGTGTGCGAATCAAGTCAGCCACTTCAATTTGTGTACATTATTTCATCACCAATTCTCTCATCCGAAAATACGGAGAAAAGTAGGTACTCATATTTTTTAAATTTTATTGTATAACTGCTTTTCCTTCAGACTGCAATGCAATTTGGACAAAAGCGCATTGGAGCTAATTTGTTTTCAGTCTTGACCACTAGAAAAAGTTTCACGTTGGTTTTAGGTTGTATTTTGACAATTTTTATATGATAAAACTGCCAATAATTCAAAACTATTCCTCGAATAAAATTATTTGGCGTTAAAAAATCAAGCCTTAAACAAGTGTATGGCAATATGACTTATTTTTATTATAATTTACCCTTTTCTTACTTTAATTTTGCAGATCTTATGTATTTAAGAAATGCGAAGTCAAATTTCTTTATTCTTTAACTTTTCCACTTTTTTTTTATTACATTAACTTACTCTGGAATTGCCTTTAAATAAAGTGATTACGTTACATGCTTTGTCGTCATTCGAGAATTTAATCTTTGTGCTAAACTATTACTTGCATAATTGGCAAATGTCATAAGTTCAGCCAATGGATGCGGGCAGCACAAGACCGTTCATTGTGGAAAGCCATGGGAGGTCTTTGTCCAACTGTGGACCACTTTAGGCTAAAGAAGAAGAAGAATAAGTTTGCCATTACTTCTCCATACTGCTCGCTGATTTGTTCATTATATATCAATTCATTAATGCACGTCCTGCTCCACAGCCACAGACAATTTTGTAGGTTTGGAGGAGATGCCATTCCCCCTTTTTGTTGTTTTCTAAATATTCCTTTTTATTTTATTTGTTTATTTCAACGTTGTGCACAACATTTTGCTACCATGATTTTGCAAGTAATATAGTATTGTATAATGTAAAAGCACTTTTCAAGTTTGTGAATGTGAGGCACCATGGACTATGATTTGTTTTATATATATATATATATATATATAACTTGTTTGACATTGCGAGATTGGCAGTTGAGAATTGTCATGCTCACTCAAATGTCTTGCTGATGGTGGCGCGTGTTGTTGGGTCATTTGGTTCCCTTCAATATGGTTGAGCTAAGTGGGGCTGATGCGCGCGTCATGCTCGTGAACGGGGGCCGTCAGTGGAGACTGGTCATCTCTTAGCTGCCAGTGGGCTTAATTCATTTATATATTTTAATTAATTTTACATTGTGCTCACATGATAGAAGCAACATAAATATGTAACGAAGAAATGTAACCCATATATTATGATTTTAAAAGAGTGTCCATGGAGTTTCTTGCACGTTCTTCTCCATAGAGATCTACGCTTTGGAACGTGCAATTTAGCTTCACTTTTCTTGAACTGACCGACATTGACTATTCAAAAGTCTTGGTACTTTTACATTCCCCCTTTTTGTTGTTTTCTAAATATTCCTTTTTATTTTATTTGTTTATTTCAACGTTGTGCACAACATTTTGCTACCATGATTTTGCAAGTAATATAGTATTGTATAATGTAAAAGCACTTTTCAAGTTTGTGAATGTGAGGCACCATGGACTATAGTTTTATATATATATATATAACTTGTTTGACATTGCGAGATTGGCAGTTGAGAGTTGTCATGCTCACTCAAATGTCATGCTGATGGTGGCGCGTGTTGTTGGGTCATTTGGTTCCCTTCAATATGGTTGAGCTAAGTGGGGCTGATGCGCGCGTCATGCTCGTGAACGGGGGCCGTCAGTGGAGACTGGTCATCTCTTAGCTGCCAGTGGGCTTAATTCATTTTTATATTTTAATTAATTTTACATTGTGCTCACATGATAGAAGCAACATAAATATGTAACGAAGAAATGTAACCCATATATTATGATTTTAAAAGAGTGTCCATGGAGTTTCTTGCACGTTCTTCTCCATAGAGATCTACGCTTTGGAACGTGCAATTTAGCTTCACTTTTCTTGAACTGACCGACATTGACTATTCAAAAGTACCAAGTGATGGTTAATTTGAAATAAACGATTTTGATATGATTTGATTTGATTAAGACCAGGATCCCATTGCGTAATCATTGCCATGGTGGTAGTGGTGTTTGAACCTAAAATAGTTTTTACATTGCTTTTATTTGGTTAGGATTAAAACGCTTAGTTGGTCAGGGTTTATTGCCTTTTAATATTTCGAAATGAAACTGATTGTTATTCATATTTATATACCTGGAAATATAACACTTTTGGCCTGCAATGGAGCAATTCCATAATACTTTCAAAAATAACATTCAAATTTAGAACATAGTTATTTTGATGAGAAAAGTGAAAGAGTGGTGACACCTACTACTGGGACCAGGCCTCCTGTCAGACTGATTACTCAGTCTAACTAGTCTTATGTAAGTTACATGCGTCTTATTTAACAATAGACAAAATATAACTGGAATAAAATAAAAACAGGCGCACAGGTCTGTAGCGGTTCCACATGCGAACAACGAGACAATGACGACTTTGACCTACCGGTCAAGCAAGGTCGGTCGGCAAGTGCCTGCCAGACACAATGCCCGTATGGTCAGAGGATCCTCCTCTTGAGAGGATGAGTGATTGATCAGGTTAAGCTACGCCTGCCTGATGTCTGTGAATGGATCACCATCTTTACATACCGACACCCCTCAATACCTCGGAAAGCACGTTAAGCCTTTGGTCCTAACTGTCCTTTCACCTATCTTACCAAGCGGTATTATGTAACCCAGTAATTGGGTTATAGAACCGCTCCATACTGGTATTCAGCTGAATCCGGTAAGATAGGTAGCTGACCTCAACATAGTTGTGAAAAAGCTAGGCAGATGATGTTGTTTTTTTCATAATTATAAGATAGTGCTTGACCGCAATCCCACCTGATAGTAAGCAGTGATGCAACTGTCGATGATAAAGCGCGCTAGTTTATTAAGACCTTATTTACTAAAAAAAACTAGGTGAATAGGAAGAAAGACAGCAGTTGAGCGAAGTGCTGCAATGTTTAACCCAACAACACGACCAACGATGCTCCGCCAGAGGGAGATTGATCTGGAGACCCCCAAGACCAAACTCCTGACACAACATCGTTGTGGCGCATCGTACCCGACACACATCGCTACACAACTGCTCAGACCCGTCCTTCGTACACACGTCGTCCTTCGAACACAACGAATCGCTTGGCGGCCAGACTTGTTACAGTCTACCACCGAGAAAATCATGATCATTTATGCAAGTGTTGACGTCCATATGAATGGACTAGTATATAACTTCTGTTAAAATAAGGGATTACTCTGTAGGTTCCGTCACCTCAAAAGTGTGGATAAACTTCAATGAATATTTTGCTACCTTCATCTCTATCACATAAAAAGTAGTGTAGTAGTAGTGATTATATTTTGCAGCTTCATTACTTCAATTAAAGTAATGAAAACAGCATTCCGTACTTTAAAAAAATTGGAGTGGACTTGGCTTTTTATTAATGAATCCCTCTTCAGAGCTACTTCATTCATCACAACTTTTTCCGCAACTGATACCTATTGGATTTTTTTATTCAAGTATTATTGGAAAGGCACACTTGAATGTAGCGAATCCCATCGCCCAATTATTTCATTTTAGCACAGCGTTCTTCAATTTTTTGAAGTGAGATGTTTTTTAACGGCGTTGTGCACTTTTTGGGATCAGTAAGAAATGTTAAACTCGCGTCAGGATACAAGACCTGGGGTGCATGGTGAAGTGCCTGCTCGTGGCATACCATGGTCAATGGCAGTCCCAATTGCCCACCAGGTTTTGGTGGACACTTGGGGCTGGCGGCTAATCTTCAACATAATGGCATAGGCTGTCCAGATTTACTGAGCAGTATTCAAATTACTTATATTCCTACCAGAATCCCACGCCATCCACAAGCATTATTTAAGGCTCCACAACACCGCACTAATCTGGGTAAACATTCGCCAAGTTATAGAATGACCCATCAATATAATTGTATGGCTAATTCTTCGGCAGACATCGACATCTTCTCAAATACTCTGAGTACATAAAAATCTCTAATTTTTGAAAACTTTAATGACATAGTATGTGGACATGCGCAAGAGTCGTAGTAAGATTTATATGAACTATAAATATTTAATGTTTAATTTATTGTCAAACAATTAATTTTAATTTAATATAATTTTGTATTATTGTAATTCCATTGTATATTGTAATTTTATTTGATTGTTTTACTTTCTTCTCAATTTATCTAATGTTAACTTTATTTCATTATCATTATTTGACATACTTAAGAAAATGCTTGTTACTGTTTCTTTTTTTTTTTAACTAATTTTATTATTGTGTCTTGATGGATTTTTTTGTTTAATTTAACATTGTATTAAAATTTATATAATATGGCATTGCTTTAAAATCTAATTTCATATAAAATTGTTTTAAAATTAAATTTGTATTCATGCTGTTATATTATTATTTTCATGCTGTGACTGCTTATAAAGTGGAGAAGCACCAGGTCATATCTAGGTGAAAATATATGCTCCTACTGTTTATATAATATAAATTGTAATTTTTATCTTTTTTGGCAAATAAACGATAGTTAAGTGCATTTATATTGATAGGTACATAATGCGATACGTGTGATATTATTCGCTACCATTCCAAAGTATTCAAAACGCACAACGTTATTTCAAATTTTTACTTCTGCCGGCACTCTCGGAGTGCAACCCATTGTTTTTTTTTTAGTTTTAATCTTCCTTCAAAGGGACCATAATAGGTATTAAATAGCCGATAGCCTTCCTCAAACCTGATAGGTCCAATAAATGCAGAATGGTTTTTCCAAGTTTTTTTTTTTTTTTTTAATGTGTATGGCTTTTGCTGAGGAACAGGCTCTTTTAAAAGTTTTTGAATAATTTTTAACAAAATCTTGAAAAGCTTCATCATGGTTAAATGTTTTTCCCTGCTTTTATAAATACCTGGGGTTGCCCAGTCACTAAATATAATACGGTCGCTAACAGGCAATGTTTTTTTTGTGAAAACTTTCATAAATTCACAATTAATGAGGTTAAATAGTACACTATACGCATGATCCGGATTGGCGTGATAAGGCAAGTCCGGTAGCTTTTCAATTAAATTATTTTTAAATTGTCCTAAACGATTTTCATTTATAGGAACAAAACTCACAAGTTTTTTTTGAGCTCTGACTTCACTTTTCTGAGTAAAAGTAACTAACTGGCCACAGTGATCAGAGTCTAACTCGTTTATAATTAAATGGTCAGAAGGTCTTGAGTTAGTAAAGATGTTGTCTAAACAGGTGGCACTCGTGGCAGTTATTCTAGTCGGCTCAAAGAATCTTGCGTACAAGTTATAAGACTTAAATAATGACATAAATTTATTAACTGTAGCTGATTTCTCTAGAACATTAATGTTGAAGTCTCCACAAACAACAACTGTTTTGTTACTGCGACAAGTCTTTAATAAAACTTCCTCCATATATTTCTCAAAAATATCATAGGAAGCACATGGGGGCCTGTAGACACTTATTACAATGAACCGCTCAAGCTCGATGCAAGCAATTTCAATAACCCACTCAACAGAGAGGCTTACAATATCAGTCCTTTCTTTAAATTTGAAATTGTTACGAACAATTATTAGGGAGCCACCCCTTATCATATTCACTCTGCTGAACGAGCTAGCAATCTGATGGTTATTAAAGCTGAACATGAACTGATGGGCTTTTAACCAATGTTCAGTAAGACAAACAATATCAATGTAATTACAGTTCATGAACAACTCCAATTCTAATTGTTTATTTATCACACCCTGTATATTTTGATGAACAATTTTAAGGTTATTATTATTCATTTTATTTTGAAAATTATTTGATGGGTGTGATATTATTATATCTTGGTTTATCCTTGGTGGATCCTTATTTTGTTTGTTTTATTTTTAATTTCCTACAATGAAACAGTGTTTTTGTATTTATTATATTTTAACAACAAAAAAGAATATAAAAGGGTTTACGGGTTGTTCCAAAAAAGCAATTTCGATTAATAACAATTTAGAAAATCACAGTAGGAAGATGCACCGATAAAAATAAAATAATACTTAATTTTAAAAAATACTACTTAATTTAAATTTACTATTACTTATACTTAATTTAAATTTTACTTTATTACTTAATTTAAATTTTATTTTAGTTTTTAAATTGTCCTGGTTTATCGGCCATACAACTTGACGCGCAAGTGTACTGATTGGGAGATGATTTCGCTAACCATACATGACCACAGTACTAATCAATTATAATAATTACTTATTACTACTGTTTACCACTAATGTAATTACCCATTATTACTGTTTCTAATTCGTAGAACTGCCAACTTTGGTCACATGAATTGCGAAAGTCTAATGTTAGTGTAATACGCATGACCAGACAAGAACCAAGCTGTAATTTCCCTCGGAATGGCTAACATTTTGAGATCTTATTCAAAGTAAAAGCAGCTTAGAATAATATTTGTGAAAAGTGGTTAAAGATCGACGGGACGAGCGCTTGTGGTCTGTGCAATGCTTTGAAATAAAACATCTGTAGAGTATATACTTTCATTTTGTACTTTTCACGTGAAAGTCCAACGTTAGTGTAATACGCATGGCAAGACGAGAACCAAGCTGTAATTTCCCTCGGAATGGCTAACATTTTGAGATCTTATTCAAAGTAAAAGCAGCTTAGAATAATATTTGTGAAAAGTGGTTAAAGATCGACGGAGCGAGCCCTTGTGGTCTGTGCAATGCTTTGAAATAAAACATCTGTAGAGTATATACTTTCTTGTTATACTTTTCACGTGTAATGTTTAGTATTATGTGTGCGACTCACGTTATTCCCAAGGGAACCGTAAAACTAAGACATCAGGTGCGTAGACACTACAAATTATTCTTCACTGATAACTTAATGCTGAAAGTGTTTTATAAATGGCTGAAAATTCAAGTTTTGCACTGCTAGAATTAGTTAGCATCAAGTGAATTGAAACGTTGGTCGTGTTGCTGGGTTTAACATAGCTCCACCTCGCTCAACTGCCATCTTCCTTCCTATACACTAAGGTTTTTTAAGTGAATGGGCTTAACAAACTAGCGCGCTTTACCATCAACCATTGCATCACTGCTTACCATCAGGCGGGATTGCAGTCAAGAGCTAGTTTATAATTATATATTTAAAAAAAAGACACGTTTCGTGTGAAACTAAATTAGTAGACTTCGGAGGAGGACAGGCCGAAGCGAATATCGTTGTCCGACTACGAAAAAAGCCAAGATGTTTCGGTTGTGTAGGTAAATGTTTGTAACAATACAGGTGAAACTAATGTGGGGCAACGTTTAAAATATCAATAAATTTGATTCCCTAAATTCCCTTCGTGGTAGGAAATGGCCGACCACACGGTCGATACGATAAATTAACCACTCCGAAGTAGACCCCTGACCATCATATTTTCGAGTCGCATCAAGTCATATCTTGCACCTTAAATATAAATTTCTTTGAAAACTAATAAGCTTAATAGACAGACACAGTAGAAATTATATCCTGTTAGTAAAAGTATCTAATGAAACACACATTTTAATCAAAATCAAACTGCCTGCTTTACAATACCAATTGGCGTATTACCGACTAAAAATATTATGACAGAAAAATATTACAGTGCATCTCGGCAAGCAACAGAATAATGTTGTGATGGCTACACGTCTGGCGGTATAATAACGCGGTATGTTATCGTTAAGACCTACCGCTTGTCAATAGACACGTATGTGACTTATTTGCTCGTATTATGTGCCTCGGTTACAAAATATTCTCGTGTCCTCTCGAAGCATCTACGTTATTAAGTTCGAAATTGTGGAAAATTGGTGTAAAAATCTTGCAGATGCCGATAGGACTGGGTCGCACCCACAATCACCTCGTTATTACGGATTGAGAACTTAATCTAAGCTATCGCGTTAGTATAAAGTCAAGTTTGGATCAAATATTTTAACGACTTTATTATGCTCTAAAAGCTGTTCAGCGTGAAGTGAATGTTTAAACTACGCGCAGATATTTTTGTAGAAAATCACTGTTTTTCTGGGTTTGGATTTTCGTTGTGAAATTAAACCATGGCACTTATAAGCTAAAAGTTTGATAATGTGAATTGCAGTGTGATTTGGCAGTGTAAACTTGGCGTCATCGCGAAGGTCCGGCAGTACTTCACACCGGGACGGCGTCTAATGTTGTACAAAGCACAGGTCCGTTCGTGTGTAGAGTACTGCAGCCACATTTGGGCTGGTGCTGCGAAATGTCACCTGGCTACTTTTTTTTTAATAATAGCTACCTCCAACGTTATTGGAGCCTTTTTTATAACTATACCCTTTCATAACAGTTCTCGCTATTATTCCTCTCGCACTTTTATTACGCATACCTAATTATCTTTCTGTCATTCATCGTCTTTTAGTCCAATGGGTGGGAGTCCCATTTTATTGTTTCTACTTATTTATTGTTTAGGGAAATAATTTTGTACTACAATATTTATTTATAACTTACTATAGGCACTACAACGCACTATTTTTACTACATAACATAAATTTTAATTTCTTAGCAATTATTACTTATTATTAATTATTTGTAATGTCTATTTCCCTATGCTTAACTTAAATATATACAATATCTAGTAAACATAGTATCACTATACTAATTTATCTCTATTAATTACGGTTTCGGCTATTTTTACACAATAGTTTTCGTTGTGAAATTAAACCACGGCACTTATAAGCTCAAAGTTTGATAATGTGAATTGCAGTGTGATTTGGCAGTGAAAACCTGGCGTCATCGCGAAGGTCCGGCGGTACTTCACACCGGGGCGGCTTCTAATGTTGTACAAAGCACAGGTCCGTTCGTGTGTGGAGTACTGCAGCCACATTTGGGCTGGTGCTGCGAAATGTCACCTGGCTACTTTGGATTCAGTGGAGAGGCTAGCGAAGAAGCTAATTGGTGACCCTGATTTAACTCGAGACGGTCCAAAGTTTGATAATGTGAATTGCAGTGTGATTTGGCAGTGAAAATCTGGCGTCATCGCGAAGGTCCGGCGGTACTTCACACCGGGGCGGCTTCTAATGTTGTACAAAGCACAGGTCCGTTCGTGTGTGGAGTACTGCAGCCACATTTGGGCTGGTGCTGCGAAATGTCACCTGGCTACTTTGGATTCAGTGGAGAGGCGTGCGAAGAGGCTAATTGGTGACCCTGATTTAACTCGAGACGGTCTCCAAAGCCTAGAGCATAGGCGTAGAGTAGCCCGCCTTTCGGTGTTCTATAGGATGCATTTTGGGGAGTGTGCGAGGGAATTGCATGATTTAATTCCCCCATCTCCGTTCCACCATCGGACGACCCGTCTTACGGCGAGTTTCCACCCTTACGTTGTTAACACTACTACGATCCGGACGAAGCGTTTCGCCTCCTCCTTTATACCGCGTACATCAAGGGACTGGAACAACTTGCCGGCGGCGATGTATCCGTCGGACTACAATTTGAGTGTCTTCAAGGCTAGAGTGAATAGGCTCTTAATAAACTAGCGCGCTTTACCATCAACGATCGCATCACTGCTTGCCATCAGGCGGGATTGCGGTCAAGCGCTGGTTTATAATTCTTAAAACAAGAAATCATCATCATGGCAGATGAAGATGATTTTCAACCTTTTTCCAACTATGCTGGGGTTGGATTGCAGTCTGACTGCATGCAGCTTAATATCGATATTTTTCATTTAATTTTCTTAGAATAGACTATAATTCTTCTCTTTATTCTTCATTTTCTTCTCTTCTACTTTTTTCATTCTATTTTTTGTCTTTACTTCTTTTTTCTCTCATGACTCACTGCAAGGAATTTTATTTTATTGTGTGTAATAAATACGGTTTTATAACGGATTTAATCATTTCTCATAATCGACGATTCATTTGAATGTTTCATTAATAAATGAATTTTATTCATAAATGAAACATTCAAATTAGTCGTCGGTCAGGTGTACTAAAAGTAATTAAATCAAAATATTTATTTGCTAGAATATGGACATAAGGTGTAAAAGTAAATTTATTTCAACATATTCTGCCAAAACATTCTGTCAAAATATATTCACAATCAGCAATTAATCTAATTTAAAATTACAGATTCTCTTTTTGTTATCTTGATAATGCTTTGTGGCATAAAACCTTTTACATATTCCTCGATGGAAAAGTATTATTTTAATTATTGTCAGCGATAAAAAAAAACTATTTGGTAAATAGTATATGATACATTAATAATAGACATGCAGTACCTACACAATTTTCTTAAATTATTTTTGTTCTTTTGGTGTACATAATAAAGAGTATTAATTTTTTATGATGTGTTCGGCTGTCAGCATTAATGTCAAGTAAATTGAAGTTTTTTTTTTAAATATAAATATAACCGTGGCCGAGGTAGAATTTGAAGTTTTTGAAATACTGGCTTACAGCTGTCTAAAAAGTGAACCCCACAAATTGTTTGCAAAAAGGGATGTTATAAAATCACAGAGCAATGTCATTAAGCAATATGCGTAATTATGCTACAATTATGACATTTTAATCACTGTTTTTGTTAACTTACGTAAATTATTGTAAACATTTTCATTTTTAATGTCTGGACTTGAAAAAAGAAGATGATCCCTGAGTTTGTTTCGGTTTTTCTTCTCAGAGGTAGTCAGTTAGGAAATCCCGACTCCATCTAGTTTAAAAAAATATGACATGAAAAACAGTGACGCTACTTGCAAAATTAACGATTTAATTTCCTTTCTTTTAATTCATTTCCTTTCATTAAATTTATTTTCATTTCATCATTGCATTTCCTTTCCTTCCATTTCATTTATCTTTGACACATTTTTGTGAGCTTCTGTGACAGTAGAATTTTAAATTTACTATCAAAATTTAGTAAGCTACCCATATCACAATGCCGTATCTAAATACGGATGTTGGTAATATTGGTGACATGTTAAGCTCGCCTCGCAGTATAACTGTTTACTGTCTTTCTAATTCTTTTTAAAACATATAATAAAACGATTTATTTTCTTTACAAGACGACAAGTTCAAGATTTGTTCTTGTCACATTTAATAATTGTTGTGTTAGCAGTATGCAATCTTTGTTTGTCGTTGATGAAAATAAGATAGAGTAGTGAGAGACACGATACCTCCAAGTAGCATTTTTTTTTTTTTATTAGTTATAAACTAGTGCTTGACTGCAATCCCGCCTGATGGTAAGCAGTGATGCAATCGTTGATGGTAAAACGTACTAGCTTATTAAGCCTATTCACTCAAAAAAACTGAGTGAATAGGAAGGAAAACTGCAGTTGAGCGAGGTGATGCAATGTTTAACCCAACAACACGACCAACGATGCTGCGCCAGAGGATGATCTGGAGACCCTCCACGACCAAACTCCCGACACAACAACATTAGGCACATCGTACCCGGTACACATTGCAACACAACTGCTCAGACCCGTCCTCCGTACGGCTTCACCAGACATCATGCCGGAACACGACGAATCGCTTGGCAGCAAGACTTTGTTTGGTGGGTGGTAACTTATGCCGGTGGCTGATGTTGTTGAAGCATGTCATAATTATTTGCTTTATATACGTATAAGTTTTTGTTATTCCCACGCATTGTAGGTACTCTTTCAGAAACATAACTATTGACCCAGTCGTTAGCCTTTCTCCGGATTGCATAATGCTCCAACTTTATGAGTAGCGTTTTATGACAAACAGTATCAAAGGCATCCTGTTTGTTTTCAATTTTTTATTTAAACTTTATAATATATTTTATTAAACAACTTCGAGAAGGAGGCAAATAGAAGGCTCCAGCTGGGATGGGTAGTATTTGTTAAACTTCGTCGGGTATTTTCGTCGCCCATCCCCCAATGTTTGAAGACTAAAATCTTCAACGAGTGCGTCCTACCCGTCATGACTTACGGAGCCGAGACGTGGACACTAACGGTCAGACTAGTCCATAAGTTTAAAGCCGCTCAGCGAGCTATGGAACGGGCTATGTTGGGCGTCCCTCTGAAGGACCGCATCAGAAATGAGGTGATCTGACAGAGGACCAAAGTCACCGACATAATTGACAGGATTAGCAAGCTAAAGTGACAATGGGCTGGCCACATATGCCGTATGGCCGACAACCGTTGGGGTAAATGACTCCTCGAGTGGCGACTGCGTCTCGGCAAACGTAGCGTAGGTCGCTCTTGGGCGAGATGGAGCGACGACGTCAAAAAGGTGGCTGGTAGTGGCTGGCGGAGAACTACTCAGGATCGAGTTTGTTGGCGTGCCATGGAAGAGGCCTATGTCCAGCAGTGGACTAGCAGAGGCTGATGATGATGATATTTTATTAGCATAAAACATGCTAATGCTGCTCTTCCTAAAGAATATAGTACGGCTTCTTAGTTCATAAAAGGCATTAACTTAGTTATCCATAGATGATGGGTTTTTATCATAATATGCTATCACTAAGGTTATAATATCTTTATTGGTCTTGACTGTTTTATGTCGTAATTAGAACTGCTAAGAATCTGAGCACTAATTACACTTGGTTTGATAAAGAGATTCGTGGTGGCCTAGTGGTTAAAACACCAGCCTCTGAAGTATGAGTATGCCGGTTCGATTCCAGGTCAGGCCAGTACCAATGTAACTCTTCTATGTTATATGTACTTCCTAAGTATATCTAAGACACCAATAACTGATTAAAGGTGAAGGAAAACATTTTGAGGAAACCTGAACTTTAAGTCTGAAATCGGCAACAAGCATTGAGCAAGCGTGGTGGTTACGCTCAATTCTTCTCTGTATGAGAGGAGACCTGTGGCCAGCAGTGAGACGATAAAAAGTTTGAAGATGATGATAAAATATGTGATTTTTTTACATGTATTTTTATTTAATTATTTAATAATTTATTTAACTTGTTATATCTTGGTAAGTCTAAATGTTAAATCTATTAAGTTTGTGCGTAAAACACTAATATGAGCAACCTCTTTCATGCTCTTATAGTGGAATTGTAGCTGATCAACGGGATAGGGTATTTGACTTAAAGAAACTAATTAGTCCGTCAGTCAGATTTCCAAAAAATACTAGACACGTGTTTTTTTCTTTTTTCATATAAAAAAAAAAAATTAAGACGACACAGCGCGTTGAAAACTGGTGTGACGTCACTGCACACTACACTTTTAGCGGCCAGTGACGTCACCAGCCACCACTCCTGATCTTTGATGCCTTTTATATTTGTCAATTTTTATTGACTTGATAAAACAAAATATACGTATCCAATATTTTTCTCTAATCTGAATGACGGACTAAATAGAATCAATTTTTTTTACCCAGGAAACATTACAACAAACATTACAAACACCTATTAGTTCCAGTGTCATCATTCGCTTCTTCTCTTGTTATTTGTCAATCAAATCTATTAGAGCGTCATTTTCTGTGCTTTTATCTGGGAATAGTGAGTAAAGAAACAGTTCATATAATACTATTTTTACGTGCAGAGTTCGGTGTAAAGAATCTACCTTTTATACATATTTGTCTATAAACTTCTGGTATTGTCCGATATCCATTTTTTGGTCGAAATTTTTCAGTATTTAAGTTTTCGATTAGAGCGCTAATATCGTGGTGATATTTTATATATATATATATATATATTATATAAATATATTTTATATATATATATATATATATATATATATATATATATATATATATATATATATATATATATATATATATATATATATATATATATATATATATATCATCATCATCATCATCAACCTTTTTTATCGTCCCACTGCTGGGCACAGGTCTCCTCTCATACAGAGAAGGATTGAGCGTAATCACCGCGCTTGCTCAATGCGGGTTGGCGATTTCAGACTTAAAGTCCAGGTTTCCTCAAGATGTTTTCCTTCACCTTCAGTCAATGGTGTCCAAGATATACTTAGAAAGTACATATAACTTTTAGAAAAGTTACATTGGTACTTGCCTGACCTGGAATCGAACCCGCGCCCTCATACTTGACAGGCTGGTGTTTTAACCACTAGGCCACCACGACACCACTAGGCCACCACGACACCCCGACGATATATATATATATAAATTATACCTAAACTGACAGCCTCGGACGCGGCCGCTGCGCAAGATGGCGCGGGTTCAATCCCCGCACAGTGCAAGTATTTATATGCATGAATATGAATATTTGCACTAGTCTGGTTGTGCCTCAGAAAGCACGTTAAGCCGTTGGTCCCGGTTGCCATACGAACATCTAGTGGCAGCCGTTACGGGTTATAGGAGCCCTCAAAAGTCCAACAATTGGTCTAACTGCAATGCTGCGGCGTCGCCTTCGGGTTGTGGAGGTTAGACGGCAGTCGCTTCACGGAAAATGTCGAAGTTTAGCCATATCAGCAGTTGGACTGGTGAAAGCGGACCCCAGACTCCAAAGCTGAAAAAGGCTTCGGATGCGACTGGGATTAACGCTGTGATGATGATGATAAATTATACCTAAACTAATGCATCCCGCTCGATGGTAAGCCTACTGATTTATTAAGAGCCCATTCACTCTAGCCTTGAAGACGGCGATGCGCTACGTCCGGATCGTAGTGGTGTTAATAACGAATCTAATTCCGTGGCGAGTATTTGGATATTGACATTATAGTTCCCAATTATGTCGCTGCCATTTAATTGAGATGCTTTGCAAAATCATCATAGGAGTTTCAAGTAATGTAGAATTATTTCTTAGATTGATATTGTGAATGCATCCATATCTTAATGAACTATGACGTTGAATTATTATGTACGAATTATACTACGTACTACGTTGGAAACGTAGCGGCGTAGTTCGCCCAGTCAGCAATTAAGGGCCTGGAGGCAGTTGTAACATCTGTAGGGCACAAAGTTCATTTTTATAATTATTTCCAAAAGTTATTAATTCTTTGTTGCTTTTTAATTATTTCTTTTTGTTTTAGTCACTTGGTTTTATAGCCTCATAGGGTTCCCATTTAGGTATACCGCTAATTAATGCCTAACTCGATAAGCAGTGGTTTTAATTTTCGATTGCCCTATTGGGTTTGTCTGTATCACCTCGCTCAACTGCTGTCTTCCTTCCTCTTCAGTTTTTTTGAGTGAATAGATGGCGTAACTGCTTACCACCAGGCGGGATTGCGGTCAAGCACTAGTTTAAAAAAATGAATTTGCACAAAAAAATATGTTTCACTGATTCAAAATTGACACAAACTATTGCATAATACTTGCAAAACTATATTGCAAAATACTATCACTATTGCAAAATACTTAGTACACCTTGTTGCATTAACCTTGTTTACAAATTTTAATACGCGTAAATGTAAACAGTTCAGTAAACAACTCGCAATTCGATACTGATTAGGAACGTCGCAGGTTGTAAACAGTATTTTGTTACACGCTCTATATCTGCCCTGTGGGACAGATCCTACGTAAAAGCAAAGAGGGTCTCAGACTCTGTGAGTGGATAGGATTATCGGGGCAGCACGAGATCTTAATAGCCACAGCTATGTAATAGGGGTCGATCCTCACTAATACATAAGAGGAACATTTTCCGGGTCTGTTTGTCGGAAAATCACAACCAAATGCTTCCACTGCATTGTGCTCAACTGTGTCGAGATCACAGCACTTTTATAGAATTGACTTCTGATTAAGATTCTTCGGTTTTCTCCTATAAGGATTGTTATAGAGGCTTCAAGTTGTTTAACTAATGGCCCGTAGTAAGAATATTTTTAGTTAACTTTTTTGAATTTACACAAAGTAAATTTTATTATTTAGATTCATATTTTATTTACATAGACTTTTGGAACACAGTTCCTGAAAACGATTAGTGGTAGGAGTTGATTGGTAGCAATCTTCACGTTGAGAAAAAACATTATGCCTCGTCCATGCTCTCTTGCTCTTTCTATTATCTGACTGTGTACGTGTGTGCAAGCATCATAATATAAGGAACTTTGTTCTTGTCAAAAGTCTGCCCAATTCCGTCGTGTTGACACGACTAATTATGAGAGAAAAACTCATGTAGTGTTTAAAATATCTGTATAAAATTACCCATGGCAGCTATTTCAAATAGTAATTTCTACATTTTCCACATAATGTGGATATGCCTTTAAAAATAGAAAAACAAACAATTTCAGATGTCTATAGTAGGTAACTATGGTTTAATATTAGTTTGTTATGGCAGTGAAAATTCTTACGTTTTTGTGTCAAAAGCATTTCTGTGATTTTCACTTTTACATTGAACTTCTAAAAATGAAGCTATTCAGATATTCCAAATTGGAGGTCATGAACGTTCATGTAAGAATACATTTAAACCGCAATTAATACAACGTAGTTGACGTGATATAGTCACAAATTCAGATGTACGCGTATGTAACTCAGTAAGCAAAACGTATCACCGATAATAATACAACAAAATGTGTCAACGGCAGTTTTTTTTCTTCCCCCTCTTTGAGCAGGCTCTTTGAGGCAGTTCTTAAACCGGTAATGTGTCGTTATCAGTCATATCTTGTTATCTAAAGGTAAGACCAAAGTCTTGCTTCAGTAACATTCTTCTTGTCCAAAAATAAGTAAGGCCAAAACCTCATATTTAGTATTCATATTAATTAAATATTCTTAATCAAAATAATATGGTGTCATAACTGTGCATCCGTCATGAGAAGTGTAGTAAAGTCATGTCAGGGTACTCATATCCCTATAACAAGTCATAACAAATAATTAAAAGTACTTATAGAGAGAAAAAATTATAGAGTGCTGTGCTGCATACGTCCTGTGAAATTCCAATAAACCATTAGGATGGTGCACAGGTGCACGCTGGCGTATTAAATATTTCCAGTATTTCGTCAATTAGGGAAATTCTTTCTAAGGTATATGCAGGGATATTAAAAACTATGTGTGCAAAGATGTCATCATTTTACGAGCATCAACTAGTGCAAGTAGGCAATCCTATAAATTTCATCCTGGCTAACTGTGAGTTAAATCTGCAATGTCCAAATATAAGACAGTTTATAGTGGTAAAAACATTTCCTGCTTTTCGGAAAAACCCTCGAAAATCTCGTGAACCCTTTAGTTTTCAATGTCTAGTCTATATGCGAGGGGCCCAAATTAAACTTACCTTAAATCCCCTAGAGTAAAGGTCAGCATATAAAGTCTGAATCTCATAAATACTATTCCTAGTAATGGCGTCCAGTTTCGGATTTTATAACACTCATACTGTTTGACACAATGATCCAACTAGTGTGCTTAAGATTCTGCATATACTGCAGAACTGATTAAATTGGATTGGATTTGGCCGCTCTTTTTGGAAATCCTTGGGGGAGGCCTATGTCCAGCAGTGGGCTTCATGTGGCTGAGATGATGATGATGATAGAATTGCTAGTGATTCTGCTGTTAATATAGTCATGGTGTAAGGCGAACCGAACTCCATGTCTAACGGCCAGATGAGGTAGAGAAGTGAAACAATCATGTTCTCTTAATCTCATGTTCTCTTGTTAATACTAGGAATAGAAACAATTTAGATCAACCTCGGTTCAGACTGGCTAAAGTAAATCGTTCTTTTATGGGGTACTGTGTAAAATTTTATAATAAAGTACCGCTAGAGATTCAACAACTCAATGAGTCCAAATTTAAAACATGCATTAAATGCACGCTGTGTAAGCAAGCATATTATAAACTGGAAGATTATATCCTTGATAAAAATGCTTGGATAAATGCCAGTCCTGCTCCACAGCCACAGACAATTTTGTAGGTTTGGAAGAGATACCATTCCCCCTTTTTGTTGTTTTCCAAATATTCCTTTTTATTTTATTTGTTTATTTCAACGTTGTGCACAACATTTTGCTACCATGATTTTGCAAGGAATATAGTATTGTATAATGTAAAAGCACTTTTCAAGTTTGTGAATGTGAGGCATCATGGACTATGGTTTGTTTTTTTAATATATATATATATATAACTTGTTTGACATTGCGAGATTGGCGATTGGGAGTTTGTCGTGCTCACTCAAATGTCTTGCTGATAGTGGTGCGTGTTGTTGGGTCGTTTGGTTCCCTTCAGTATGGTTGAGCTAAGTGGGGCTGACGCGCGCGTCATGCTCGTGAACGGGGGCCGTCAGTGGAGACTGGTCATCTCTTAGCTGCCAGTGGGCTTAATTTATTTTTATATTTCAATCAATTTTACATTGTGCTCACATGATAGAAGCAACATAAATATGTAACGAAGAAATGTAACCCATATATTATGATTTTAAAAGAGTGTCCATGGAGTTTCTTGCACGTTCTTCTCCATAGAGATCTACGCTTTGGAACGTGTAATTTAGCTTCACTTTTCTTGACTGACCGACATTGACTATTCAAAAGTACCAAGTGATGGTTAATTTGAAATAAACAATTTTGATTTTTTTGATTTCTTAACACCATCAAGATATGCGTATACGATATACGTCTAAATATCACTGTTAATGTGTAATTTATCCACGGGCCATAATTTGCTAAATAGTATAATCACCAAAATAGCACGACTATTTACGCCTTTACACTTTTTAATTTGACATTGATCAAAGTCTTTTTTTTACTATGTATAAACCAGTGCTTGACTGCAATCCCGCTTGATGGCAAGCAGTGCTGCAATCGTTGATGGTAAAGCGCGCTAGTTTATTAAGACCCAATTTACTGAAAAAAAAAACTAAGTGAATAGGAAGAAAGCCGGCAGTTGAGCGATGTGCTGCAATGTTTAACCCAACAACACGACCAACGATGCTGCGTCTAGCCTTTAAGACACTCAAATTGTAGTCCGACGGAAACACCGCCGCTGGTAAATTGATACCAAGGTTTAATCGGCAATTAATTTTATATTCTAGCTTCCTTTCGTTTCCAAGATCATGTTCCAATACTCTTTCCATAACTCTGTTTTATATTCTTTAAAACGACTGAAGTAATCAGGGAACGGAACCTTGAGAAACTCAGAGCGATCCTCGTCAAGCACTGAATGGGCTACATTGTCAGCTACTTCAGTTGGAGTTAACCTATTAAAGCTGCTACATAAACTGTGCCAAGAAGAAGACCTTTCGTTCGTCAGTTTTTTTTGTTTGCATCAATGTAGTTCTTATACCTTATCTAGTTTTCAATGTTGGATTGAGAAAAAATAAACTGAAATGAATATTTTGATTAGCCCACAGCATTACTACATTTTGTATTCCACCAAGGTATTGGTTTCATTAAAGGCAATTATTTTTCGTTTCAGAATCGTAAAACGATTCCTCAAATGTCCTATTGTGCCTATAAACTTGTCTAAAGTATTGATAGGAATCATTGATTGAGTCCAAGTGGGAAATCAAGTTTCTCAATCTTCATTAATATATGTCCTAATCTGCCTTACTATAAGTATACTTCTCTTGATGCATAGAAGACGGGTGAATATTGATTTAAAGTATGGTTTGAAGATGAAAGCTGCCCATGGGAACATCCTGAACATACCAGTTCCATAAATGAGCTATTGAAGGTCATACAAAGACAAGATGTATTGCTGAAGCTTGTCTGGATAAGGAACGGTTGTTTGTGAACCATCATTCAAAATATACAAATCTTTTTCACTAATGATATCATAAAAACATCTACCTCTATTGTTATCACGATGGCATCCAAAGGCTACGTTATGAGCGTTAATATCATCCATAACTAAACAAGGTTTGAATATGTTATTGATTAAATCCTGTAACTTTGCTGAGTCAAACCTGATACTTGGAGGGCTGTAAATACAATACAAAGTATTGCCATTGCTCAGAATTGTGTTTCTATGGTGATATATAAGTTTTGAATATATTCCGAGAAGTGTGTATTAACTGCTTTGTACTTTACAAACCATGGTTTACTAAAATGGCTGGCTGTACACTTGATGCATATGATCTCCTGGAAATCACATTCTTTGTAAGAGTGGCGACCAGCAAATAAAGACCAGTGTAACTCGCCTCGAAAAAGTTTTAGTCAAATGGTTAAATTTAAAACATTGTAGTAATGGTGGTGTATGGTTTAACCTCTTATCGATACAGACATTTAAAAGCTTATTTCGGGAAAGATGTTGATGTAAAGATGACAGCAACAGCATTGAAGGGCACCAATTTTCCCTCTGCGGTTAAGACCGAAGTTCCTAAGGGAAAGAAGAGTATACCTCAAGCCATAGATTGAAACATAATATGCAGGGAAAAGTAAATGTATGGTGTTAGGAGCTAGTTAACTGAATAGTGTGCGCCCTGTGTATATAAATAATGCATCACTCATTGATAAAATATTAAACTAAGGTAGATATGTCACTAGCGCACTAAAAATGAAGCGTAAAAAAGGAAGTAAGTCCTGTATCTCGCTTTAGTCACTCTCGATACACTCGTAAAAACAAACGACAAACACTAACAGCGCAAACGACAAACACTAGCCATCTTTTTCTTCTCTATGCTTTAGATTGCGCCCCATCTCACTCACACTGAATGTATGCCGAATAAAAATATGCATGTGTGCTGCTGCTGTGTTCGGCACATTTTTTTTGGTCAGTTTGTTAGAATATATCGTATCTGTTTAATAGTTTATCAATAGCATCACTTGAGAAAGTGAGACAAATCAATACTTAATTCACATTCTTACAGCTGACTTAAAGAAGATGTGAAGATGTGCGACAGCCTCCGTGGCGCAGCGGTAGCGAACGCGGCCGTTGCGCAAGGAGGCGCCGGTTCGAACCCCGCACAGTGCAAATATTTGTATGCATGAATATGAATATTTGCACTGGTCTGGTCGTGCCTCAGAAAGCACGTTAAGCCGTTGGTCCCGGTTGCCATACGAACATCTCGTGGCAGTCGTTACGGGTTGTTGGAGCCCTCAAAAGTCTAACAATTGATCTAACTGCAATGCTTAGATATCGCCTTCGGGTTGTGGAGGTCAGACGGCAGTCGCTTCACGGAAAATATCGAAGTTTAGCCAAAATCAGCAGTTAGACTGGTAAAGCGGACCCCAGACTCCAAAGCTGAAAAAGCTACGGATGCGACTGGGATTAACGCTGAGATGATGATGATGACTTAAAGAAGATGTGAACATTGAGCGGGAGCGGAGGGCGTTGTCAGTCAGGGATAATATGATAGCGCGTAGGTTTGTGTATTGTTCCAGGGAAATATAAGAATTCTCTTTGCGGCTTACTGTAGGTACCTACATACATCCCTCTACACGTGCAGCCCGTGGGCTGGTTATACTCGTGAGGCGTACAGCGCCCTCCGCATCCAGTTCAATAACGCGTTTAAGGCGGTGCTAAGGCTGCTCCGCTACTGCACCGCCTCGGGTATGTCCGCGGGGGTGCTTACAAACTGCTTTCACGCGACAATGCGCAAGCGGTCCGTGTCTCCCATGCCCAGAGTGGGGGGCTGTCTGAACTCCTTCCTCGTGATGATGGCCCATGGACTGAATGGCTCTTATATCCAGCAATGATGCGGCAGACATAAGGCTGCCTTGTGAATTTTTTGTTTGTGTTTGTGAGTGTGTTTGTACAAGTCTTGGTACTTAAAATAAACTAAATTTATTTGTTTACGCATGAATAAGTCGCATATCTACTATATTTTTGTAAAATTTCTCATTGGATAGTTTTTTGGACACACACCTCAATACATCATTCCTTTCTCTCAATTATAATAGTATAACGGCTTCTTTTTTCTCCTTGAAAATTCTTCCACCTAAAAAATATGGTTGGCAGTACCTGGCTTAAAGCTATTCATATTTTATGCGCATTTATTCTGTATACTCCATAAGACTCCCTAAACATTATCCGATATTAAGTTGGTGAGCCTGATAGGATTTTATTCCTTGCTGCTTCCTACTCTGTTGACTCAAAGTATACTACATATTCAGAATTGGTGTTTTCAATGATCAGTCTTTTATAATTCGGTTGAGAATGTTTTACTTATTATTTGAGTCAGAATTTCGGTTGTTGTTGTACTTGTTGAGTTTCCCTCTTTCTCCCGGGTCTGGCAGCACCTCATTGCCACTAGAGACATGATTATTTATTAAACTTTTTGTGAATTCTCCATCTCCGTTCCACCATCGGACGACCGGTCGTACGGCGAGTTTCCACACTTACGTTGTTAACTACTACGATCCGGACGAAACGTTTCGTCGAGTGACTGGACCAATTTGCCAGCGGTGTTTCCGTCGGACTACAATTTATTTGAGTGTCTTCAAGGCTAGAGTTAATAAACTAGCGCGCTTTGCCATCAACGATTGCATCACTGCTTATCATCAGGTGAGACTGCGGTCGAGCACAGGTTTATAACTAATAAAAAAAGACATGTGGCACTCGGGGACTGCCGCGGTAAAGCTATTGCATAACATTTTTTTATCAACGGAAAATAATGTAACACCTCCTTAAAAACAAAGGAAAAAAAAATATACGGCGTAAATAAAATAAATAAATAATTATAATTGCATAAGTTGATTTTTTTGGATATTTGCTATGTTGTTACGCATTTATGAGGACCTGGTAAGTTAGCATATAATGTTGTGGTGTTAGGTTATTTTCGTTACGGGATTTCTGGATTCGGTCTCCACGCTCAAGGCCCGCGATGGAAACTATGCACAAGCTTAAAAAAAATAATCACATCAAATCAAAGCATTTATTTCAAATAAACCAGTTACAGGCACTTTTCAATTGTCAGAAGGTCGGTCAGTCAATAAGATGAAGCTAGTCGCCCAGTCCAAAAAGTAGGTACCTATGGAGAAGAACGGGTAAAAAACTCCATGGACTCTCTTTTAAATTTTCAAGCTATTGGTACAAATATGTTGAAATCAACCATGTGAGATTGACGCAGAGATGTACGCTGAGAGCGTCCATTATGGAAAACACACAAAAATCAATTCAGAATTTAAAATATGCCGTGGCAGCTAAGAGATGATCAGTCCCCTCTGACGGCGTCCGTTCACGAACATGACGTATGGATCAGAATCATTCAGTTCAACCATATTGAAGGGAACCTAATGACCCAACACACACGCCACCACCAGCGAGACATTTGAGTGAGCATGACATACTCTCAACAGCCAGAGCACAATCAAGGCAATAAAAAAGACTAACCCAACAAATAGATGCCTTATAGCACATTCGTACATTGTGCTAACATTGCCTCGTGTGGAACCTTAGAGGGTTGTTATTACACAGCGGTTAAGAGTAAATTATCAATCAAAGGTCGGGCAACTTTTTTATTTAAATTTGAAATTCAAGCACTTCAATATAAAAATTATTTTCTTATAGAATGGTTTTCGATAACCACTAAAAAGTTTTTCTCTTTTTTAGTCATATTAGTGTTAATTAATCCATAAAAAATGTTAATTCTAACGGTCTTAAATAACATGTGAACTGTTCGTAATATCTCTTTGGAATAGACAAACGATATACACCGTATTATCGATAATTCCTTGAATATTTAATATATATAATAAAAATTCTTCCATACATTTTTAGGACAACAATTTACACAGCGGACCTCGCTTTGATTAAAATAAGAGAATGTCAAAGTTTTATGTCTCCCCAATTTCAAAAGATTATTTTTCACTTGAAGCAATTAACTGTGCGACTTTGTATTTGCTGCTGATTAAGTGTTTGTTTTTTTTTTAATTTCTTCAGATTACCAGGGTCTTACCATAAAAACTCAAACATTTATTCAACACTAGCTGCGCCACGAGGTTCAACCCGCGTTGGTTTCGATACGTTTTTTTTATATGCCCCGCTCCCTTTAGTCGCAGCGTGATGCTGTATAGCCGAAAGCCTTCCTGATTTAATGGGCTATCCAATGCAAATAGAATTTTTCAAATCGGACCAGTAGTTCCTGAGATTAGCGCGTTCAAACAAACAAACTCGTCAGCTATATATATTAGTATAGATATGAAGCAATATATTAGCAATATCCTTCTAAATGATTTAAGTTGAAATTGATATTTTATTATGCAATTAGGGTGCAATGCATTTAAAAAGTTTGTGTATTTTGTTATAATAAGTACGCAAACAATGTATTATTTCTTTTTAACCGACTTCAAAAAGGAGGAGGTTACTCAATTCGACCGTATATATGCTTTTTTTTTTCTATGTTTGTTCGCGCGTAAATTCGTCGTTTATGAACCGATTTTGATAATTCTTTTTCTGTTAGAAAGAAGACGTTCCCAAGGTGGTCCCATGGTAAGGATATCAGGGTTTGATGGTGGAAGAGAAAAAAAGGGAAACTTTCAAAAATTGCAGGGGCGACTAGTGCATTTCTTAGCATTTTCATTAAGTATTTTAAAGCACTACAACTATATTTGCGTCAGCTTCCAGTCTGACCGGATACAAATGAATACATAGTACTTTTAACAACTAAAAAGTGTAAAATAAAAACTTTTTTCCAAAAAAACAACCGACTTCCAAAAACCACTACAAAGTGAAAAATAACTAATTTCGGAAGTCGGTGTCTTTGGTTTTGTATATTTATTTTTGACACCGACTTCCGAAATTAGTTATTTTTCCCTTTGTAGTGGTTTTTGGAAGTCGGTTGTTTTTTTGTAAAAAAGTTTTTATTTTACACTTTTTAGTTGTTAAAAGTACTATGTATTCATTTGTATCCGGTCAGACTGGAAGCTCACGCAAATATGTATAGTTGGGAAACGACGTAATTTTGTTTACTTTAATTTTTACCCGTAAGTATTCCCTCAGCTGCCTATGGTCTTCATCATCACATTTACTGCAGACCATTATTTTAACCCAATAGGTGCAAAGGTCTCATCAATATAAATGAATTGAGTCCAAATACAAGGTAGCTACTGTAAATCGTTTAGGAGTTCCCTGAACTGACCTTTGTCATCATCATCAGCTCCCTAATGACAGTCACCACCCATATAGGTGTAAGGTTCTTGTCAATACCAATTATTCGAGCACAAACACAAGGTAGCTGCTGTGAATTGTTGAGGAGTTCCTTCGACTGTCTCCCGGCTCCATCATCAGATCTACTCCAGACCTTTATCAAATTGTAGTGCTTTAAAATACTTGATGAAAATACTAAGAAATGCACTAAACGCCCCTACGATTTTTGAAAGTTCCCCTTGATTTCTCTGGTCTTCCATCATCAGACCCTGATGTCCTTATCATGGGACCACCTTGGGAATGTCTTCTTTACAACAAAAAAAGAATTATCAAAATCGGTTCATAAACGACGAAGTTATGCGCGAACAAACATAAAAAAAAAAAAAAGCATATATACGGTCGAATTGAGTAACCTCCTCCTTTTTGAAGTCGGTTAAAAACCAAAGACACCGTCTTCCGAAATTAGTTATTTTTCACTTTGTAGTGGTTTTTGGAAGTCGGTTGTTTATTTGTAAAAAAGTTTTTTTATCGTTGCCTCGCACAGGTCATTTCTCCTGTATCTTGGGCGCGTTTACAAACAAACATGTAAAGTTACATACACAAAAAAAATATATTATAAATAACTATTACAAGTAAACTTGTAATAGTTATTTTTACCGAATAATCTAACTCTCCGTTCTGTGTGCAATATATATTTGATCACACAATATTAATAATGTAGTATAAATACCCTTAAGTTCATACAATAAAAGAGTCTTTACTACAAATTGTTAATAATTGTAGCAATTATTAATACTCTGTTTCAGTCCATTAATAAAAATTGCGTTGAATTTAATTCCTATAAAGCAAAAATAACATTCAGGGGAAAAAGCGAAGAATCTTTACAAACTAAGACGCCGCCGTCTCGAAAAGCACGTTAAGTCTTGTTCCTGGCTGGCATTCGTGGCTGCTGTCAATTGCACCTTGTACAGTCTAAAGACTCCCGAAAGTCTGCCAATTAGTTTTACAAAGTAGGATAGTATTACTGAGAAACTGATTGGTGGAAACCAGATGGGCAATAGATCTATTTTTTATTTATTTGATTATTTATGTACACACAATAAAATACATAAAGATACGACAAAATTAAGATCTGAGTACAAAGGTGCTGCTTATTTCTTAAGAAATTTATTCCAGCAGAGCTGTGAAAGGAGAAGTAAAACAGAAATGTAGACAATAGTATGTAAGAACAAGGAGGATATAAAATAGGAACATGATAATTATAAAAGTAATAATATTAAATATCTAAACCCCAAAATAATTATATACGTATACTTAAATAAATACATAGCTAATACTAAAATAAATAAATATGTATTAATAATAAACAAATTCTCACAATAAAGAGGAAGGTAATGCTCTTTTAATCGACATTTAAACTTAGAAATAGTGTTTAAATCACGAATGTTAGGCGGGAGTGAGTTCCACAATCTTACAGCATGTACAGAGAAGGAATAGGAATAGTGCGCCGCTAGAGCGCGCAACAAGAAAAACGCTCACGCAGGTAGGAAGCATAAGACGGGTAGTGTAAGATGTTGAAAATTTGACATACAATCTTAGTATTCCTAGCGAAGGCCGTTGGGAGATACTCGAGGTCCTTGCGAAGGTGAGAAACATGGTCATACTTACGAAGACCGAAAACAAAGCGAATGCACGGTTTTGCAAGCGCTCAAGCTTGTTTAACAGCTCCTCAGTAGCATCCAGGTAACAGGGGCGTCGGCATAATCTATAATCGGCTGAATAAGTGTCTATGCTAAAGAAATTTTAGTCTTCAAAGGCAGAAGACCCAGAAGGCATTTCAGTTAAAGGAGAAATTCGTTCTATGTAAAATATTGGTACTCAATTGCATCCAGTAAGCCTAAAAAAGCCAACTCAAAAATATTTGGGAAAGCCTAGGCAAAAAAAAACTCTGTAGCTACAACCGCCACATGCGAACAATGCGTCATAATGACGTCACCCGAGTTCTACATCTCGCAATCAGAGTTTACCGTGCAATTAGCGTACACACAATTTCTCAATATCAACCGTTGGGCAAGTGTCAGTCAGACATAACACCCGTCTGGTCGGAGGATCCTCCCTTTTCTATGGAGGATGAGTGAACTTTACTCCCTGTTCCTCATGTCTCCACAACCCTACAAAAAAACGGAAAATTACAAGTCAGATTCGTGCACAATAAGATCGATTCCAATCTCTGCCTACAGAAAAAAAATCAGGTTTTCACTTCATGTGACAGATAGACAGACGGTTAAACAGTGGAGTTTTAGTAATAGGGTTCCATATTTACCATTATGGTCTGAAGCCCTAAAAACTAGTGTTTGGTAAATATGTCTTCATAACAATTCCATTACCGGGTTCCAGTACAAAAAGAAAAAAATATTTAAAGACAAAAAAGCATGTGACTCGCGAGTTGGTGATGGATCTTGTACTTCGTTTTTTAAGAACTTGTTGTTATAGTATTTTATCTTTCCGTATTAAATAAAATTATATAAAACATTTAATAAATATTAATTATAATTAATCACTAATAAAACAAATTAATCACAACAATTCACCATTTTTTTTTCTGTTACTCTCTGTTTATTTTTATATTATTATTTTTTATATGTTACAACATACAAATTAAAGCTAAGCCTCATAAAATAGTAGGAGTGATTTGATTGTTGTAAAGTAAACTACGTTAAAATATAGTACGGTTATTTGTAATTTTTAGTGTAAATTCGAGGCAGGGATTACGACCCATAGTATTTTAATTTATAGAGTAATTTTGGGAGCTTTGGTTGGAAGCAACACTTACCGTGTTAATTGTTAACAACCAACTTAATATGCCACCTACCACCACCTACTTACAAATAAATAAGCTCCGAGGATTATAGGTATTCCTGGGAACATTTTTCTTTAGTATGTGCTTACCACGGCACAATATTGTAATACAATTGCTTATGCACCAATTTTATTTCCACTCATAAAGGCATTATCATTGTATAATATTATAATAGTGGCTAATTATGACCGCAATTATAAGCACAGTTCAAAAGAATACATTTTCATTAAAAAGCAGCTGAAAATAAATAAAAGAAAAAAGGTCAAACGCCCGAATTAACAACTCGCGGAAGGGATCAAGCTTTTGAATTAATTATAATCAACGAGATAATATTTTTCTGGGCTCTTGCTTTATTGGGGAGACGTAGTATAATAATTCAAAACATGTGATCTTTATTCATATTCTGGCTGTAATTGACGGCGAAAGTGATTACGTCAATGAAATCGCTTTTCAATTTGTTAAGCCGTGCAACGTTATAAAAGAGTCAGTTGAGTGGTTTTTAGAAAGTTTATTAGAGCTCTATAGAAGAATTTGATGGAATGAATCACGTCAATATCAAATGGTTTTCAATTTTGACATAAATTGGAATACTAGCAGATAGTGTTTCGTAAAAGAAAATTTGAACTATTTGTTCCTTTTGCAATGTATGCGCTTTCCCCTCCACTAAATATCTGCAAACAGTAGAACGGCAGGGTCAGGGATGCAAGAAGGAGGCGGAGCGCGTGAGGCAGCGCCCTCACGCGACTAGCTGCCGCAGAAGACGCCCTGGTCGGGAGAAGACACCGAACTCCTAGCCACCGTAGGTGTCGGCGGGCGTGCGGGCGGAGAGCACTGGGTAGCTCGTCACCCGGTAAGGACCAAAGTTCGTCAAAGAGATGTCAGCACATCGTGACGGGGTCCACGAAGACCGATGCCTCCTGGGTCAGGGTTGCGGGTTGGTTAAAAAAGAAACCGTGGCCCTGGCCGTCCCACAGGCAAGTGAAGGAAAACGGGTGGGTTTTAGTCAGTAAAAATCTGACACGCCCTTCTGCTCCGCCCAGAGTGGGAGAAGTCATTTGATGATTTGCCAATCCAACAAAAAAAAAAGGCTTGTCGCAGTGGTTTAGCGATTGACTACTGCGCTTCGTATCAAGCGTTCGATTCCCGCACGGAACAATTATTTGTATGGCCTACAAGTAGTTGTTCCGGTTCGGGCTACTTGTGAGTTTATATTTGTAACTGTATCCACGGTACAGGAGAAACTCCTCAACGTTTGTTTCTCAGCGTGTAAAAAAGAATGTGTTAATACGGAATCTGTTTCGATCGATCTCCTGAACATTGCCTTTATGGAGACCTTAAAATATATATTCCACCTTTTTTTTTGTTTTTTTTTTTTACATATTATAAACCAGCGCTTGACCGCAATCCTGCCTGATGGTAAGCAGTGACGCAATCGTTGATGGTAAAGCGCACTAGTTTTTTAAGAGCCTATTCACTCTAGCCTTGAAGACACTCAAATTGCATAATACTTATTTGCACTCCTTCTTGTGAACATCAAAATATCATTTTTATTATTCGTTTTGAGAACTCTCTCGACTTTTTTTTATATAAATTATAAACTAGCGCTTGACCGCAATCCCGCCTGATGGTAAGCAGTGACGCAATCGAAGATGGTAAAGCGCACTAGTTTACTATGAGCCTATTCACTCTAGCCTTGAAGACACTCAAATTGTAGTCCGACGGAAACACCACCGACTCGTACGTTCGAAGAGAACAGCTTTTCTACATCACTGCGATTCTTTAAACGTGACATAGTGAAAACTTCGTTGAACTGAGGTGCCATTCTAACTAATGCTTGGCATTGACACTATTGACAGCTAACTCTGAGCTCAGTTCACCTAGCTTCGTGAGATTTTTACAGAATCACTTGAATGGTATAGGTAATAAGCTTTTTAAAAAAATTTGCGGATTCTATAAAAACTCAAAATGTTTATCTTATCATCATCATCATCAACCTTTTTATCGTCCCACTGCTGGGCACAGGTCTCCTCTAATACAGAGAAGGATTGAGCGTAATCACCACGCTTGCTCAATGCGGGTTGGCGATTTCAGACTTATAAAGTCCAGGTTTCCTCAAGTTGTTTTCCTTCACCTTCAGTCATTGGTGTCCAAGATATACTTAGAAAGTACATATAACTTTAGAAAAGTTACATTGGTACTTGCCTGACCTGGAATCGAACCCGCGCACTCATACTTGAGGGGCTGGTGTTTTAACCACTAGGCCACCACGACAATAAATGTTGTGTATATACAACGTGTAACAAAAAGGGTATATACATACCAAGGGCATGGCATCTTTAGATGATATCAAACGATATCGGAAGGGTTTTAACTCAAAATAAAATACTCAAAAAATTGGTACCAAATTTTCGGTTTCGTGTGTTTCTTAAAATAAAACCATAAAAAACGTGGCAGCACACTACATACGTTAATAACTACTCGTTACCCGTCACGTTACTTGCCAAAATCCGATAAATGTCTTCAATATCTCTGTGCGACTAGTATGATAGTAGCCTATCACAGGCGGTGTTTTTCCTCATAACTTCCAAACATAAAGAGATAGGATTAAAAAACCCTTCCAATATCGTTTGATATCATGTAAAGATGCCATGCCTTTGTTATGTATATACCCTTTATGTTACACGTTGTATATGTTTATCTATTTATTTAGAAAAAACAAATTTAAATTCATGATACATAATAATCAGCCTACAATGCCCGCACTGTTGGGACACAGGCCTCCTTTTGGTAAGAGCGAGTGGGCTGTAATATACCACGTTAGCCCAGTATGGGTTAGTTACATGTCTTCGAATTTTTGGCTCTTTTTTTTTTTATAAATTACAAACTAGCGCTTGACTGCAATCCTGCCTGATGGTCAGCAGTGATGCAATCGTTGATGGCAAAGCGCGCTAATTTGTTAAGCCTACTCACTCAAAAGAACTGAGTAAATAGGAAGGAAGACGGCAGTTGAGCGCGGTGATGCAATGTTAAACCAAACAACACGACCAACGATGCTGCGCCAGAGGGATATTGATCTGGAGGCCCTCCACAACCAAACTCCCGACACAACAACATTTCGCGCATCGTACCCGGCACATACATCGCAACACAACTGCTCAGACCCGTCCTCCGTACGGCTTCACCAGACATCATGCTGGAACACGATGAATCGCTTGGCGGCATGACTTTGTCTGGTGGGTGGTAACTTACGCCGGCGGATGATGTTGTGGCCTACCACCGAGAACAGAGACTCTAGAGGATGCCGGTTTCTTCGCTATGTTTTCCTTCACCGTTTGCGCCTGACTTAAATAAATATGCAAAAATCAAAGATTGCGTTGAAAAACCAGTCATATTATTGTGATACAACTTAAAGTATTCTAGAAACCCCCCTTTTTGTTGGGATGGGAAATCTTCAAATGACTTCTCCCGCTCTGTGTGTCAGATTTTTACTGTTCGTTTTTTATATAAATTTTATATTCAGTTTTTCTTTCGTGAAAAAAGACTGAGGTATTTGTTTATAATGAAATTTTTTGCACTATATGCTTTGATATTATTTTGACATATTTGTAGATACGTAAAACAAAGACAACGTCGACGACAAAAAGGAATTCGCTAAAGGAATTTCTTGGAATATAAACTATACGAAATGGAACATTGTTCATTTTTAATAATTATTTTCCTATTTTGATCCATAAAATTGTGAAAATGTCCCCACATTTTCATAATTTTATGGATCAATATAAGATACCCACGATACAGGAGTATTAAAATAAATATATATACCGACAAATCACACAGATTGAGCTAGCCCCAAAGTAAGTTTGAGACTTGTGTTATGGGATACTATCTCAACGATACTATATTTATAATAAATATCCAAGACGCAGGTCAATTAGGAAATTATCGTTTTCCATCATGACCTGGCCGGGGATCGAACCCGGGGTCACCGCGTCGCAGGCAGGCGTGTTGACCGCTGCGCCACGGAGGTCGCCAAATTCCTCCAATTTCCTACTGTGGTTCCCCAACCACAGTAGAAATTACTCCTTTTTGGTGGGTGCGTTTAAAAACATTTGAACTCATATACACAAACAGCCAGACCCGGGATAACTACCCCATTCGGTCGCCCAGCCACACGGCCACCCGTGTCCTCAAGGATTAATAAATTATATTTTTTTCATTATTTTTATCGAATAAGTAGTTGTAACTGTTTATGCGTCGCTATGTCACGCAAATAAAGTTTTTTTCTTCTTATTAACACTGGCCCCAGTAGGACAACAACATTATCCCGGGGTTCAATGGGGTCAAATAAAAATCCAAGATGGCTGCAAACTTAATCATCAAGGGTAAGGTGGTATAATAAATTATAACGATCAAATTAATCTGCACTTGACTCTTTTAGCAAACTGAAAGTCACGATTTCGAATATCTTCCGTATATAATTTGCACTAACTTTCTGGCAATAAATGAAATGTGCCTTTTCCACTAATTTAATTTTAAGTTGAAATCTTGTAAGCTTATTTTTGTATGCACTTGGAGTTCACCTATCCTTACTAATATTATAAAATAGAAAGTGAGTTTCGTTTGTTTGTTTCACTTTCACGCCGTAACTACTGAACCGATTGGTTTGAAATTTTGCAGACGTAAAGTTAGAAGCCCGGATTAAATATAGGGTACAAATCCCGGAAAAAAAATTCTCACGGGAAAATCTAAAAAACGCGATATAACTGAATTCTATGTGGGCGAAGCCGCGGGCGGAAAGCTTGTAAGTGATAATTACACTACTCTATCAACTTTTAAAATTAAATGTTATATTACGTACACCCAGTGTAAACAATTGATTTCCATGACGAAAATAAAAATAACTCAATCGAATTTAAATACTCTAAAACAAGATTTTATTGTTACAGACTGAATAGTTTTGCATACCATATACAATCGCAAGTACCAATGTAACTTTTCTAAAGTTATATCGACGCTTGAAAGGCAATCATATTTAAGCGACAAAAATTCTTAAATTGAGTTATATACACCAAACGACGCAGAAAAATCTGGCGGTTCAAATGGTGTATATAACTCAATTTACTAATTTTTGTCGCTTAGATATAATTGCCTTTGAAGCGTCGATATGTACTTTCTAAATATATCTTGGACACCAATGACTGAAGGTGAAGGAAAACATCTTGAGGAAACCTGGACTTTAAGTCTGAAATCGCCAACCCGCATTGAGCAAGCGTGGTGATTACGCTCAATCCTTCTCTGTATGAGAGGAGACCTATGCCCAGCAGTGGGACGATAAAAAGGTTGATAATGATGATGATACAACCGCGGATCATTGCATTTCTGAGAAATAAGTAAAGAAGTTAAAAGAACTCAAGCAATTAATTCAAGTATATTTTTTTTTATCTAATAACTTATCTACAATTGTTACACAATAACTTACTATAATGCAAGCATAATCATAGTGTACAATATACATATGTATGTGACCGGAGTGTGCGGTAGTTTTAGGATAATTATACAATTTTAGGTAAGGTAATAAGTACTTCTTCATTTAAAATGTTAATTAAAGAAATGCATTAATAAACGAAGATGGTAATGTGGTTAAATTTCTCTTTCAAAAAAATTTTAACAAAAGCTCTTGCTTCAACAGAATCAACATTCTGTTCTGAAATTTTGGTTAAGCTGTAGTCACGCAAGTAAAGGTCTCAACATCAATAAGGTACGGTAATTTTGGATTCTCGTAATATAAGAAGAATAAGAAGTTACTTTTAATAGTTTCAAAGAACGTGCCGTTTTTGATGAAAATGTTCACCATAACCCGAAAAGCAACTACTAAAACTTGTTGTGCAAATAGAATCTAATGGATAGCCGAGAAATAACCGAACACCGAACTTATTCGGCATCATTAATCTTTCGCCACTCATTAATCGATAGCACGTGTCACAGTTAGTGTACGGCAAGCGAACCAGCTGATTACAACGTCTGTCAAGACCTTATAATACTTTCTTAGAAATAAATCTTTAGCCAACTTTACCCCCAAAAACTGTTTGTTTTCTCCCACCTTTTTTTTAGTTCTGAATGGGAAGTCATCAAATGACCTCTCCCGCTCTGACCCTCTCAACTTTGATTTTTCAAATTGAATTTACACAATTAAAGGTTTTTTTTTAAATAATTATAAACTAGTGCTTGACCACAAACCCGCTTGATGGTAAGCAGTGATGCAATCGTAGATGGTAAAGCGTGCTTGTTCAGTAAGCCTATTCACTTAAAAAAAAACTCAGTGAATAGGAAGGAAGACGGCAGTTGAGCGAGGCGATGCATAGTTAAACCCAACAACACGACCATTGATGCTGCGCCAGAGGGTCCTCAACATTTGGTGCTTCGTACCCGGCACGCATCGCAAACACAACTGCTCAGACCCGTCCTCCGTACGGCTTCACCAGACATCATGCCGGAACACGACGAATGGCTTGGCTGGCAACCGATGTTTTGGCCCACCACCGAATATAAATAAATATTAATATTAGTAATAAATTTTTCTAATTCTTGATTAATTCTGACGCACCCGTCCGATGTTAAAAATCCTGGTATTAAACAACTTTTAAACGGCACAGATATGTAGTTTAATCTTCCTGCTTCAAGCTGGTGTAGAGTTTTAATTCTGTTTTAAAAACTTGTGGGGAGTAATGCAAGGTTAATAGTGAATGTCGGTTAAAGTGGCGTTATATTCAGGCACACTACAGTTGCAAAAGTAAAACGTCAAACTAATTACAAACTTAGGCGTATGTTTCATGTAAGTGTTCTTTAAACATTACACCATTGCGACTCGTCAAAATACGAGGGCTAGGGCAATCTGGTACTTATGTCAATGTACATAGACTCTACAGTCGGAAAACGTTATTAACGGAAACATGACATTCCTTGTACTACTTCCTCGTCTAAAAGTAGTGAACGTGAATAGGCTTTCATTCAACCACACTCACTCCAATGAGTAAGTAAAGTCTTTTCAACACAAACTTTACATTTTACACATCGTTCTACAACTTACATACAAACTTTTAAGGATTGAAGCATACTTTCTATTTGACTGGCTCCCTTTCAGTTACCTTTCATTACGTTAATTTGAAATAACTGAAGCGTACTAGTAAGTTCCTTAGCGATATAAATACATTGCTTGCAAAATAACTGGTAATAGGCCTCCATAAGTAGCTCCACTTCGACCTGTGCATGCTTCTTGCATGCAACGGGTTCCTGCGGCATCGACAAGTTCCAACATTATACGGTCGGAGCTCTATCGATCATCTATCTTTCTGTGAGCAATATATCCTGCCCAGTGCCACTTTAAGTAAGTTTTACAATTCTTCAGCCTATATTGGTGACTTTGGCTCTCCTGCATCTGGTTCGTTTATGTAGGTAAACTTCAAGCATAGCTCCTTTAAAGCCTATTGTAATGAGAGGCCATGATTCAGTGCCGTAAATTACGCCGGCAAGTCGCACTGGTCAAAGATTTTCTTTTTTGTGACACTGCGGTATGTGGGACGAGAAAATACTGCGTAGATTCCCGAAAGCTGGCAAATTCATAGCAGCCTGGTCAAATTCGGCGATTGACGACTTTCTCGAAGTTGGACTATTAGTTGGATTTCTTAAAATGATTTATTATGATGATAAGCAAAAAAGAAATTTGCAGAACAGCGCAATCTACTAGCAAATACCGAAAAGCCTTGAGCTTAATTACACCATTTTGATAGCGATACTTTTCCTGGTTTTTCATGCATTTTCCAATTAGTTATGTGAAAATATTTTTTTATAAGAACTTTGTCTAAAAATTCTACAAAGGATATAGTATAAAGCGTGATGCACTTGTGATGGTTAAAATTACGTCCACCGGGGGCGTCCCAAATTGCAGTTTGTTTGGAATTGAAGCTCTAATCAACAGCTCTTTAGCCAACTGATTACAGATAGACCTCATGACCAGCGCGGTGTTATTTTTCATTGTATTTACGCGTACACTAACAAGTCTAGGATTTCTAATTAGATACTAAGCTAATAAATTAAAATAAAGTTTGTATTTGAAAATAAGAAACCAAAAAGTATTTAAAGCAATTAGATAAACAATGTTATTTACTTATCTGCAACATATTTACCATACGTGTTTATCATATCTTTATTTACCTCTGATTGTAAAGGATGAAACTTGATTATTTAATATTTCGATCGTGTTTAGTAAATCGTGATTACTAAATGTTCCTACTGATGGGAAACGCGCCTTCACTATCTCAAAGAAGGAGTAGGCTCAACGCACGCTGCCTCATGGTGGATCACCACGCACACCGTGTGCGGTTGTTTATATGCCTTCGAGCTTTTCGTTTCTAGGACATTTTCGGTTTTCGGTTCTAAGATTGTTTCTTCAAGACATTTTTGTTCAAAATTTTGAGAGCAGTGGCGATGAAATAATTTACGCAAATAGGGATAATATTGCAATATACAGTACTAGAGCATACAATAAAGATTTATTAATGGCCGTATGAGGTAGCATTGAGCGCCGATGCTACGTTAGTATCTCTATTTTTTTTTTATTTTTATTTAATGGAATAAATAACTTTTGATAATATTATCGCTTCTACTATGTCCTTTTTTTAATTACAATAGCTTTTATTATCGTCGCATAATCTAAGCCTAAAATGGAAAACGTGTGAAATTATATTAATTAGTATTTAGTTGAATAATATTTAAAAAATGTCGTACCACCACGTTCGCTAAGCAGTCTCTTTAGATCTTGTTCTTGTTGTGCTCAGCCTATAGAGATACACTGCTGGACTAAGGCCTCTCCCAAGGCTCTCAATCTATTTGGGGATCTATAATCCCCAAGCTTGGCAGGTGGGATGGGGATCGCTTTAATTTGATATTCCACAGAAGCGTTGCTGCCCGCTTCCCTGGTGAGAGTCCCCTTAGTCGCCTCTTATGACACCCACGGGAGAATATGGGTTGGTACTATTCTATGGCCGGTATCACACGGGGCTCTCTTTAGATCATCCACTTCTAAATGGCTGTACGATGCCATTCTTCAGAGAATTGTGAATACCCAGTACATTTAAATAACTCAGTACGAGATTGTGGCGCCATCTGTCGAGAGTTTTACGTAATACTCCCTATTAAAGCGCCTATTTGGATTCGAACCTACGCCCTACATACAACTCGGAAGTCGCGTCCGTTATCACTGAGCTACCACAGTTCTCATAAATAATGTAGAACTCCATATTTCCATATATAGTAGGTATTTATTAAATCCTTTATCTTATGATTTGGGAAATAAAAACCATTCAAGTAAATGATTCAAACACCATCAACTGAACCTAAAAACATGAATATAGTTGTGAGTTCATAGAATATCTTTGTCTTATATTTTCCCTAAGAACGGGCCCCGTCTGACAAAGCAGTTGAGTTAGCAAATGAGATAAGATGGCCTAATAAGATTCCAGGATAATCGAACCCGAGAAATTCAATCACTTCGAAATTTAGAACTAGCTTTGGAATTTCCCTTGAGTGTAGGCTCTACTGGCCCTTTATTCGGCTTTCTCATAATGTAACGCATTTCAAAAAATTACAGTGCTGTTTTGTAACCCGCAAAGAGTAGCGTAACTTCTCATGTTTTAGGATTCTTAAAAAGCGGACAAGAGAGATGTCGAAAGGATCGTGTGGACGTCATCCATATTATGTACTAATAATAACTCTTTTCGGTCCTTAGCTTACAGTCTGACTCGATTCGAAGCATATTGCTAATCCATTACTCCACAAGTTCTAAAACATGTCCGCTCAACAACCTAAATAAGCAATGAATGTTGTTGAACTGTCAAAATCAATCCCATTGCTACTGATAGTGTGTTACGTAATTACCCTACAGGTTCAACTGAATACCAGTATTCTACTATCCCGACTGTCTATTTGAACTCCACAACGCAATTATGTACTTGATAATACGACTCGTTCTAGATTTTCGAACTTCTGACTACCTGTCATGACCATCAAAGATCTAAGAAGGAATCAAGAGCTTTCTGAGGCACAGAGGATCTTTTTGAGAATACCCTAAAAATTGTTTATACAATTAGGTAAAATGCATGATTTCATAATACAGTATCTTAAAATACGAATGAAGAACTTAAATAATCAAAAATATATAATACAAGTTCATATTCGGTCAAGTACCAGGAAGACAGTGGTGTAGGCCAGGCATCATTCGACTTCATCCTCTATTATTGCTGCTATAAAATTCAGTATCGTGTGCGACAGTTTTAACCTATTGCGTTGTAGATACAATCAAATACAAAACGTTTCCGGACCAAAAAAGAAAAATAATAAGTTGGCAGTATCGGAACAGAAAAAATAAAAATTTCAAATAGAAAGGAGATGTGGCCCAAAATGAAATTTGGGCCACCACTATGTACAGTATATAGAAAAAAAGGAAAAAATACTAGATTTGCATAAAAAATACTACTAAATGAAATGATATATATATATAATCATTAATTATTTGAAACAGTTTTTAGTGAGATAACCCTTTTTAAAGGTAGCCATGACACTTTTTATGACGCCGGATTGGCGACTTTGACAGTTCTATTTTCCCGTTGTGTTAGTGTCGAGTGTTTATTTGAGTTGATTGTGTTTATTTAATGGGCCGTATGTTCGGAATTCATGTTTTGTTTTTTTCGCAGTCATATGGTAAATAATGTAGATACGATAGCCTTAGATACATGACACGTCCATCAAATGTCACTGTCAAAATCTTATTGTGCTTATTGCTGACCACCATATTTTTAAGTAGTTGTGTTGCACTCTTTGGCCGAGTTAAATTGAATCTGTATGAAAACTAAGCCAAAATATAGGAAATTAACATTAGAAACAGCTAACTACTATAGCGTAACTATACCTAGCATTAAGTGTACAATGTGCTGGCCCAGGCTCCATACATTTCGGAAAGATCTCCTTTATCGATTTTTATCAATCCGAGACCGGTTAATATAAAGGATAAATTTTCAAAAATCCTTTTGTTCTGCTCTCCTTCGTTACACGAGTATAAGGAACTGTTGAGCAAATTTACATATTTTATACCCAGCGGTTTGAGCGGTGCGTGTTGTCTATCAGTGAAAGGATTAAAGATATTATTTTAACGAACGGTCGTACAAACTTTCATTCCCAGATGAATTTTCAAGAATCCTTCCTTAGAGCCTCGTTTTACACAATTTTCAAGCTTTTAGATCCATTGGTTTAGGCTGTGCGCTGGCTGACATTAAATTAATGAATTAAGATTTTAATCAATCAGAAGATTTGAGGAGCACTGCTCGTAATTTTAAGAATGTTCTCAGTCTGATATCAAGGCTCAATCTGTTGAAAAACCTTACGAATTTCCCTACGGTTTCAAACATTTTTGACATTACTTAATTGCTGAGATGTGGCTGCGACTTGATGTTAAACATACATATTAAATTATTCAAACGCGAAACATTAAAGCGAAAAGAATTTTAGCCTCTTGAACTCTCCTATTGTTGACATTTCATATCAGTTTTCGTAATAGAGCTTGAGCAACGTCATACCTAAGCAAGTATAAACTTACTGTAGCTATAAGCTAACTTAAATACTTTCCCTTTGAGTTTCAACATAACTACTTCCTTAACTCACTGATAACAGTGAGTTCCAAATTGTATGAGAACAAAGCCGTACGGCAAAAATTAAGATAGAGAAAGACATGATATTTTAGATATATATTAATCATTTACTATTTTTATTCTGTGCCTAATGTCCCAGCAGTCAAACCACAGCTCCGCAAAGGTATAAAGATTTTCTATAAAGCTCCACTTTTTTACCATATTAACTGTGTATTCCATTCAAAATATATTTATTTTTTGCATACCGAAATTCAACGGAGAACGTTTGAATATTTGATCAAAACAGAGACGTTTTATTTTGCCATTTTCATGGAAGCTAACTTATTAATCAGAAATTATCCTGAATTTTGCTCGAAGCAATGAGAAAAGGAATTACTTACTAAAACGAATTTAAAGTACTAATTAATTTTATTATCCGTGTTTTTTAAAAAGAACTTTTACGTACCATTAAAATATGAAGTTCGCTGCCCAGGAGACGTTGAAGGTACCTATTAAAACTTACCAATATAACCAAGTGCATAAAATTAAATAATCATAAAAAACTTACCGATTGGAATTTTATCCACTTCCTCGCTCAGCACATGGATATTATAGTACATAAGCGAAAATATCAGCAAAATATATTTTAATACTTTAAAAGTAACTTTGAAAGCCATGGTGTTTGAAAGATTTAAAGTTATAAAGAAAAACCGGAATCACATATTCACGCGCGCACTTAGTTTGAAAATTCGCGCGGCCAGAGCAAACTAGAGTTCGGTAGGAGTAAGTTCTGGGAGCGTCGATAGTGCGGAGGCAGCGTCACAACGCGAGCGTCGTCGTATACCGACTGGCTGGGCAAACGGATGGCTGCCCGCCCTTCCCGACCCTCCCTCCAGAGCGGCCTCTATATCCTCTTTTCTACACGATACGCATGACTTGTTTTATTACTTTTATTTTTCTTTAATAATCTTGCTTAATGGTCTATTTCGTTGCTCGATGAAACTTCTTAAATCTCCTTTTCGAATGTTGCTTGCGTTTACAACAACTTCCTCGGTGTCGTTTCGCCAGGTAGACGTCCAGTGTCGGCCAATGTTTGGTTTGCGTTGCCAATGGGGTTTACTCTTTTAGGTGGTTAATAGATTTTATTGGTATTTGTTATGAAACTGTCCTTTACTCAAAGAAGCAACTTATATTTGCAATAACGTGATTACTTTAGGGATCCATTGGAAGAGGGTAAAAAGTTTCTTGAAAGACAACGCCAACAGTTAATGTTTACCTACTTTAAACTTTGTAATGTCGGTAGATTGGAAACTAAGCATCGTTTATTACTTTATCTGTTTTTAACGTCCGTAAATATTCCCTCAGGGTTTGTTTTGAGAAAACATATTATAAGAAAGAATGTATCTTCCGCATTTCATGATTATATTTACAATAGATGTCCGCAGGGAACGGTCCTATGTTTTGAGAACATTTACTTTTGGATTAGAAACTGATTCCTTTGTGCACTCTAAGAAACAATCATGTTTTGAATGGCAATGCCAGAATCCTTATAACTTCTTTCTTTGTTTAAGAATGATCGTGAAAAATAGTATGTTTACAAACCTAACAGTTATTGCTGTTGTTTTATATGGATAGGGTACTCATGCCCTCTACTTAAGCAATTCACCTTTGAGTTAGGAACCACGCTGAAATGAAAATAGGCGCGGTTACGGAAAACATATTTTACTGTAAAAATAATTCCTACAATATTATTTAAAAGCTTTTTTGATTGATTACATTTTTTTTATGGTGTACAAATCATAATTGTTTATAGTTAACGTGTTACGTTTAAATTCAATTGGTTTGGATTTGTTTGCTGCTGTCAATATCAGTCATCGATTCTACGGTTTTTATATTGCCAGTAGTGTCTGAATATTTTAATTTCCTTATATTACTCTCACTAAACTGTAATCCTTAGGTAGATATAATACCATATATATATAACAATAGCATAGAATGTACTACTTACTGCATTCCTAAGTAAATATTTTTATTTCACACAGTCATAAATTGTTGTTTGATTTATATCAAATTACAATAAAACCCTTTACGACGTCACTACGTCAAGAGCTGGAACTGGTCAGGCTCAGGGTCTTAGAGACCCTTGAATTATTCTAAGCAGGCTCTAGGATAATTATCAATTTTTACAGAACCCCATCCACAATTTTGCTAATTTTCAAGCTGCTTTCAAAAAAACCTTTATTTTCTATGTAAACTGGAAAGATATTGTTAACGCTCGCTTGCAGAGTTTCATTCCAGGGGTCATAATGACAAAACTTTTCGCAAACAGCAACATCAAGCAGATAACTCAGCTAATCTTACTTGGAAAACCCACCTGGTTGATTACGGCCCCGTCCCTGCACGGGTTGGTAGATGTCAAAGTTTTAGGTTCTAGGACCCTAAGGTTCTAGGTTTCCTCGCGATGTTTTCCTTCACCGTTTTGAGAGCAGTGGTGATGAAATAATTTACACAACGTAAAGCGCCTGCTGGAGTTCGAACCTACGACCTACAACTTGAAGTCGCGGCCGATACCACTAAGCTACCACTGGTTTTTTTTGGGATGGGAAGTCATCAAGTGACCTCTCCCGTCTCTGGGCATAGCGGAAGGCGTGTCAGACTTTTACTGACTAAAACCCACCCGTGTTTCTTCGCTTGCCTGCGACGGCCAGGGCTACGGTTTCTTGTTTAACCAACCCGCAGCCCCGACCCAGGAGGCATCGGTCTTCGTGAACCCCGTCACGATGTGACGCTACCACTGCTCTCAGATCTGCTCTAGGTCTGCCCGTCGCAACTGTAAATTTAATAATTAGAACGTTCTAATTGACAGCTTCAGAAAATATTGATATTCTGATTTTTTTCCACGCTCTCAACCGAGCATTGTCGGTTCGTAGATGGGTGGCAACCAATTAGATATAGAGACCCCTTCGTACCGCGCCGTGATCCCGGTTGTCATTCGTAGGTTTTGTTAGTCAGGCGCCCAAAAAGTCGGATGAACAGGCCTATCAAGGGATATTTTGTCTGCCCAGTAGTTGGGTAGTGAACGTCAAATAGCTGTATCTGGTTAGACTAGAAGTTTACCCCAACATTTTTGGGAAAAGAGCTTCCACTGTTTTTATAAGAGTGTATTTCAATATTTTTTTAAAGCACCAAAGAACTTTTATTTAAACTGAAATTTCCGATAAAGTACATAGACCTTTACATTCTCGGAACGAAATCCAATTTTACAAGCCCACTTTCTATACACGATTGCTTTTTGCACCATAGTCCCAATAGTTCGAGAGAAAAAAGTAGCTAAAAATTTGCCGTGTAAAATTTTGCCGAAATAAATTTCGTGCATATGAGTATGGTAAAATATCGAAGTCATGTGACATCTACCGACTCGCACTGGGCCCGCGTGGTTGATTATAGGCCGCTCCATCTTACTGAGAGGAGATCTGTGTCCCATTAATGGGAACGTACATATGGTACCGAAGTACATAACTGCGACAGGTTGTCAATTGTCCCACGAGACGATGGTCCCGAGTTACTCTGGGGATGTGGCCACAATGATATTGATTGTTTGGCATCCAATTACCTAATAGCACTTTTCACACATACGCTTAACTACATATTAAAGTAATGATTCTAGTTAATACGTTATATGCCAGGAAATACCAATTACATCTTAAACCTTCTAGGACTAGAACGTTTAGGATATAATTAGTTGTTTCTAAGTAAATGTTTACATATCACAAATGAAAAAAAAAATAAGATAAATAAGAAATGTTACGTGAGCTATTAATATCAATTTTTTATTAATGTGTGTTGTCTATGACATCAGGGCTTGGTATCAGACTAACTGTTTATAACTTATCGCGTTTGGGGCTTTTGACCCTATGTATGTATTTTTATTATTTCTTTCTCTCTTTCTTTACATAAACTAACAGAGATAATACAATCATATGTATATGTATATACAATTAAACATGCATTTGAACTAAAACAAAGGGTAAAAATCATGGAACATAAAAAATCTTTCCAAATAGCTATCAGCAGAAAAGGTGCCTAGAAGTCTGGCAGCATGGCCACTGTGTGTGCACCCGACCACAATCTGCTGTCACCATAACCTGCTGATTCTTTAGGGGGAAAAAAATAGGCCGATCTTAGTTTCTTTTTTTTTTAATGATTATAAACTAGCGCTTGACTGCAATCCCACCTGATGGTAAGCAGTGATGCAATCGTTTATGGCAAAGCGCGCTAGTTTATTAAGCCCATTCACTTAAGGAAACTTGTGAATAGGAAGGAAGACGGTAGTTGAGCGAGGTGGTGCAATGTTAAACCCAATAATACGATCAACGATGCTGCGTCAGAGGGAGATTGATGTGGAGACCCTCCACAACCAAACTCCCGACACAACAACTTTTGACGCATCGTACCCGGCACATATCATAACACAACTGCTCAGACCCCTCCTCCGCACGGCTTCACCAGACATCATGCAGGATCGCGACGAATCGTTTGGCGTCAAGACTTTGTCTGGTGGATGGTAACTTCTGCCGGTAGCCGATGTTGAGGCCTACTGCCGAGAAATTAATTACATTTTCTTATGAAAATTCAATTCCTAACTATGTGGGAGTTGGATTATAGTATTACTGCATTCAGCTGAATACCTGTATTTCTACATGGAGCGACTGGGTATCTGACCTCCACAACCCACTTACTGGTTACTACAATACTCTTGGTAAGACGGTCAGACTTTCGGTCTCCTAACGGCCCGTAACTATTGTCAAGGATCTACAAAAGAAGTCCTCATAGTATGTCCGCCGCCCTAGGGTGGGCGACGGGGTCTGTCAGACTTTTACTGACTAAAACCACCCCTGTGTCTCTTCTATAACGAGTGCGCGTGGAGTCTAAATTCTTTCACGGCCCCACATTCTCCTGCTGGCCCGGTCTGCCCGGGCCTCGTCTCCTGCATGGGTAGTGGGGTGTTAAACTACCCCGTGCATCGCCACAGAGGCGCGCGCCGTCACTCGCGCGCGCCTCCGCCTCAGGGTTCATTGAATAGGGGGCGGGGACTTCTCCATGTCCCTCGCCCCTTAAGCCCTTCTTCGGCGCCCGGTGCGTCTTCTGCGGCCCGGGAAGGGAGTTGAGATCTCCCTCTCCCGTTCCGCAGCTTCCTTTTGCGACATCACGTCCTCGCTGAAGGAAACCACCGCGTCCCCCACGACACTGCGCTACCGACCATCCTCCGCACTACTGCCGGCAGCGTCACGTCGCCTACTTCTTCATTTGTGAGGACACGGCGCTGCTCCTCCCAAGCTACACACTCGGCGAGCGTGTGCTGCGCTGTGTCCTCCCCGCATTGGACGCAGTGGTGGCATCGAGCGTCCGCCTCCCTGCCTAAGCGACGCAGGTACTTGCCGAAGCAGCCGTGCCCCGACAGTACCTACGTCACCCTGAACGACAGGGAGCCATGCCTTCTCCCGAGCCAGTCGTCGAGTACTAGCCGGATAACAAATAATAACTCGGTATATAATAATCTGAGAGTCCAGTGGCTTTATTATTTTTTTATCTCTACTTCTGCCGGCAGTCAACATTGACATTCGTCGTGTTCTGATGAAGCCTGGTGATGATGTCTGGTGAAGCCGTACGGAGGACTAGTCTGAACAGTTGTGTTGCAATGTGTGCCGGGTACGATACGCCAAATGTTGCTGTGTCGGGAGTTTGGCAGTGAAGAGTCTCCAGATCAAGCTCCCTCTGGCGCAGCAACGTTGGTCGTGTAGTTCGGTTAAACATTGCATCATCTCACTCAATTGCCTGCCTTTCTATTCACTCAGTTTTTTTTTCTTGGTGTTTAGGTTCTTAGTAAACTAGCGCGCTTTACCATGACCAATTGCATCACTGCTTACCATCAGGTAGGATCGCAGTCAAGCTCTAGTTTATAATAACAAAAAAAAAGTCACTGGACTCTCAGGTACCTATGCACTTTTATTTAACATAGTTTTGGAAATTATAGGGATGTTTGTATAGAATAATAATAGAAGCAGAAAGAAAAGTAATAATAGTAATAGAAAGAATAGAAGATAGAAAGAATAGAAATAGAAGCAAACTGTGATTTTCTTAATCAACCATAATGTTAATGAAAACATTACCTATATTCCGTGTTATGCGCTTGAAACCCGAATGTCACCTATTAAATGTTTTAATTCGGTTGTTTTGTGTAGCTGTGGAATAAGAACACAGACATTGTATTTACTTTTATTATACATTTTGTAAGTGAAACGAAATGTTAATTCTTTGAGATGTATAATTTAAATCGAATATCTAGTTTAGCGCATACCGCGAAATCTAAAGTGCAGACCGACGATCATATCGAACTACTCGTAACTGTTCTCCCAGATAGACTTAAAATGATAGTGGTTTTACAATAAATATATAATTAAAGTTGCAAAGATACAAATTAAACTGAGAGCTTAACAGCGGATGGGTCAGGGTTACCGGTTTGTTAAAAAGTAACCGTGGCCCTGGCCTCCAGGCAAGTGAAGGAGCATGGGTGGGGTTTAGTCAGTAAAAGTCTGACACGCCTCTTCCGCTCCGCCCTGAGCGAGAGAGGTTCATGATTCCCCAACCCAAACCATAAATAAAGGCTTAACAGCGGACATTGTGACTCAGAAGCTTTTCACTTCCTCCTGTTTCTTGGCGCCTTGTTTTATAGGTATTTTTTAATTTTTATTTTTCAGTTTAGTTTCGAGACGGTCGAGTTAAGTTCTGTTTTAAAAACTCCTCAGCCTTCATCATCAAGGCTAGGTACAAAGTTCTTACCAAGATTAATCAAATAAGTCCAGACACGATGTAGCTGCAGTAGACTGATGAGAAGTGTCATCTAAATAACTAATCTGTGGCATGAATCTGCTTACCGAATTCCCAAGTATATTAGGGGGCAGTTTCACTTCAGGATGACAGAGGACGGATCCAACTGAGTATCAGTAGTTTATACTGAGTTAATGCCTATCTATCCTCCACAATTCAGTCATCATCATCATCATCAGCCTCTACTCGTCCACTGCTGGACATAGGCCTCCTTCATGGCACGCCAACAAGCCCGATCCTGAGCAGTTCTCCCAATTCAGTAGACAATTCAGTAACTGGGTAATACTATATCCAGATAAATGTGCAAAATCAAAAGTCATTTATTCAAATTAGGCTGAGAATCAGCACTTTTTGAACGTCAATATTACATAAGACAGTCCTTCAAAACTCCCGCCCATCGACACTAGTGCTTTCACTGGGAAGAAGTGGCGGAACGAACTCTCCAGGAGCACAGCTGTATGTTCATTTAAAAAAAAACACATGTCTTTATACAATACTATGTATAGTAATGAACACAAGAAAATACAACAACAATGAAATTATTACCATATGCCAGCTAGCCACGCCAAAATACCAGCAAAGAAAATTTCAATTGTAATTTTGTGTGCTACAAAAATGCATTACATGGATATTCAATCAACTCTCGGGTGTCGATTTTATCTTTCCATTTCTAACTTCGAAGTGTACCTAATACAATAAAGAAACCGACAAATTGCATATCGGACCACGCACATTGAAGCGTTCCGTAGTTGAGATGAATTTATCCCAAAAACAAACTTATCTTTGTAGTTGACAAACATGTTTCCCTCTCATTGATAGACGTCACGGTGAATTTTACAACTGCAAATGAAAGTTTGTAATAAAAAAATATTTTTCGATACGACGTTCTCTAACACGGCTTGCGATATGAGTAAACTGGTGGAAATCACGTGACGAAAAAGCACTAAATTAGTGCCTTCCTGCGGCTGGCTCTCTATATTACGCATTAAATATTAAATTGAACTCGTTACCTCTACGAGGTTTTGTGAGAAAAGGTCTTTACAGATTGACATTCAGGCAGCTAGACGGATAACAAAGTGATAGCATTGTCCATCTTCTGTCAGTCTGTCATATCTATGTTCGAGTGTTCAGTTTTCCAGATACTTAGGATCGGACTACTCAGGAAAAAGTTAAAAGTGTTCAGGCTAGCAGAAAAAATGTACCTACTTTGTCGACTTAAGAAACTCTTTCGTTTTACGTCGGTAAAAATAGACAATACGCTGTAATATTCTTTTTTATAAATTATTAATTAGTGCTTGACTGCAATTCCGCCTGATGGTAAGCAGTGATGAAATCGTTGATTGTAAAGCGCCTTAGTTTATTAAGAGCCAATTCATTCTAGCCTTGAAAACTAATACTAATTTAGTAATCATTTGTGTTTATCTGCTATGTTAGTAATGTTGGTCGATAACCCTGATTTTCTTACCGTATTTAACCACCTCTACCGGATACATTTCGATGAGAAAGTCTGGTCTCGTAACAATAATCTTCAGGAGCCATCTATGTTATATTATTGTAGGGTTTTTCAGTATTATCAAAATTTTGTTCAAAGTTTTATATGCAATAATATAATATAACGACACGGTAAGGAATTTATTAACACGTGCTACCACAAAACTAACTTTCTCCGAAGATCGTCTAATGCGACCCGTGGTCAAGCTACGCACGAATACGTGTTTGCTAAACAGCACACGTGGCTAACCTTTCTAAGTATGTACTGCGTATTTACGACATAAGACAGAAAACTTAAAATCTGAGGTTTAAGATTTTCTATCCAATATGATAGTGTTGCCTAGATCGATAGCTGACGCTAAAATCAGTATATTTATAATCCCAATGTAAGCGACTAATAGACGTAACAAGACAACGTGTGAAATATCGATAAATATGTCAGGAATGCTATGACACATGCGGCGACCGCCTTAAACGGTGCACCCACTCACTAGAAATTATCACGCTTTTCTGGACCGCGATGCTTGCCAAATATCTGCCCATAAATTATTGCTGTTTGACGCATTACGGCAAAATCTATTACAACGCGTTATTTAGGTACATTATGTGTTGAGTTATACTGGGTGTTGTATGTTGGAGTGTATTGTGGGTGTGGGGTTGTTGAGGGGTGATATGCAGCACTTGCAACTGCTTCGAGGCTTGTCTTGGAGTGTAGGCAGGTATATTAAGTTTTTAAGTTATGTATGTATGTACAAACGAATTTCTTTCAATATGATATTGTAATCTTGATATTTAATTTTTTACTTTTCCCGTCTATACAGTTTACAGCTTTTCCGCCGCTCTCCACTTTGTTCGATGACATTTTACGGATCAATAGACAACAGTACCTACCACAGCTTGAGAACAGGAGACAAGAGAGGACACATAAAATGTATTCTAAACTGTAGTTACCTTACCAAAGTTTACCATTATGATAGTTTAATTTAGTGATAGAGCCCCTGTTTTGAAGACGATGTGTATTATAATGTTTCTGTGCTTTCCAATATGAAGAATATGAAGTTTTTAATGAAAATTCATTTAAAAGAAAATACGTTACAGTTACTGGCTCTTGCCTGTGATTTCGAACAACAAAATGTATATATAAATCACAACTATATTAATAGTCGGGGTTCGAACTTACAACCACAGTTTTGCAAAGACGTGGTCGAATCGAATTAAATAGATAACCAGCGTGAACAAACTTTTGAAACGCTACAAAACTTCAAAAGAGAAATTGAGGTATTATGAGAAAATACATTTATAACACAATACTTATCTTCAAAGCAACTTGTTCACTGGAGAAATAAACTACATAGTTGAAAATTCTTGATACCTCATAAGTATGATCCTTGTGGTTCATCTGTGGTCTATTCATTCATCCACTAGTGCACTCTTAACTCACGTAAGGTAGCTACACCTGGAGAGCCTTGTTTAAGTCATCCCTCGAGCTCGTCCTATAATTGCTCTATGGGATTTAAATCTGGGCTACAAACTGGCCGTTCTATGCGGGTGATAGCGACGTCTTGAATATACGCGTTGACCAAATGTGTGCACTATGTGGTCGCGCATTATCGTGTATAAAAATGGAATTTGCACCCATAGCCCACCAGAAAAGTTTAAAATCTCCTATACGTATCTGGGAGCTGTCAATGAACCGTTTTCTATAATCGCTGACTCCTTACAACTCGCTGAAAATATCTCAGCTCACCAGTACCATTATTGCATTATTGACCGTCACCGAATGGCATCTTTTCTTCAAAATACGCTTATCGATAAAGTTCACCTGGTCGCCTATACATATACTCTTTGTCTCCCATCGTGTGTGAAGAAACAAAATTTAGACTCTTCGGAAAACATAACCCTGGACCAGTCTTCATCTGTCCATCGGATGTCTTGACCAGCAAATCGCAACCTTGCAACTTTATGTTCTCTGAGCAGTTTAGGGTCATTTGCTGGCCTATATGGCTTTATATCAGCTTCACAAAGTCACCGCAGGATCGTGTACGAAAACAGATAGGTGTGGTGAAATTCTTGAAGGCTATTTCGGACCTGAACAGCCGTGAGAAGTTTATTTCTTAACATAAGTGCTCACACTTATTTGGTCTTCTCGTACAGTTGTGCAACTTGGCCTGCCATTCGCTGGTCTTCTGATGTTTATGCCGGTCTCTTGAAATCGCTGAAGTACTCTTTGGACCGTGGCTAATACAACTTCTGTTTTAGCAGTACTCCGCTGACTTCTTCCTTCTTGTACCATGACGATAATTCGTGTACATTCTTCAGGAGATAATGACATGTTGGTGCACAAAATACTGTGACCAGACCAAAAAGCTGTGTATAACGACAGCTCGGTTTGTAACAAAAGCTAAAAATATTCTTTAATAAAAAATTCAAATTTACATATTTTATGAAAATTCAGAATTTCTTATTTTTTAAGCTAGAGATAGCTTGGTCAAATGAAACCTTTTTTGAAATGAGCGCCATTTATCTGCCATAACATATTATGTGTGTATATATATATGTATTTATGGATCTATTTACATCGTTATTTATGCGGCCCAGTGTAATTCAGCAAATCATCAAAATATAAACTTAAACAAATGTATTTCTGGTCTCTATGACATACAGCGTAAGTTATCAAAACAGGGCAGTCTGTGATTGGATTCTGTTTTTTTTTTAATAATTATAAACTAGTGCTTGACTGCAATCCCGCCTGATGGTAAGCAGTGAGGCAATCTTTGATGGTAAAGCGCACTAGTTTATTAAGCCTATTCACTTAAAAAACTTAGGAATGGGAAGGATGACGGCAGTTGAGCGAGGTGATGCAATGTTAAATCCAAGACCAACACGACCAAACGAAGCTGCGCTAGAGGGAGATTGATCTGGAGACTCTCCACGACCAAACTCCCGAAACAACAACATTTGGCGCATCGTACCCGCCACACATCGCATCACAACTGCTCAGACCCGTCCTCCGTAAGGCTTCACCAGACATCATGCCGGAACACGACGGCAAGACTTTGTCTGGTGGATGGTAACTTCTGCCGGCAGCCGATGTAATGGCCTACCAAGAGAAATCTCATAGCGCAAATTTTGGTGAAGTGAGCACGAAAAGCTAAAGCTAAGGGATTATTGACAGCTCACTTGAAGTTTCCATGGCGGCTTGAGTAACTTCGATTCTATGATTCTGTCAAATATGTCACTGGCGCCGAATCTGTTGTTCACAATCTAAAGAAAAAGATGCACTTACATCTTCTTCTTTCCATTTCATTAAGAAAAGGATAGAAGATAACATTTAAGTTTAAAGCTGTCAAATTAAGATACTCCATAGACATTTTTTTTTTTGGTTCATTTCTTTCCGTTCGAGCGAATGGAAAAGGCAAAGGCATAGTACGCCATACAGCCAAGTCTTCAGTAATTTTTTTTTCTTCATTAAATATCTATCCTAACTTATCCTAATATAACCTAACTTATCCTAGCATAACTTAACCTAAACTAACTCCTTTCGTTTTACGCGTTTGGACGGTAAGGAGCGGTTTAGCGTAAAGACATGATGAGGCCACTATGCTACAATATTTCACTGTTCTTTTTGAATTATTCACTGAATGCACTTTTTACTACATAAATCACGCGTTTTTATTTAGTAAACGACACTATAAATAATTTTAAAAGTCCAATGAAAAATGAGCGTGACACTCATCTTGACATTTCCTCCATAGACAGTTTAGACGCGAATATAAACATGGCGACTAAAAATACGCCAGTTTACGTCAGGAGTGCACTAATTTAACAGGGCTAAACTAACATTTTATCTTCTGTCCTTTTCTTAATTAATTAGAAAGAAAAAGATGCACTGAATTTAAATTTAATTTAGTTTGTGAACTCTTTATTTACTACTACTGACGAAATAATATAATACTAGCTTTCCGGCACCGGCTTCGCCCGCGTGGGATTCGGTTCTTTTTAGATTTCCCTCAGGAATATCATTTTTTTTTCGATAAAAGGTAGCCTATATCCTTTCTCAGGGTCTAAAGATTGTCTGTGCCAAATTTCATCAAAATCAGTTGAGAGGTTTAAGCGGGAAAGCGTAACAGACAGACAGAGTTACTTTTGCATTTATAATATTAGTATGAATTCGGTGATAGTCTTCAATAACGAAGTTTTCAAATAAAATAAATAGTAGTAATCAAAGTAGAATAGGTATTAATTTTATTAACACAAAAATTGTGATTTTAAAAAATGTGGGCCGGATATCCTGGTCCAGTGGTCCTGCGTGTCCAGTGTAACAACGCTTTCAGGATGATGTTGGAGCTGTCACGCTTCCGGGATATTTGCGATATATGTATCATACTGATTTCTGACGTAAAAAAATTTCTATATAAAAATTGAAACTCTTCGTACTGCGCTATTACTCGCGTTCAATGTTTTGTGCTTTTATTTTTACATAATTAATATTAATTTGCCTGTGTGTGTAGTCTAGCCTAGGGTGTATCTGAAATTGTAACGCAAACTTCGTGAAAAGTCTACACCGCATGCCACCAATAAAATTATGATAGTCATTTATATCGGTAACGAGTGGTTACAGAAATCACAGTGTTTAAAAAATGTGCCAGCTCGGCCTTTGAACGTTGCAAGCGTGCCGCTGCGCGTGTTTATGGGAATGACGTTGATCCCTGATGTTAACTCTATTAAATCAGCTGATAAGACAGTTTTTCGAGTTTTGTTCACATTGCGCTTTTTGCGTAATTAGCGAACTAATAAATTTTTCCTTTAAAATCTTATTGGGTTATAAAAATATAGCAATTTTGAACGGTGTAAAGTGAAGAAATCATGTACTGGATCCATGTTACACGTTTGTGTGTAGATATCAGAGACACCCTTTATATTGTATGATTTTATTAGTGGGACAGTGGTGGCCTATGGTATCGGCCGCGACTTATAAGATGTATATAGGTCGTAGGTTCGAAGCCCGTTAGGCGATTTTACTTTATGTAAATTATTTCATCACCACGGCTCCCAAAATGGCGAAGGAAAATTATGTGAGGAAATCGGCATGTTCTAGAGGTAAAAAACTTCGAAAGCATGTGACATGTACCAACCTGCACTGGGCCCGTCTGGTAGATTATGGCCCTCTTCCTCTCACCGAGCACTCTCATAGAACATTATAGGCTGACTTATGTCTTGTAATCACGCTTAAGGAGTCGACAGCTTTTTTAATAACTTTCAAGTAGCATATTCTTATGCACTTTTTATACCTGCGGGCTAAATTACCACATATTTTGTTCTATATTCCGAATTTCCGAGGAACTTCTTTCAGAGCAATGTTGCTGGTCCACAAACCGACGCCGAGCAACCTACGAGGCAAAAATCAAACTAGCTCAGATATTGAGTTACAAACCATGGCCTCACATGTGCTTAACTCAACATAAGCCGATCGTTTCTGTAAAATCTTACCGTGAAAATTCGGGTGAATTGGGCTTACTAGTGGCAATCTCTAGTATTTGTTGGAATAGTAGCTCAATCCACACTGTTCTGCTGTAATTGATTAATATCATCATCATAATCTCAACGGTAATCCCAGTCGCATCCGCCGCTTTTTCAGCTTTGGAGTCTGGGGTCCGTTTTACCAGCCTAACTGCTGATTATGGCTAAACTTCGATATTTTGCGTGAAGCGACTGCCGTCTGACTTCCACAACCCGAAGGCGATATCGAAGCATTGCAGTTAGAGCAATTGTTGGACTTTTGAGGGCTCCAACAACCCGTAACGACTGCCATTAGATGTTCGTATGGCAGCCGGGTCACACGGTCAGACTAGACCATATGTTTAAAGCCGCTCAGCGAGCTATGGAGCGGGCTATGTTGGGCGTCTCTCTGAAGGACCGCATTAGAAATGAGGTGATCCGAGAGAGGACTATAGTGACCGACATAGCTGAGAGGATTAGCAAGTTGAAGTGGCAATGGGCTGGTCACATATGCCGCAGGATCGACAACCGTTCGGGTAAACAAGTCCTCGAGTGGAATACAAATATATATATTCATGCATACAAATACTTGCACTGCGCGGGAATCGAACCCGCGCCTCCTTGCTACGGAGGCTGGTTGTAACTTATTTATATGTATTCAGAATTGTGACGGGCAAACGATCTATGAAATCAAATGTATGAGAGCATCGTAACACATAAGCACAGCAATACCAGCAACTTAGAAATAATGTTTTGACTCATTTCATCTTTGTCAACCTTTTTATCGCCCCACTGCTGGGTACAGGTCTCCTCTCATACAGAGAAAGATTGAGCGTAATTATCACGCTTGCTCAATGCGGGTTGGCGATTTCAGACTTACAAGTCCAGGTTTCCTCAGGATGTTTTCCTTCACCTTTAGTCATTGGTGTCCAAGATATACTTAGAAAGTACATATAACTTTAGAAAAGTTACATTGGTACTTGCCTGACCAGGAATCGAACATGCGCCCTCATACTTGAGAGGCTGGTGTTTTAACCACTAGGCCACCACGACATGATGAATGACTCATTTATACAGTTTCAAATGAATTTATGTGTTTCTATATGTTCCCCACATACTCCATTTTACTCATTCCTTGGTTATTGTTTAACATAAACAAAGTTGTTAAACTTTTAAATTGAAATTATGATCACAGAGTGAAAGTTTTCGGGACCGGTGCCCATCCTTGCAGCATCCCGGGGTAGGGGTATAATATCCTCAACTTTATTTCTAATTCTTTCTAATACCAAAACTTTAACATTTGCATAACAGAAAATGCTTGCTTTCAGCTGTAGATATTTCATAGTCGTTATACGGAGTATGTAAGAAAAACAATAGTATTACTGATAAAGGTAAATAAAAACCGTCTAAACCATTGTTTGTGTTTTTGGGAAGGCAAATAAATACCCCAAAACAAAACACTTAAACTGTTACGGGACTTTAGACCGTATGCTCTCCACAAAGAACTGAGATCTCTGTTTATAAAATATACAGGTATTTCAATCGCTTCAAGCACAAACAATGCTCTAAACGTTCCCTAATACGGTCAACAAGCGGGGCATATTGATTGTACTGTGATCCAACCAGTTTCATTGCTGCACGATCAGCACTGCGTAATTGTTGCCTCCAAGGCTACAAGCTAATAAACAGTGTTCAACCATGTTTTGGTTAAATCAAAAGCTGTGGCTACGGTTGAAGTTATGAGGGATCAAATCCCGAACGAAGTGATCCGGTACATAAGCAAACTTGTTGACGTTGCTCATAGAATAAAAAATATGAAATATTAATGAGTCGGCCTTATTATCCGTAGCGCCGGTGACGGAAGACATTTTCTTGCGTTTTAAGTTTGGAAGGAAAAGAAGCCATATAGAGAGATAGTCAACGAAGGATAGGAATGAATGATATTCAATGAGCTGCACACCCACTTGATTAAAATAAAATTAAAAGACTTTTTATTACAAAAGTTTTTATGTCATCATCATCATCAACCTTTTTATCGTCCCTCTGCTGGGCACAGGTCTCCTCTCATACAGAGAAGGGTTGAGCGTAATCACCACGCTTGCTCAATGCGGGTTGGTGATTTCAGACTTAAAATCCAGGTTTCCTCAAGATATTTTTCCTTCCGTCATTGGTGTCCAAGATATACTCAGAAAGTACATATAACTTTAGAACAGTTACATTGGTATTTGCCTGACCTGGAATCGAACCCGCGCACTCATACTTGAGAGGATGGTGCTTTAATCATTAGGCCACCATGACGTATAAAAATATATCGGAACTAAAGTGACGTAATAAATAATTATTCTAGAATCATCATCATCAACCTCTGCTGGGCACAAGTCTCCTCTCACACAGAGAAGTATTGAGCATAATCACCACGCTAGCTCAATGCGGGTTGGCGATTTCTGACTTGCAAGTCTAGGTTTTCTCAAGATGTTTTCCTTCACCTTTTTAATCAGTCAATGGTGTTCAATATACACTTAGAAAGTACATATAACTTATAAAAGTTACATTGGTACTTGCCTGACCTGGAATCAAACCCGCACACTGTTTCTTGAGAGGCTGGTGTTTCAACCACTAGTCCACCACGACTTTACCACGACTATTAATCTACAATATTTTAACATTATTTTGTAAATTGTGGGAACTATATTTGAATTTCGCTTAAAATGTAACTAATTCTTAGTTCGTTCTATTTGTGCGTAAATCGCATGTAAAGACAACCTGTTTTATTGAATACATTAAATAAAATGGTGACCTTTAACATCATTTTATTTAATTCCTAAAATCGGCTGAATAGCATGTGATTGGACTCGCCGATCTCCATCCACTATATCTACGTAGTTCGCAAACTGACCGTTACACGGTAAAATGAGCTTATACAGCATTAGAAAAACTTGCAGGCTTTGAAAGTAAGCAGCTTAGCATTAGCTTAGGCCACAGGAATCCTTACGACCTCCTGCCGTGCAGGAAACAAGCTCATGTTGAAATTATGTTTATGTTGGTTATTGTAACAAAATACGTAACATGATATTTTTATATGATTTTATTTATTACTAGCTTTCCGCCCGCGGCTTCGCACGCGTGGAGTTCGGTTATATCGCGCTTTTTAGAATTCCCTCGGGAACATCAAATTTTTGCGGGATAAAAGGTAGCCTATGTTCTTTCTCAGGGTCTAAAGATTGTCTGTGCCAAATTTCATCAAAATCGGTTGAGAGGTTTAAGCGGGAAAGCGTAACAGATAGACAGACAGACAGAGTTACTTTCGCATTTATAATATTAGTATGGATTTATCGGTAAGTTTTGTTGTGAGATTTGCCAGTCACTGCTGAGATTGACTTACAAATAACAGTTTTTTTTTAAACACTGGTTGAGCTAGCCCCAATGTAAGTTCGAGACTTGTGTTATGGGATACTAACCCCACGATACTATATTTTATAATATATAAATATATAGATAAACATCCAAGACTCAGGCCAATCAGGAAAAGATCGTTTCCCATCATGACCTGGCAGGGGATCGAACCCGGGGCCTCCACGTCGCAGGCAGGCGTGTTGCCGCTGCGCCACGGAGGACAACAAGACACATTTGTTTTGCCACTATGTGTAATGATTAATGTTTGAATCTATGTAGCGATAATACTATCAGTTATTCATAATTCATGATTGATGGAATTTGTTGATTAATTAATTGTGCGATGTACGGCTTAGACAACCTAAGATCATCGGCGTTCATTGGAACATTTTGAAGATTTACGATTAGTGTTGCGAAGCATCTTCTACTTCGCCGTGTTTATTAATATGACGACGTAAACATCCTTGGATATATTTACAAATGAGCAAAATACGTTGTATCTCTGGGGAAAATCAACGGAACAGAACTCTATTTTTAAAACATGGGTCAACGTCCAGCACGCTCTTTCATGACAACAGCTTTAATTATGTTTATGTGATTGATTGATTTTATCACAGACCTCTTTATTAAAAAACTGTTCTTATGACATTTAGATTAATACCTCAACACAAATTAATTCAAATAACTTTATTATTTTTTGAAAAATTAGGATTAATTATCATAAAAGCTCGCTCTTTCATGACAAAGATTTTAATTATGTTTATGTGATTGGTTGATTATCAGAGACCTCTTATTAAAAAACTATTCTTACGACATTTAGTTAAAACCTCAAAACAAGTTAATTCAAATAACTTTATTATTTTAGAAGAATTATGATTAATTATCATAAAGCTATGTAAATTAGAGAAAAAAACTAATTTTGAATAAAGTTTGGAATCCAATGTAGCAGCTGTGTCATTCTTGAAATTTCATTTCAATTAAGGAAACAAAAGCCAAAAGTTTTATTAAAACGGAATATCCTTCGTGGTTCTTCCGTATATACCTAGTTCAATATTAAATACATTCTTAATGTCAGAAAATGATTTGAATCTCTTTTACGTTACAAACAGTTGTAAAGCTTCCACCCGTTTGTAGCGTACATAAAAGTTATAACAAAAACAGAAAAAAGCCTGCAATAATAAACGCACACGTACCAGTGACTTATAAAATTATTTGTCATTTTCCTAATAAGACGCAGCCGCGCTTACAGAACTTTATTTATTTCGGCTATAAAAGGTTTTTTTGAGGAATGCCAAGTTTGAACATTGCCATCAAGTACATGTTAATCTTGATAATTAAACAAAGTAATACATTAATTTAAAAAAAAAAACGCTCTATTAAAGATGAATCTGAAATCCCTTATGGTGAATTAAAATGAGTATTCATAATATCAATTCAAATCAACACGAAAGTTGTACAATAGATATTTATGCCACTGTCAAGCAATGACAGCTATTGTAATAAAAGTGATAGTTTGCACCACGAAGCGAAGTTGAGTGGCACAATAGATGAGCATGAGTATTACTATAGCTGTTTGCGACAGTGGCATACAAAACTTTTTGTACGACCTTCAAATAAATGCAGATAAAAGTTAACAATGGCGCGAAAATAGCACGGCGCGCGAATGCTGTTATAATCCCACAAATGAAAGGCAAAGGCAACTCATCCATACACCCTAATAACATGCGATGTTTAGTCGTGACGCAAATCACGCGCTTTTTGACATAATAATATATTGATTTTTGATGCCATAGTCATAAAAAAAAGTTTCAGTGTAGAATTGTTTACCCGTCTGGAAATGGTCATTGTAACACGACTTGACAAGAATGAGTACTATTGAGATATGACTTATGGTTATGTATTAATTAAATTACCAAATGGTCGTAGAAAAAAGATGATTCTTGTCGTATGTATGTATTCAAATAAATTCACCCTTTTGTTGAAGATGGGAAATTCATTAAATGACCGCTTTGGGCGGAGTGAAAGGGCGCGTCAGACTTTTACTGACTAAAACCCGTGCGCCAGGGCCACGGCATCTCTCTCAAACCACTACCCTAGCAGGCAAACAGATTAACCCTAAGAGTGCGTAAAATAAATAACACGTATAAGCCAATATATTCGGGACGTTGTTGGGATTATGGCGGGACTGCACTTACATCTGGACGAGGTGACTGTGGGTGCGACCCAGTCCTATCCGGCTTCTGCAAAATTTTTACACAAATTTTCCACAATTTCGAACATAATAACGTAGATGCTTCGAGTCGACACAAGAATATTTTGTAACCGAGGCACATAATACGAGCAAATAAGTCACATACGCCGTGTCTATTGACAAGCGGTAGGTCTTAACGATAACATACCGCATTATTATACCGCGAGACACGTAGCCGTCACAACATTATTCTGTTGCTTGCCGAGATGCACTGTAATATTTTTCTGTCAAAATATTTTTAGTCGGTAATACGCCAATTTCTTGGTATTGGAAAGCAGGCCGTTCCATTTTGATTAAAATGTGTGTTTCATTAGATACTTTTACTAACAGGTTATAATTTCTACTGTGTCTGTTTATTAAGCTTATTAGTTTTCCAATAAAGTTATGTTTATGGTGCAAGGTATGACTTGATACGACTCGAAAATATGATGGTCAGGGGTCTACTCCGGAATGGTTAATTTATCGTATCGGCCGTGTGGTCGGCCGTTTCCTACTACGCAGGGAATTTAGGGAATCAAATTTATAGATTTTTTTTTATTAAAAGAAAAAAAAAAACGTTTCCCCACACTAGTTTCTTCTCTATTGTTACAAACCTACACAAACAGACAGACCCGAAACAACTACTTGTAGGTCATACGAATATATTTGTTCCGTGCGGGAATCGAGCCCGCGACACGCAGCACAGCATTCAACCACTTAATCACTGCGCTAACCGTGCCGTCAATTAGAGAATTACTAGTTTAATTGAGTTTTAGAGTAATAAAATTAATGTTATCTTAAAATTATAGCAAAATGGCTTTTTTCGTAGTCGGACAACGATATTCGCTTCGGCCTGTTGGATTCGAATGTATTAATTCGGAGTAACCTCCAATCCTCCTCCGAAGTCATACTAATTTAGTTTCACACGGAACGTTTTCATTCACTTGACGCTAACTAATTTTGGCAGTGCAAAACTTGAATTTTCATCCATTCATAAAACACTTTCAGCATTAAGTTCCTTTAGAATAACGTGAGTCACACACATAATACTCAACATTACACGTGAAAAGTATAACATGAAAGCATCTACTCTACAGATGTTTTATGTCAAAGCATTGCACAGACCACAAGCGCTCGCCCCGTCGATCTTTAGCCACTTTTCCACAAATATTATTCTAAGCTGCTTTTACTTCGAAAGATCTCACATTAAATGTTAGCCATTCCGAGGGAAATTACAGCTTGGTTCTCGTCTTGTCATGCGTATTACACTAACATTGGACATTCGCAATTCATGTGACCAAAGTTGGCAGTTCCTACGAATTAGAAACAGTAGTAATGGGTAGTAACATTAGTAGTATTAAACAGTAGTAATAGGTAATTATTATAATTGATTAGTATAGTGGTCATCAAGTAAGTAAAGATCTGATCACTCACAATTCACAATTTCGACATGTCTATGACTTAAACATATTGAAATCTTATTTTAAGTTCTTTACAATTGCATCCTTATCTCTTGTTTTCTACTTTTTACTACGTTATTAGTGACTTGATAGTTAAGAAAAGAAAGCTGATCTAAACAATAAAAGAAAAAAATCCTTCAATAAAACTCTGCTAATCTGACAAAGGCATATTCTGGAATAAATGGATGTGATTTCTTTTAGTCCGGAATCGGATAGAAATAAGGTGACATTGCGCGTCCCTTTGTACTCTTTATACCCAGAAACATTATTATGAAATATAAAACAAATCGTCTCCAAAAAAACAAAGACCTATAAAGTGAAAAATAACTAATTTCGCATGTCTGTGGTTTTTGATTTTTGTATTTTCGTTTTTTGCCAGCGACTTACAAAATGAGTTATTTTCACTTTGGGAATCGTATGTTTTATTTTTAACTTTTTGTTTCTAAAAGCAGTCGCGGCATGTAAAGTACTGAAACTCAGTTGCATCCGGTCAGACCGGAAGCTGACCCCCAACATAAAGGCAAGGCAGATGATGAGTTGTTTTTTATATTTATAAACCAGTGCTTCATTGCAATCCCGCCTGATGGTAAGCAGTGATGCAATCGTAGATGGTTAAGCGCGCTACTTAATTATTCGCCTATTCACTCAATGAATAAGGAAGGAAGACGGCAGTTAAGCGAGGTGATGCAACGTTAAACCCATCAATACGACCAATGATACTGCGCCAGAGGGAGATTGATCTGGAGAGCCTCCACGTCCAAACTCCCAACACAACAAAATTTGGCGCATCGTACCCGATACACATCGCAACACAACTGCTCAGACCCATCCTCCGTACACTACTTCCATCATCAAACATCACTCACCGGTACACAGACTTTGTCTGGTGGGTGGTAACTTCTGCCGGCAGCCGATGTTATGCCTACCACCGAAGTTATGAAAAGCAAATGACTCAATTTCGTTTACTTGAATTATTACCCGTCATTTTGTTTTAATAAACTAAAGTATAACTGACGGAGTTCTGAGGGAACAAAAAAAAATACAGTCGAATTTAGAACTTCCTCCTTTTTTAAGTAGGTATACGAAAAATACGACAAACCTAAATAGCTTTTAACACTAGAAAGACGGCAAAATACTCTTACCAAGAAAGACGGCTAGTCAAATGACCCCACGTCATAATATGCCAGCACGGCATAATATGTCATAATATGCAGTATTTAATATATGGCCACTTTGGATTCGGTGGAGAGGCGGGCGAAGAGGCTGATTGGTGACCCTGACCCTGATCGTATTGAACTCGAGACGGTCTCCAAAGCCTAGAGCACAGGCGTAGAGTAGCCAGCCTGTCGGTGTTCTATAGGATGCATTTTGGGGAGTGTGCGAGGGAATTGCATGATTTAATTCCCCCATCTCCGTCCCACCATCGGACGACCCGTCGTACGGCGAATTTCCACCCTTACGTTATTAACACCACTACGATCCGGACGAAGCGTTTCGACTCCTCCTTTATACCGCGTACATCTAGGGATTGGAACGACTTGCCATTGACGGTGTTTCCGTCGGACTACAACTCTAGCCTTGAAGACACTCGTCTTCAAGGCTAGAGTGAATAGGCTCTTAATAAACTAATGCGCTTTACCATCAACGATTGCGTCACTGCTTACCATCAGGCGGGATTGTGGTCAAGCGCTAGTTTATAATTTTATATATAATATAATATGCAATGAGCATTTGATTGCAAATATGATTGTGATCTTTAGAAAAGGCGGGATTATCATTCAAACAATAATTTGTTGCGTACAGTTTTTAATGACTAGAACTTTTATAACATTTTTATTTTCTCGGTGGTAGGCAACAACATCAGCCGCCGGCATAAGTTACCACCCACCAGACAAAGTCTTGCCGCCAAGCGATTCGTCGTGTTCCGGCATGATGTCTGGTGAAGCCGTACGGAGAACGGGTCTGAGCAGTTGTGTTGCGATGTGTGCCGGGTACGATGTGCCTAATGTTGTTGTGTCGGGAGTTTGGTCGTGAAGGCTCTCCAGATCATCCTCTGGCGCAGCATCGTTGGTCGTGTTGTTGGGTTAAACATTGCATCACCTCGCTCAACTGCCGTCTTCCTTCCTATTCACTCAGTTTTTTTGAGTGAATAGGCTTAATAAGCTAGTGTGCTTTACCATCAATGATTGCATCACTGCTTACCATCAGGCGGGATTGCAGTCAAGCACTAGTTTATAACTATTAACAAAAAAAAAATAATAATTTATTTACAATTTTCAACTTTTATAATAATTTATTTAAAAAAGTTGAAAATGAATATAGTTTTAAAAACTAAAAAGCATGATTTTAAATAATATCATACTAATAAGTTAAAAATAATTTTAAAAAAAGCATTAGTCGCTTAATATACAAAAATTATTTCACAAAGCGTCTCACGCTTAATTTTAAATTATTTTTATCTTTTTAGTTTGATATTCTTTAAAAAGATGTTTTTTTTAGTTATTTTTAAACATTTACTTATCTAAGTTTCACAATGCAGTTATCATAGACAGAACTAACCTGTACACAAAGAAACGACATTTAATGTTTATCCTTCCACATATTTTCTTATTTCTATAATAAATTACTTTTGCTAACATAACATTAGTTACTTATTGGATTGCATGGACAATATTTTCATGACGTTTATTCTAATCTGGATGAATGGAGAGAACGTGCGTCTCCCATTCTTCCATTCTGGGTACTGGAATAAGTTTAGTGATATGGTATAGATCCGATTCCCTTTTCCTGTGCCCAATATTGATTCTGTATATTGATTTAGAATTTTTTTCCTCAATTTTAAAAGGCCCAATCCTCAGCTCATCTAATTTTTTTCTGTTCAGTTTGTTCTCATTTACTACATACACCATGTCTCCAATATTAAATTCACAGTACTTCCTTCTTTTATCAAATAACTATTTGTTGTAGTTGTGCGACTTTATTGTATTATTTAGAGCTGTTGTTCTGTCTCTTATCCAGTAAGTCTCTGTTCTTTCTTCCTTCAATTCCTCCGGTAAAACAGCAACATTTATACCATACAAAAGATAAGTTGGAGGGAAGCCGGTTACTGAGTGAATAGTTTCATTATAGGTACTTTTCTACACACTCTTGAGCTATTGTTGTCCAAGCTCTACTATTTCCAACTTCATTAATTTTGCATCGTATTTTATTCACCAAAGTTTGATTTAATCTCTCGTTCACGCCATTAGAGAATGGTGCATTTACTGCTGTAAATACTATAGGTATATGTTTATCCTGTAAGAACCGCTTAAATTCTTTCGAATTTATACTTGGATACTGGTCAGAAAGTAGCATCCCAATATCTTCTGTTTTTGATATGATAGAAACTAATTTTATGAAATCATATGCACTCTGTGTTTTAGAAGTTAGTATGAATGCATATCTTGTAAAGTGATCTACCAATAAGTGTAGATACTTCTTTGTGGACCTTGAACCGCCAAAGCCTCCTATGGTGTCAATAGATACTATTTCAAATGGCTTAGTGGCCGGACCCAGGTGCGACATAAATCCAATTTTCTCTTGTCTTCTTGATTTATTTTTCATTCAAATTGAACAACTTTTACATATTTCCTTGATATTTCTTGTTAGATTTCTGGCTATATAGAGTGGACTAAGTATCTTCTGCATTTGTTGAATTCCAATATGACAAAGGTTCTTATGAATATTTTTTATAAGTTTTATGCTGAATTGCTCTGATAGCATTATTTTTTCTCTATTTCTCACTTTTTTATAATAAATATTTTGTCTTTTCAAGTTTTTATTTTTATTCTTTTGTATTTCTTCTTTACTATTCTGGTCCATTAAAATATCTTCTAATATGATCTTTATTTTCATTTTACTCAAATAGAGGGTTTTTACTACGGCAATCTGCTTCTAAATTACTTTTACCTGGAACATATTTAATATTAAAATTATATTGTGACAAATAAAACATCAAGTCTCCTAACTCCTCATCTGTTCTTTATTTTAAATTCATAATTTCCAATGTTTTATTGTCTGGGACAACAGTAAATGACTATTCTGGTCCATTAAAATATCTTCTAATATGATCTTTATTTTCATTTTCCTCAAATACAGGGTTTTTACTAAGGCAATCTGCTTCTAAATTACTTTTACCTGGAGCATATTTAATATTAAAATTATATTGTGTCAAATAAAACATCGGGTTTCTTAACTCCTCATCTGTTCTCGATGTTAAATTCATAATTTCTAATGGTTTATAGTCTGAGACAACAGTAAAGGATCTTCCTAATAACCAATATTGCCAGTATAGCACAGCTTCTTAAATGGCTAAACACTCTCAAGTAGATGGCCTTTTTCTTGTTTTAAGCTCGATTTAACTTCTTGGAGAAGTAAGCTACCAGTCATGACCAGAAGGCTGGGCTATTTTTTGGCAAAAGAATCAGCATCGCCATACAACGTGGCAATGCTGCCAGCCTTTTGGGCACGTTTCCTGTTGACAGCGATGCGGATGAATTTTTTGATACCCTCTAGTTTTTTCGATTCCTCTTTTATATACTTGTACATAATTCTAACAACTGTTTTAGATGATAGACATGTTTTTCAAAAGTTTTTGAGAATACTAGTATATCGTCTATATAATTAACAGCAAAATCTGTTAATTTGTATTTTCTAAGTATATTGCTTAATATTCTCTGAAATATGGTGGGCGAAGACTTTAATCCGAATGGGAGGCAAGTCCATTGGTAATGACCCTCTTGGGTCACAAAAGCTGTCTTTTCCCTGTCTTCCATTTTAAAAGGGATAGACCAAAAAGCAGAGTTAATATCTAAAGTTGAAAAATAATTACAATTCCTTGTTTTTGCCACCAGGCCCACTAACGGAAATGGTTGGGCCTCTGGTATTACTATTTTATTGAGTTCCCTGAAATCTACACAATCTAGATTTTTGTTTTCTTCTCTTTTAAACGCCAAGGTTACAGGTGCAATGAACGGACTGCAGGATTCTTCGAAAAGTTTATTGTCCAATAAGTTTGCTATTTGTTCCGCTATTTCCCTTTTATCTTCTATAGTACATCTATAGGGTCACTTTCCGCAATACTTGTCTACTAATAATTTTATCCTAGCTTCATATCCACTGACAGTACGAACATCATACTTATTTTTGGCAAATGCTGTATCATATTCATCAATTACTTTATTTATCTCTTTTTTTTCGTACTCATTTAAATGATCTATCTTCATTTCAAATTATTATTCCTTTTTGCCTTCATTAAAATTTATTTTGTACTCTTCAATTGCTATATTTTTCCTTTCTTCAGTATTTATTTTTATATGTATTTTATTTAAGCATTGTTTCTGACTTATTTTTAAATCTTCATTTTGTACTAGCCTAAATTTTTTTATCAAGTCTAATCCTATGAGAAAGTCATATTTGAAATTCTATTTATCAATAATATACAGTATGTTAAATAACAGACGGCGTTCCCTTAAACTCGTTAATATATATCATTAATAGATTAAAATAAAAATATCAGCATAGAAAAATAAGCATAAAAAAATCCGAATAAAAAAAAATCTAATTGGAAATAAATTTGAAACCTCCTGTTTTAAATCAAAATAGTAGTCGTCATGTATAAATAAATTGCGACGTTGCCGTCTTTCATGTTCGCGTGTACAGTGTGTTTCTTTTACATGTCAATTTAAAATTTTTATTGAATATTTTCTTATTGGAAAAATTTGTAAAACATTTTGTTTTCGAATGGAAATTTTTTTTTTAGCATGTATGTATGCTATACTATTTCGGGTTAACGGGAACGCCCTCTGTTAGTTAACATACTGTATATGTCCACATTTTTCTCTATATCAAACATTTTATTTTTTTTTAAATTTTTCGAACCGCTTGTTTTCTTGACACCATTAATAGTCACTAAATTTGCTACATTCATATTGTTTCCTTTTCCTCTTAGTTTTAATAACTTAGAATTATATATATAATTATTATATCATTTAATAGCATTTTAACTTTTATTAATGGTGTCCATATTAGAATTTTTTATAAATATCATTTATTCGGCTTCAATAACTGAGTTGTTAACATATCTAATATTGTTTCCTTTTACTTTCTCATCTAGCGAGACTACTTCTCATGATAGCGAGTTCCTTTATTTAACCTTTCACAAATTTTACATTGGCTCCGATCTTCATTCCGTTTGATGCTCGTTTGACTTCCATATTTTTTATAGACAAAATTTTTCTTTTTATTTATCATATACTCATACTTCCTCACTTCATTAAACAAATCCACTGTATCTTTAACATTTTTCTATCAATCTTGGTAAGTATAAATTACGGCAAACTAGACGCAATGAGATCTATCATTGTCCCCGTATCAATTGAGTTCCTCATGTTCAGTAGTAACTTTTCTTTCTTTATGGCATAATCCACCAATAACCCATCTTTATACACACATCAAAAGTGTCTAGGGATCAAGCATTTTTATGCGGATTTCTTGAGATTGAGATGTGGCTTTGTAATAAATTTATGATTTTATAAATTTATATGGATCCTTTTTGGTGCATTTCATAATTTGAATCAGGAACTGTGAATCAAATTCGAGTAAAAGATGAAAATCAGCTGTCAATATTTTCCCTATAAAAACATACAACGCATTGAAGACATTATTAGTGCTACTGTTTCCCTACTACTGATTAAAACCAACGTTATTATGGAGCGGCGACGTCATTTAAGCAGGGAAGAAATGCTCAGAGCCGTGGGAATGATAGAAGCTGGTTCCCGGCAACGTACTGTGGCTTTAGCTCTGAATACAAGTCAGAGTGTTATCAGTCGACTTTGGACACGTTACCGAAGCACTGGTACCGTGGCTGAGCGCCATGGAGGACGGTATCGCTGCACCACACGGAGACAAGACCGATACATTCAAATCTTAACTCGAAGAGCTCCAACAATAACCGCCATGGCCCATGATGTTAGCCGTGAGGCTTCATCACTCTTCAGGGAACTTAATTAGCGACCAAACAGTCAGAAACCGCTTGCATGAAGTGAACCTTCATTCCCGAAGACCGCTACGGGTACCACCTATAGCAATGCACAATCGTAGGATTCGATATCAATGGGCTCTTGAACACAGAAATTGGGCAGAAGAACAATGGCGTTTCGTGTGCTTTTCTGATGAGTCTCGTTTTGGTATGAGACCGGATACAAGACGTATACGACACTGGAGAACCCCTGGACGCCAACAGCGATTAAAATCCTGCCAGGAAGTCCATCCTTATAGTGGTGGAACCATCATGGTATGGGCGGGTATTTGGATCGGCGGAAGAACTGAGTTGATTTGGATCAGAGGCAACCTCAACGCTCAAATTTATGCTGAAACGATTGTATCAGACGTCATCGTTCCTCTACAAGTGCAAATCGGTCCCTTATTTCAGTTAATGCATGATAATGCACGACCGCACACCGCAAGAGTTGTAAGACAGACTCTCGCCGCAGCTAACATCAATGTCCTGCCCTGGCCTGCTCAGTCGCCAGACTTGAACCCGATTGAGCATGCATGGGATATGCTACAGAGAAGAGCTCTGCCGAATATGGAGGGTATCCAGTCGCAAGAAGACCTTTTTTTGTTGTTGCAACGAACATGGGCGGCCATTCCACAGCGTGATTTGGATGAACTCATTTTGAGTATGCCAAACCGATGTTCTTGTGTTGTTAGTGTTCGCGGTAGAAACACGGATTATTAATTGTTTAAGTTACCCAATAAAATTTTAGAGAAAACTGTTATTTCAGTCTTTTTTTCGAACTTTTGTGTTAGTGGTTCAAATGTCAAATATCCCTTTATTAGGAAAATGGCAAATTTCTTTATTAATGCAAAGGTGACTTGGTTTATCGTTACTGTGACAAACGAAAACACTTTATTTGATGAATCCTTAAAGAAAATTTTAATTAATATCAATCAGGAGAAAAGTTATTGCAAAAATATATGTTGATCCCTAGACACTTTTGATGTGTGTATTTAAATGACAATGCATAAGTAATGTGGCTCCAACCTTTATTTACAAATGATTCACAAAATTTGTTTTTCCATATAGACCATTCAGAATCCATGGTCAGTTTTATAATCATGGAACTATGCCAATCCAAACAACTTTTGTCCATAAACAGTCTAAGTAATTCAATTTTATTAACATCCTTTGTTATATTAAAGCGCAGGCACTCTTGTTCAAATATTTCTATCCATTGGTTAGCATTGCTATTTTTGCTAGTAAATCATTCGATCACAAATTTCTCTGCAATATACTTTAAACTTTGTTCCTTAGCCTCTTGTATATTTTCTGACATTTTTTTAGATAACTTTTCTAATACATTTGCTTCACTAATTTGTCCCGTTGTTGTTGTTTTTTTTCCTGATCAATCTCCTCCAGATATTGGTTACCAAATTGTAAGTTATCATCTTCATCTATATAGGTTTCTCTAAGTTCCTTTGTCATTGTTATCCAAATTAGCGAGTTTGATACCTTTACTTTAAACTATTTTTTATCTTTGAATAAGCCGGCGTCTTTATGAGCTCGGTGTGGTAACCAACTGATTGGAACTCCTTGGGTATAGCATAAACTTTAGGTCACTTGTTGCTATTGAGGTCATGCACATGGTGTTCGATTTTCCGTCGCTTGATGGTAAATTTTCGAATCCAAAAGGGAGTTTCTCCAAATTTGAAGCTTATATGTAGATCTCATAAGCAAAAATGTCGTTTTATAAGATCTATTAACATTCAATAATAACACAACAACATTTTCTTCAATAACTTGGTGAATGAATAAACTGGTTGTTGCTCTGTAAACAAAGTTTTTATTTTTAACATTTATTTCTATATCTAAGTTTCACAATGCAATTATAATAGACAGAACTAACCTATACACAAAGAAACGACGTTTACTGTTTATCCTTCCACATATTTTCTTATTTCTATAATAAATTACTTTTGCTAACATAACCTTAGTTACTTAACGCATGGAAAATATTTTCTTGACGATTATTCTAATCTTGATTAATGGCCTTTTTGAGAGAGGACGTTTATTCTAGATTGCCGTATTACCATTAATACCTATTAAATATTATTATTAAATTAAAGAATTACTACAGTAATTCTTTACATAAATATATTATAAAAAACTTGTACTGGCCATCCTATGCAGCTGCCTCCTTCGTCTTCTTCCCCTAAATGATCGTTGACGTTGTACAGTTTCTGAAAAGACAACGAAAAATATATGAATGTAATTGTAACAAATCATCTAAGTTGGTAATTTTAGTAATCGATAGATGCAAATATTCGTATCGAATAAGTAAAGAGATAATAATTTCCTAGTGGCATGTTGTCATTTGAGTCGTTACTGCTTGAAGAACTCGTTTCGGATGGAATTACCTCTTCTTATGAATCGCATTTACTTTCCACATCTTCACCCCCACCGTCTGACTGACCCTCAGGCAATGATTGTAACGATAATAATATTTGACTCAGCCTAGATTCAGATCGTAAAATCAGATCTAAAAGTCGTAAAATTAGATCGTCATCATCATCATCATCATCATCAACCTTTTATCGTCCCCCTGCTGGGCAGAGAGCTCCACTCTCATACAGAGAAGGATTGAGCGTAATCACGCTCGTATTGCTATAAAGTCCAGGTTTCCTCAAGATGTTTTCCTTCACCTTCAGTCATTGGTGTCCAAGATATACTTAGAAAGTACATATAACTTTAGAAAAGTTACATTGGTACTTGCCTGACCTGGAATCGAACCCGCGCACTCATACTTGAGAGGCTGGTGGTTTAACCACTAGGCCCACCACGACATATAAAAATAACTAAATACCTTTGCTTAGCAAGCAAAGGTATTTAGTTACAATAAGTATTACATGTAACATCCACAGCTATTAAAAAAATAATGTAAATATTATGACCTACCTTAAAATGAATACTGTTTAGCTTGTCGCTTGGGTCAAATGACCCGGCGACGTCTTTGTAGGCAAATGTTATGTTTATTTAACTCATGATGATAATATAACAATAAAATCAACAGTACTTTAAAATATAAACTATTTCATTAAACGTCACGGGAGGACGTACCACCAAAACGAATAGTTTCGAAATTATCGAACCATAAATATCAAAATGGGTCAAGAGACTCCTGCCCGTCTTTCTAGTGTTAACTAAATTAGTTACTCGCTTATGTCTTCGTCCCATTTAATAATTTCAATCTACATCTTTTTACACTTGAATCTTGATACATTAATTAATTAATTATAGTAAAAGCACTAATAAATAAATGTCTTTCAAAGAGTAATAGTAATAATCCTGTGTATATAAACGTAAAATAAAAAATTACGCTTTGGTAGTTTGCTGATATTTTGTTAAAGGAAATTATAGTTTTCGATGAAATAAATAAGGAGCTGATGATTAGTGCCTCCACATATAAAATAAATACGTCGAATAAATTGTACCTCATTACTAATAAAACGCACGTGCTGGTGGTTGAAAGCAGAGAGAGTATATTTTTTTTAGCACGTTCAACATAGACAATCTAGAGACAATCAATATATAATACAGACATCAATAGACTATACAGTCTATGCTATACTGACATTATAGAGGGCACCACTATGAAGTATATTGTTACACTGTTTAACAATTACAGCGGTGTTTAAATAGAAAAATATTTACCCCCAACCTATTATTTTTTTATTGTGTCTCTGTTCTTTTTTATGTGTCATGTTTCTTGCAAATAAACGTCTTTTCATTTTTTTTTCTTTCTTACGGTGCACGTTGACTCACCTGCATCCTTAATCTTGAAATTAATTTTGTATTTGTTATCTATCTGTACTAATGTATAAAGCTGGAGAGTTTGTTTCACCGCGCCAATCTCAAGAAGTACGGGTTCGATTTGAAAAATTATTTTTGCGTTGGATAGCCCATTAATCCACGAAGGCTTTAGGCTATATAACAGCACGCTGCCACCTATAGGAGCGGAGTATAAAAAAAAATCGAAATCTACGCGGCTGAAACCGCGGCGCGCAGGTAGTGTGTTATAAAACTGAAGAGTTTGTTTGTTTATTTGCGTAAGCTAATCTTCGAAACTACGTGTCTTACTTCAGGCTTGAGGAAGGCTATCGGCTATTTAATATTATGCTAGGTCTATTTGAAGGAAGATTAAAAAAAAACAATGGGTTAGGTAGAAGTAAAAATTTGATCTAACGTTGTGCATTTTTGAATATTTTGGGATGATTAGCGAATACTTTCACACGAATCGCATTAAGTATCAATATAAATGTACTTAACCATCATTTATTTGCCAAAAAAGATAAACATGACAATTTATATTATATAAACAGTAGGAGCATATATTTTCACCATAAGATAGAAAGGGAGGGGGTATTGTTTTTATTAAAGGTTGTCTGTAAAAGATCGCTGCTAGCGATAAGACCGCCCATTGTGTCACCCTTTATAAAATCTTTATTCATTATATATTCATATTTCTGTAATCCATATGGTGTACATACTAAAGAGTATTCTATTCTATTACTTCCTCTCCGTCGTCGACCTTGATCACGTGTCCTTATTTTCTGATGGGAAATCATCGTATGACATAAATATCATAAATATAATTTACTAGTTGTTGCTCGCGACTCCGTCCACGAGTTGATATAAAATAAGCGCCTGTGAATAGAATGGGAGCAATATGTACGTCCGCGTTTGCCCGTGTTTTCGCAATATTTTTTATTACTGCTCTGCTCCTATTGGTCATAGCGGGATGTTATATAGCCGATGTCTTTCTTAGGCTCTAGACTATCTGTGTACCAAATATCATTACAATCGGTTCAGTAGTTTTGGCGTGAAAGAAGGACAGACCGACAGAGATACTTTCGCATTATAATATTAGTATGGATTGTTTGCGGATGTGAACATTAAGAACGTTTTTCACGGTACCATGTGAAAGTGAAAGTTGGACAATTCGCAGAACGAAAATTTAAGTCATCGTCATCATCATCATCATCAACCTTTTTATCGTCCCACTGTTGGGCACAGGTCTCCTCTCATACAGAGAAGGATTGAGCGTAATCACCACGCTTGCTCAATGCGGGTTGGCGAGTTCAGACTTAAAGTCCAGGTTTCCTCAAGATGTTTTCCTTCACCTTCAGTCATTTAAGTAAAAGTTCAAAATCCAGTAGCAGAGTCATATCGGCGCGAAACAAGTAAAAAACCGGTCAAGTGCGACTCACGCACGATGGTTTCCGTACGTACGTTCCGTAAAAAATCACATTTGTTTTATGGCAGCCCGCCTTATATATTTTAACAGAAATACATAATTTCTAAAAAAATTAACTGTCTAGCTATTACGGTTCATGAGATACAGCCTGGTGATAGGCGGACGGACGGACAGACGGACAGCGAAGTCTGATGAATAGGGTTCCGATTACCCTTTAGGTACGGAACAAAAAAACTTAAAAAAAAGGAAGGGTTAATTTTCCTTTTTTTATAAATTATAAAGTAGCGCTTGACCGCAATCCCGCCTGATGGTAAGCAGTGACGCAATCGTTGGTGGTAAAGTGCACTAGTTTATTAAGAGCCCATTCACTCTAGCCTTGAAGACACTCAAATTGTAGTCCGACGGAAACACCGCCGCTAGCAAATTGTTCCAGTCCCGCGATGTACGCGGTATAAAGGAGGAGGCGAAACGTTTCGTCCGGATCGTACTGGTGTTAACAACGTAAGGGTAGAAAATCGCTGTACGACGGGTAGTCCTAGTCCGATGGTGGAACGGAGATGGGGAATTAAATCATGCAATTCCCTCGCACACTCCCCAAAATGCATCCTATAGAACACCGAAAGGCTGGTATGGCTGGAATGGTATTTTTGACACGATTTGACTGGGGTCAGTAGAAACGTGGGAGTGGTGGTGTAACTAGACACAAAAAAAAAATCTACTTATGTTACGTTTGTATGTATTTCACTTTTACTATACCGTAATATAACGTGTCGGGAGTTTGGTCGTGGAGTATCTCCAGATCAATCTCCCTCTGGCGCAACATCGTTGGTCGTGTTGTTGGGTTGAAACACAAATTGTTACTAAATAATTAGAAACACTAGTTTTCCGCCCACGGCTTCGTCCGTTTATATCGCGCTATTAAGATTTCCCTCGAGAATATCATTTTTTCCAGGATAAACTATTATTTAATCCGGACTTCTAATTTCACCTCTGCAAAATTCAAAGCAATCGGTTCAGTAGTGATGGCGTGAAAGCATAACAAAAAAATAAAGTCACTTTCCAATTTATAATGTTAGTAAGGAATAGTAAGGATTAACCTACGGACTGCAGTGTCTGAAACAATCAGCTAAATCCGGATAGACTGGAAGCTGACCCAAACATACTTATAAAAAAGTCTAGGCAGATGATACAAAGGAAGACTTTGTATGCGCGTCTTTTTGACCTCTGAAAAAACTTCAATCTATGGTGGTACCCAATCTGTGGAAGAAGTTGCATCATTGAGATAACACTACTTGGTGAATTGGCTGAATTTTTTAAATTTCGACGATCATCAAACTAATTTGTGTGGGTTTTCATCCAGGAACATTTATATAATAATATTGCAGCGTTGGTATTCTGATAAGGCCCCGTGCTGCTTGCTGCTAGATCATAATGATTATTCGCATACACTAGTGCCGAAAATTCTCAATATTAACAGTTTAAAACCTTCAAAGTTTTTTGTAGTGCGTCACTCCCTACGTGATCAATTAAGGGTTGAATATCAATCACTAATAGAACACAATAAATATGGCCGGATGTCATCGTAGCAATGTTCGAGCTACGGCGTAGCACAGTCCGAACTACGCCGTAGCACGCTCTGATCTCCGCCGTAGCGAACTACGATATAGCATTAAGTTATCTCCAAAGTAGTAAGCGACGTATATACTTATTGCAGGCTTCCTCTCTGCTGCCGTTTTCGTTACCTAAATACATGCTACTAAAACATATAGCCCAAAAATGGGCTACAGAATAGGTTTAAGATTTTAAACACACCTTTATACCTATTTTGTAGAATTCTCCCGGCCTAGCGGATCAGAATAATAAAGCATGAAAGCCCACACACTTCCTGACTAATCACCTTCATTTAACAGGGTTATTTCATTGCCCAACTTGTTTTACAGTGATGTACGTTACGGCCAAATGTTAGGGCTGCTCGACGGCACCATGTTATTTTGCTATTTATAAGGTAATTTTTTACTATTGTCAGTACAGTATTTGTTACTTATAAATTAAATACATAAGTTAATAAAACTACAATGTTATGTCATAATTTATGTTTATATAATTTTTGGTACTTGTTTTGTTTAACTTAACCTAACCTAATAGTTGTTGGGCTACTAGTTGTTTAAAGTGATCAAAGGGACTTATACCTTCCACTTTTCTAACGCTATGCGAGATACACAAGCAAAAAAATACTTATAAATTTCAAAAAATATATTTTTATGAAAAATAACATTGACGGTAAGCTCCCACACTACATACAGGCCCTTCCCCTCACACACTCGCACATCCACACACTCACCCATCCACACACTCCCCAGGAGCGCTCCTTCCTATAAGTGAAATTAAAATCATTGTCTAGTCTTAGTATACGGGTAACTATGATTATTGTTGGTGGGAAAATAAATAAATATTATCCATACTAATATTATAAATGCGAAAGTAAATCTGTCTGTCTGTCTGTTATGCTTTCCCGCTTAAACCTCTCAACCAATTTTGATGAAATTTGGCACAGACAATCTTTAGATTCTGAGAAAGGACATAGGCTACCTTTTATCCCGGAAAAAAATTATGTTGCCGAGGGAAATCTAAAAAGAGCCATATAACCGAACTCCACGCGGACGAAGCCGCGGGCGGAAAGCTAGCTAGTAATAAATAAATAAAATATATATATAAATATTATCCATACTATAATATTATAAATGCGAAAGTAACTCTGTCTGTCTGTCTGTCTATCTGTCTGTCTGTCTGTCTGTCTGTTACGCTTTCCCGCTTAAACCTCTCAACCGATTTTGATGAAATTTGGCACAGACAATCTTTAGACCCTGAGAAAGAACATAGGCTATCTTTTATCCCGGAAAAATTTGATATTCCCGAGGGAAATCTAAAAAGCGCGATATAACCGAACTCCACGCGGGCGAAGCCGCGGTCGGAAAGCTAGTAATTTATAAATATTATTATTTTCCTAAATCTAATAAGGTACTCATAAATAAACTTAGCTTAAGCAGGCTTATCAATATATCCTTAAAAGCTTTAAAAATAACATATTTCCACGGCAAATTATGTTTTTTTTTTTTTTTATTATATTATAAACTAGCGCTTGACCGCAATCCTGCCTGATGGTAAGCAGCGACGCAGTCGTTGATGGTAAAGCGCACTAGTTTATTAAGAGCCTATTCACTCTAGCCTTGAAGACACTCAAATTGTAGTCCGACGGAAACACCGCCGCTGGCAAACTATTCCAGTCCCTCGATGTACGCGGTATAAAGGAGGAGGCGAAACGCTTCGTCCGGATCGTAGTGGTGTTAACAACGTAAGGGTGGAAACCAGCCGTATGACGGGTCGTCCGCTGGTGGAACGGAGATGGGGGAATTAAATCATGCAATTCCATCGCACACTCCCCGAAATGCATCCTATAGAACACCGAAAGGCTGGCTACTCTACGCCTGTGCTCTAGGCTTTGGAGACCGACTCGAGTTAGATCAGGGTCTCCAATCAGCCTCTTTGCACGTCTCTCCACTGAATCCAAAGTGGCCAGGTGACACTTGGCAGCACCAGCCCAAATGTGGCTGCAGTACTCCACACACGAACGGACCTGTGACAAACAACCACCTGTGAAAACAATAAAACTATTGATTAAAAAACAAATAACTGGTACAATTCTCGAATTTTCGCCTAAAACAGGCGTCTGTAAATGAAATAGGACTGTGAAACTTATAAAATAAGAATAGAAAGAAAGCTATACTGACGTTATACAATTTTTTTTTTTTTTGGGAGTTTATGGCCTGGTTTCTAAGACTTTTAAGCCAAGTCTTAATTATATCTTGTCTTCTCTTGTAACTTATCCTAACTTATCCTAAACTTATCCTAACTAAACCTATCTCCTTTCATTTCTCGCGTGAACTGACACTAGGAGGAAGTTTTGGAACAAAGCCATGATGTGGCCACTATGCTACAACATTTCACTGTTCTTTATGAATTATTCACTGAATGCACTTTTTACTACATAAATCACGCGTTTTTATTTAGTAAACGACACTATAAATAATTTAAAAGTCCAATGAAAAAAGAGCGTGGCACTCATCTTAGCTTCCCGCCAAAAACTCCCGTTATACAATAAAATGATATACGTATAATAAAATGATAGATTAGAATAGAATAATCTTTATTATGTACACCATATAGATTGCAGAACATAAATATAAAGATTTTACAAATGGTGACACAATGGGCGGTCTTATCGCTAAGAGCGATCTTTTACAACCTTTGGATCGAATACTATGGGGAAGGAGAGAGAAATAATGTACGTACTCAGTACTATTTAAATAGATTATACATATATAATTATTAATATTTAAAAATAATAGTAATGTATCCATCCACTGAGTGATCGAAGAATGTATCCAATAAAAATCGTTACTGGGCCATCAGAACTTACCTAGTAACTATGTGTAGTGTTGGGGTCACCAAGATCTATCTAGATCAGAGTCTGTGCCTAGTTTGGGACCCACTGTTAATTCGAACTAAATGGAAAGCTCTTCTGCTGTTTTAACTGCATGCTATTTCTTGTAATTTTAACCAAGTGTAAGGGAACTCACCAGGCAAGCGGGCAGCAGCGCTTCTCCTGTGTAATATCAAATCACTGCGATTCCCAACCCGCCTGCCAAGCGTGGGCCAAGCCTTTGTCCAGCAGTGGACATCTATAGGCTGAAGAAGAAGAAGAAGCCCAATAAATATTTTTTTTTTATGTTCGTACGTTAAATGTATCATACTAGTTTAAACAAATATGAACATCTAATTAATAAACATCATACAAGAGCAAATAAAAAATTAATGATATATTTACAGAGAGAGGAAGTGCTCTTTTATCATAGTTTTAAAAGTGTAGTACTTATAATAAAATGATATACGAATAACTCTGAGGCACAAGCAAATTAAAGTATGTAGATTCGCTGAAATGAATCCTAAGTAAGAATCAGGACTACGTGAATAACATCGCCTGAACTTGTGCCGTTTGGAATTCTTTTCAAAATACATTATACAATAAAGGGAGCCACCGAGCTTTGATATCATCATCAAACTTATCGTCCCACTGTTGGAAACAGGTCTCCTCTCATACAGAAAAGTGTTGAGCGTAACCACGACGCTTGCTCAATGCGGGTTGGCGATTTCAGACTTAAAGTCCAGGTTTCCTCAAGATGTTTTCCTTCACCTTTTTCGGCATGTCTGACCGCAATCAAATAAGTTAATGGCAAGTTAGTAGACTAATGGGGGAAAATGTCTTGGTCGATTGCACGACAGTTTGAAGAACGGTCGCCCCGATGATCGTTTGGCGGATATAATGATAGTCGTGTCTTACTGCCGTATCCGCCTCTCTTAAGAGTGTAACAAATGTATTCCGCTGTTTTCTTCGTAGATAACGCTTTTAGAGTATGTATTTTTTTCTACAATTTAATACCGTGACTATACGTGCCTCTATCATTTGATTTCTGCTGAAACTTAATTAATACAAGAAATATGATACTACAAAATCCCGAAAAATAACCTATTTTTACCGCGACGTTCAGACGACTATTAGACAAACGTGATGAGTTTTTGACAAAAAATAAAATATTAGAAGCACTTTTTCTCTAAATTTTGATATAAAAATAATTGAGATCTGTCGGGTGATGTCGGTAAGAACAGCGGAATACGAAACGTCTTTTCGTCAACGTTTTTGTAGGTAAAATCAGCCTGAGTTGCAACTGTCCCTTTCGCACTTTACGGGGAAAGGTAGAAAGCGGCGCGACGGCAATAGTTTCTTCAAATACCTATTTTTCAAATTCCTCGGCACTAGAGCCCCCATCTTAATGGTCATTATAGAGATTCGTTGCGACCCAAGTTGAGTTTTAAACTTAATATTAGCTTTTAATAACACTCGCACAGATCATCAGTAAAACAACACTTTTTTTCAATTTTATTTGAGAATTTAATGATATTAGATAAAAAGAAAGTCTAATTTACAATCATGATAGTTTCAATAACACACGCACACATCGTCAGGCAAACTAAACTTAATAAAAAAAATATTTAAAAATTTATTGATGTTAGATAAAAAAAGTTCAATTAACAATCATTATAGGTAGGTGTTTCAAAGAGCTTACATCAAAGAAAAATATACGAGTATAATATTCAGATTTCCCATATTTTACATCTTCATCGTCATCATCAATAATTTTTTATCGTCCCACTGCTGGGCACAGGTCTCCTCTCATACAGAGAAGGATTTTACATCTTGCGAGAAGAAAAATAAGTGGTACACTAAGGCTGTTTGTCTTTATGAGTTTAAATGTTTGTTAACACACCCACGATATACAGGAAGCTAATTGCTAGTGTAAACGGGGTATTGTGGGGCAACGATTTATGCCAAAAAAAAAAGTTTTATTATAAACTAGCTGCCGCTAGCGACTTCGTTCGCGTGGAGTTAGTTATGCTCCTCTCTATATAGCCTAAAGCCTTCCTGGATTAATGGACTATCCAACGTAAAAAGAATTTTTCAAATCGGACCAGTAGTTCCCGAGATTAGCGCGAACAAACAATCAAACAAACAAACTCTTCAGCTTTATACAATATGTAGAGAAAACCCTGTCCGATCCGTGAAGGTATTGCTAGGTATCGATAACTGATTCTACTAATGGATGCAAAGCCGGGTTAAACATAAAAAACCCCCTAAAAAATAAATATTATTTCGCAAAAAGAGGTAACTTAATACATGTGCGGTTAGCAACCCTTCCGCGGGCGGCGGGGGGCAGTGCACGCGGCACGTGGTCGCATCGCTATTCCCTCATAATAATACCGGTGTTGTCAATTTTATAAAAATTACTAAATTTCGGGGAAGTTGGAAATGATACGCGGGAAAAAAAGATTATTTCAAAATTCATTAGTATTGTTACTATGATGATTACGTAAAATTTTATATTATATTTGGTCAAGTGTTTACCTAACCTTTATTATCCTTATGGGTCGGACAGGGTTTTCTTTACATATTGTATACTAGCGGCCGCAAACAAACAAACAAACTCTTCAGCCTTATACATTACATTAGTTTACAAAATTGAACTTTTTGTCTGTTGCCGAGAATTCTGTTGTTGATAATCATCACTTACGACTTGTTTTTATCAAATCTACCCTCAAAATAATTTGAGCAGCTCGAGTTACTTTGTTTTTGATTTTTATAATTTACACCTATATATCAATCCATATTAGGCTTGTTTTACTGTATTAAGATTAATTTCTCAAGTTTTTATGTCATGAGTAGTCCAAGGAGACATTGTTTAAATAATCCAGATACCTATTGGCCACAGTACAAACGTTAGAAGAAGAATACACCAAGTTTCCCTGTTTTAAAATATCTTTGGACAATGGAAATAAACAAAAACACCGGGTAAGAAAAAATTGGCCCTTGAGAGAACATATAGAGCCTGGAAAGCAAAATATAGTCCACAATTAATTAGTACCTCGTGATAAAAATAAATTATCCTTCCAAAATTACATATAAAACTGGGCACCATGAAACAATTTGTAAAATCACTAGATAAAGACAGACGGGAACTGCTATTTTTATATTTGCCAAAAATTTCCTCAGCTCGCCATGGAAAACATTAAAGGTGGTATTTTTGATGGCCCCCAAATTAGAGACCTTAACTCAATTTAGAAATTCTATGACTGTTTCTATGCTTAAAAAGCTTCCGTTTCTGTGATGCAGAATTTTCTCAGAAATAAAAAGTCTAAGAATTATATTTTTTTTTTTTTTTATAAATTATAAACCAGCGCTTGACCGCAATCCTGCCTGATGGTAAGCAGTGACGCAATCGTTGATGGTAAAGCGCACTAGTTTATTAAGAGCCTATTCACTCTAGCCTTGAAGACACTCAAATTGTAGTCCGACGGAAACACCGCCGCGGGCAAATTGTTCCAGTCCCTCGATGTACGCGGTATAAAGGAGGAGGCGAAGCGCTTCGTCCGGATCGTAATGGTGTTAACAACGTAAGGGTGGAAACCAGCCGTACGACGGGTCGTCCGCTGGTGGAACGGAGATGGGGGAATTAAATCATGCAATTCCCTCGCACACTCCCCGAAATGCATCCTATAGAACACCGAAAGGCTGGCTACTCTACGCCTGTGCTCTAGGCTTTGGAGACCAACTCGAGTTAGATCAGGGTCACCAATCAGCCTCTTTGCACGTCTCTCCACTGAATCCAAAGTGGCCAGGTGACACTTGGCAGCACCAGCCCAAATGTGGCTGCAGTACTCCACACACGAACGGACCTGTGCTTTGTATAACATTAGAAGCTGCCCAGGTGTGAAGTACTGCCGGACCTTTGCGATAACGCCAAGTTTCCTGGCAGCCACCCTGGCCTTGGACTCAATGAACCGCCCAAAGTTAAGGTTCGAGGAAATCTCAACTCCCAAGAGCTGAAGGCGGTCGGAACACTCCAAGGACACATTCCGAAAAGTAGGGGCCAAGGTGAACGGGCTCCTTTTGGCGGTGAAAAGACACGCCTGTGTTTTGGCGGCATTGAATGCTACAAGATTGGCATTGCCCCATTCGGAGACTGCCTGCAGTGCAACACTCGTTCGCTCAACCATGGCCTCTCTTTCGGACCGGATTGATTCCCTACTAGCCCGAGCATCCGGCAGGTATCTCTCTACAACTGTGCTGTCATCTGCATACCCATAGATACCGGGCATCAGCAGATCGTTAATATGCAGCAGAAACAGAGTTGCAGAGAGAACAGACCCCTGAGGAACACCGGCATTAGTTGACATGGGCTCAGAAGAGCATCCGTCGACAACAACTCGGAGGGACCGTTCAGTCAGGAAGTCTTTTACCCAGCCAGTCAGGCTAGGGGAAATGCCGTACGCTGGAAGCTTACTCAAAAGGCCAGCGTGCCAAACCCGGTCGAAGGCCTTCGAGACATCAAGGGAGACAGCAATCGCTTCCCCATTCTTCTCGAGGGCCTCGCCCCACAAGTGAGTGGCATACACTAGTAGGTCCCCAGTTGACCGATTGCGGCGAAACCCGTACTGTCGGTCACTGAGGAGATCGTTACCTTCCAGGTATGCCAAGAGGCGCGAGTTCAATACACGCTCCATAATTTTGCAAAGTATGGAGGTGATCGAAATCGGCCGATAGTTGGCGGGATCGGCACGACTACCCTTCTTGGGCACAGGCTGCACGTTAGCAAGCTTCCAGGACTTGGGCACTATACCAGTCCTAAATGAGAGGCGATACAAGCGCGTCAATACAGGAGACAACTCGGGCGCACATGCCTTAAGAACAATCGCTGGTATACCATCCGGACCACTAGCCTTATTCACGTCCAGACGACACAGTACTCTCAGAACCTCCTTGTTTCTAATGCGAACCTCAGGCATTGAAGCTCCGCAATGAGGTAAATTAGGTGGAGTAGCACTGCCAGTATCTAGACGCGAATTATGGGCAAAGAGAGATGCAAAGAGACCTGCTTTCTCTCTCGCCGTATGAGCCAGTGTTCCATCAGGCCTAACCAGCGGAGGCAGTGAGGGCCGACAGAAGTTCGCCTCAACCGATTTGGCAAGGGACCAAAAAGATCTGCTACCGGATGGCTGCGCAGATAACTTGTTGCCAATATGGGTAATGCGGTCGAAGCGAGCCTTCTTGAGCGCCTTCTTGTAGGACTTGGCAGCACGGTTAAAGGCTCTCTTCTTTGAGCTTAGATCCGGAGCTCCGCGGTCACGAGCGTCAACCCAGGCGAGAAATGCCGTATGCTTTCGCTGTTCAGCTTGGACACAATCGGCATTGAACCATGGGCGAGCCGAGCCACCGACGGGCACGTCATTGAATGGGATAAAATACTCCATAGCTTGACGCACCACATCGGTTATAGCGTCAACTGAACTGCCGTATTGAACTGGTATAAGACACACACTTAAAAAATATGTGGTGCAATATGAGCATAAAACTCCACTTTCTCTATAGTCACCTGGACAGGTTTCCAGATGAGCGAAGAGCAGGGAGAGCGTATGCATCACGACTTAGGCGTCATGGAAGAGCCCTATCAGGCTTTCTGGGACACGAATATGATGTCTGACTTTATATGTCATTTTCCAAAATCTACACTTCAGAGAAGAGCTTTAAAACATAGTTTTTAGAACACAATAATTACTTAATTATTTTATTTAGTTAAGTTTTTCTTGTAAATAAATACATGTTTTTTTCTGTTTGATACTTACATACATAGGTAAAGCTCAGAAACTAGAGCTGATAAAAATATTCTAATACTATTTTTGAAAACAACATATCATATGTAGTCAGCAACAGTTAAAATTTCTTCGGCAACAGATGTACTGTAAACTAGTGATTAGTATAGATTATAAACTAGTGCTTGAAAATTAGATATAAGTATCTTCTGATATCTCATTTGATATCCATGGAAAAAAAAGGGACGTCTAGGTCGAAAAAACTGACAAAAACTAAAAAATTTAATTTCAGGCATCAGTTTTTAGAAGCTAAAAAATCTGTGAATTTGTTTTTTTTTTTTTTTGTGTTTAACCTTCCATACAAATATGAATGTAAAATATAAAGTATTAAAACATAACCTTTTAAAAGCATTTTACTAAACTGTTAAGCCCTGACATAGTGCGACGTGTGTTAAGGCACTAATTATTCACGAATTTAAGCCGATGTCCTCAGCTGTTCATAGCCTATTTTATAAGTAACCTCTAATATATTCGTTATTAAGATGTATTTAGGTAAATGCTGTACATCAGTTGCCGGCTTTACATAAATAACTAGTGCAACCACTAGTGTAAATATTTGAATTCAAGTTAAATCGAGCTCTTCCGAGAGACCAGTCCGTTGTACGTTTGCACAAGCTTGACGGTCTCCACGTTTTAATGACGTCTAAGCTGTCTCTCTCTCATAATCTGCACACTTCAATAAATACTTTCTGCTTATATTACTTGTTGCTTATAGGACATAGCAGAGTTGTAACCACAAACACATGGGATTCGTTATCATACCAACAGGTTCTTCTTTTTCTCAGCCTATAGAGGGCCACTGCTGGACAAAGGCCTCACCCAAGGCTTTCATTCCATTGGGGGGCATTGCCATAATCTCTACGCTAGGCAGGCTGGTTGGGATTGCAGTTATTTGTTATTCCACAGGAAAAGCGCTGCTGCCCACTTCCCTAGTGAGAGTTCCCTTAGTTGCCTCTTACGACACCCACGGGAGGATATGGGTTGGTACAATTCTATGCCCGGTACCACACGGGACAAGAGACGGGAAGGTTTGGCTCAAGTATATTTCAGTCTTGGTGGCCTAGTACAGTTGTGGTGGCCTACTACAATTGTGGTGGCCTAGGACAGTCGTGGTGGCCTAGTGGTTAAAACATCAGCCTTTTATATATTAGTATAGGTTCGATTCCAGGTCAGGCAAGTACCAATGTAACTTTTCTTAGTTATATGTACTTTCTAAGTACCTATGTCTTGGACACCAATGACTCACTACAAGGTGAAGGAAAACATCTTGAGGAAACCTGGACTTGAAGTTTGAAATCGCCAACTCGCATTGAGCAAGCGTGGTGATTGCGCTCCATCCTTCTGTGTATGACAGGAGACCTGTGCCTAGCAGTGGGACTGAACAAGAACTATACAAAAAGACGTTCACGCTAAAAGCATCCAAGGAGAAAACACAATAGGCACGCCAAAATAGCGGCGGTTAGTCCCCTCTGTGAGGAGTGGCTAGAGAGGCGCCGCGGCCCCCTCAACTTCCGCCTAACGCAAGTCTTCACCGGACACGGCTGTTTCGGGAGGTTCCTGTTCCATATAAGGCGGGACGAAACGCCAGGGTGTCACCACGGTATGGATCGCCCTGAGTACACGGTGGAGCATACGATGGAGGTCTGCCCAGCTTGGGTAGAGCAACGCCGTGTCCGGCCCTGGTCCAGGCCATGGACCAGAGCGAGCGTGCATGGCCTCCTTCTATGAGGCAGTGATGCTGGCAAAGGAGGAGTAGCGCGCGAGCGCGAGCGCGTGCTTCTGGATCAGGGTTGCGGATTGGTTAAAAAAGAAATCGTGGCCCTGGCGCACAGGCAAGTGAAGAAACATGAGTGGATTTTAGTCAGTAAAAGTCTGACATTTTTTCCGCTCCGCTCAGAGTGGGAGAGGTCATTTGATGATTTCCCATCCAGACCAAAAAAAAAAGGATACACTTTTTAGAAACAAAATTTAGAAATTAAGCCGTGTCAGCTAAGAAATGACCAGCTTCCATTGACGGCGTCCATTACGAAAATAACGCATGAATCAGCATCATTCAGCTCAATCATTTCAAAGGGTATGATCCAACACATTGCATCATCAAAGAAAATTTGCCAGAGCACTTAAAATGTTCTTACTCAGTAGTCTGTAAGCAATTTTGTAAGACCTGATATTGTTGATGTAACTTTTTTGTAATATTGTTGCATATTTAATTATTGCTGATACACTGTTTGTTCCGCTCCCGCAGACAAACCGTGAAACCGGTTTTGCGGAGCATAGCATTTATCCCAATGTATTGTACACGTGGAGATTAAGAAAATAAATAATAATGATATATAATAATCAGCGATACGTAAACTGAGCATAACATACTCAAAACCGCCAGACCACAAACGTGGCAACGTAGGACGGACCCAGTAAATGATAGCTTAATGGCAAGTACATAGGACAACAGGTAAGAGCTAGATGACTAGATAAACAATTCCTTTCTGACTACTCTGAGTAAAAAGGCTGAAACAAATTCAGAGGCTATACAATCTCTTTTAAATTTCAGACATAATCCCAGTCAGATCACGTGAAAAGGATTTTTTTTTTTAAGTGAAAACTATATTGGATGGGGTACAAGCATTGAATTGGCATGAGCGTAACTAACCCGACACCGTGATAAGTTTTATGTTTTTTAGTTATTGTGTATTCTGTATTTTTTAATGAATTCAGTTTTTACCTTCCTCGGTCAGTCCCACGACTGACATTTATTTTTATGTAATAATTTACTGCACGGTTAGCTAAGTGGTTAAGCTATTGACTGCTGGGCTGCATGTCGCGGGTTCAATTCTCGCACGACCTACAAGTACTTTTTCCAGGGCTGGCTGTTTGTGTATGAGAGTTTATATGTTTGTAAACGCACCCGCGACACAGGAGAAGTTCCTAGTGTGCAGCATCGTTTTCTTTTTTTTTAAATTAGACATCATCTATATACAACGTGTAACATAAAGGGTATATACATAACAAGGGCATAGCATCTTTATACAATATCAATCGACATTGGAAGGGTTTTTTAATCCTATTTCTTCATTTTAGGATGTTATGAGGAAAAACACCGCCTGTGATAGGCTACTACCATACTAGGCGCACAGAGTTATTGAAGACATTTATCGGATTCTGGCAAGTAATGTGACGTGTAACGAGTAGTTATTAACGTATGTAGTATAGTGCCACGTTCGTAATGATTTGATTTTAAGAAACACACGAAACCGAAAATTTGGTATCAATTTTTTGAGTATTTCATTTTGAGTTGAAACCCTTCCCATATCGTTTGATATCATCTAAAGATGCCATGCCCTTGGTATGTATATACCGTTTATGTTACACGTTGTATATTGGTGTCTAAAATTGTCTTTTAAGTAAAATACCACACAGATTGAGTGACCAGTTCAGCTGACAGGACTGAAAATATATACTTGTCTTCTGTCCTATTTTTAATGAAAGAGAAAGAAAACGATGCAATGACCAGTGATTTTGTTTTTTTTTATATATATTATAAACTAGCGCTTGACCGCAATCCTGCCTGATGGTAAGCAGTGACGCAATCGTTGATGGTAAAGCGCACTAGTTTACTAAGAGCCTATTCACTCTAGCCTTGAAGACACTCATATTGTAGTCCGACGGAAACACCGCCGCTGGCAAATTGTTCCAGTCCCTCGATGTACGCGGTATAAAGGAGGAGGCGAAACGCTTCGTCCGGATCGTAGTGGTGTTAACAACGTAAGGGTGGAAACCAGCCGTACGACGGGTCGTCCGATGGTGGAACGGAGATGGGGGAAATAAATCATGCAATAGCGCGTTTAGTTTCTGAATTAGAGAATCAGCGCCAATAACAGCTTTTCCTGATGATAGATGTTCCTCCAAAAGAATCATTCATACAAATAAAAAAAAATTGAAAAAACGCGAAATTTGTTCAGCAAGTTGAAGTTTATTTTGTGTGAAGTAGACATACTCAAAATAGCGGCAGCGGCGGGCGTTGAGTGTAAGCACTCAATGTGAAAAGGCAATTAATACCGCGACCGCGCATTCTGTTGCTGAATTGTTCAAATCCTTCACTTGAGCGGCAACATATACGACTCAAATTTGAATGTTTAAATGTGATAATGAAGGGGCGAGAGGCAAAAGACTAAAGTAGCTTGCAGACACCGCGCATGACGTTGAATAAGTAATGAATTTTCTTACAGAAACCTCAGCTGTGGTTGAATTACAAAAAACAAACTATCCGAAGTTCTGATTCCATTGTGAGGATATACTGTTGTGTGGCGGCGATTTGTCACGTCCGGCCGTGGTCCAGGCCACGGTCCAGGCAGGTCGTGACCTCCTTCTGCGAAGCAGTTCTGCTGGCAAAGGAGGAGGCGGAGCGCGTGAGAGAGCGGGTCTCTCAGCGCCCTCACGCCTCTAGCCGCCGCAGGGGATGCCCTGGTCGGGAGAAAACATTGAACTCCCTGCCACCGTAGGCGCGGGCTTGCGGGCGGCGAGCAGTGGGCGGCTCACATCCCGATAGGGACCTCCCGGGTCGACGGCGCATTGTATTTCACGCGCTCTTCAAAGAGATGTAAATCCATCGTGACGGGATCCACGAAGTCCAATGACTCCTGGGTCGGGGTTGCGGGTTCGTTAAAAAAGAAACCGTGGCCCTGGCGAACAGGCAAGTGAAGAAACACGGATGAGTTTTAGTCAGTAAAAGTCTGACACGCTCTTCCCCTCTGCCCAGATCGGGAGAGATCATTCGATGATTTCCCATCCAAAAAATAAAGGGTACACTGTTATGCTTATAATTATATAAATTATTCTCTACGTCTTGTCCATTATGAACTGACGGTATTTCTTTGTACAGCGGAACAGTATCATGGCGTAGCGTGCAAATTGTAAGCGCCTTGATACCGGACGATATTCAAATTCAAATCCAAAACATCAGAAACGCTTGCATCGGTAAAACCTCTACGATATGAGGCAGCAGTGTAATGCTTTCATCACCAATAGCGCTGAGCTTATGGAATTATAGATACCTATTGTATCACTACGCAAGAGCTTGTGAGCAATACTGTATATTCGCCTACCAACAAGCATATACGTAAGTATTTTGTTCAGTCTTCGCCTGGGACAAGTTTCGCTAGCAAATAAATTGATATGAGTAAATAAACTAAAGGGAATTACAAACGTCGTATCGTCGTCGATTTCTCTAAGCCCAGACTTGAAAACTACTTTTAGCTGAATCGTCTTGAATTAGATATTGTACCTTTTACCTAAATATCACTTTAAATAAACTTTTCTAAAAAAATTAAGTCTTAACTCATTATGTCCGAGGATGTCAGAATAATAAAGAAGACAAAAGTTTTTTTTGTATAAAAAGTACAGGGTGGCGCAATAGAACGTGCATTTTTAAAATAATTATTAAAAAATAAATAAAAAAGGTATAGTTAAAATAAAACTAAGCAATTATTAAGTGATAACTGAAGTTTATTTTTTAAAAATAACATCACCTAAATGATGACCCTCTCTACGTTGGCACTCCTCTAACCGCAAACGGAAATTACCGAAAACTTTCTTAAGTAGTGCTGGTGTGATTGCTGCCATTTCACCACGAATATTCTCCATGAGCTGACTGATGTTTCTCGGATTATTGGTGTAGACTTTGTGTTTGAGGTATCCCCACAAAAAAAAGTCAGGAGGCGTCAAGTCTGGACTGCGCGGAGGCCATGGGATATCACCTCTTTTCGAAATCAGTTTACCAGGGAACATCTGCTTCACAACCGCCATGGAGTCATTTGATATATGACTGGTAGCTCCGTCTTATTGGAACCAAGTCCTAGAGTTCTTTATTCTTGAATTTTCAAGTTCGGGGGCCAAAAAACCTTCCAACATCGCAACATAGCGTTCGGTATTAACAGTGATGTTTTGCCCCCGTGCGTTTTCAAAAAAATAAGGACCAATTATTCCTTTGGCAGAGATTGCGGCCCAAACTGTCACTTTAGGGCTATGTAACGGTTTTTGATGTTTGAGTCTGGGATTCTCACTATTCCAATAACAACAATTTTGGCGGTTTACGAACCCATTCATATGAAAATGTGCCTCATCAGAGAAAAGGATGTTTTCAAAATTTGAAAACCGATTGAGCATTTCATTAGCAAATGTGAGCCGTGCTATGAAGTCAGAGTCTTTCAATTATTGAGTTAATTGCAGCTTGTTTGGATGCAATTTAAGATCAAAGTTTAAAATTCGTTGCAAACTTCGTCGCGATATGTTTAGGACAGACGATCTCTTGCGAGTAGACATTTGTGGATCTTCTCGTACCGACTGCTTAACACTCTCAATATTGTCTTCGGTCCTAGATGTGCGTGGACGACCTTTTGCGTGTGGTTTAAACGTCGATCCAGTCTCTTCAAACCGCTTTATCCAGATTTTAATTAAATTAGCACTCGGAGCCTCCCTAATTTGCCGTACACCATACTCAGAACAAAATAGTCGCCTGACAACTACGTACGAACGAGAGTTTTCGTAAAATGCGCGCACGCAAAATGCGCGACGCTTCCCGTCGAAGTGACTCATAGTGACTAAAACTTCATGAACCGCGCTACCCAACGATATCGGTCTCCCCTCGCCCACGCCCCTTCTACCCCGCAAAAAAAGATGATGCAATATGCACGTTCTATTGCGCCACCCTGTATATAAGTATATATTATTAGATCCATTATGAAGATCAAATGGTGTGACAGAGTGCGAAATATCGAAATCCTGCGACAAGCCAATGTTGGTGGCATTGAGGCTTATTTAATGTGTCGACAGCTTCGGTGGTGCGGACATGTATCACGTATGGCGGACGAAAGAGTGACGAAGCGCATCTTCTTCTCTCCCTCTAAATGGGAGCGTTTGGCAGCAAAACGGTCAGAATGGCGCAGGATGGTGTACGGACAAGTACGCGAGTTTGAGGAGCAGCGCAAAGCTGGCCTCGATGCCAAACGCGACCAATTAAAGGCCCGTCCACCTGCTGCCATCACATACAACTACGTCGACGGCGTGCTTACGTGCCCTCAGTGTGCACGAAGTTTCGCCGCCAAGATAGGCTACATAAGCCATCTTGGATCAGGCGCATGAGCGACAAATCATCCGCTAGGAGTCGAAGTGGTCGCCGTGGCCGAAATCGGTTGGGAACATCATCGTCATATATTATAGTAATAGTAGGTATATGTATATAGCTTAATGAAGTATTTGTTTATATAGTGTTATGAGTTTTCTTTTCCTTTTCATTGTTTTTGTAACTAAAGCACCTGCCATCTATACTCTTCACCACTCATGGTTTACTGGTAGAGAATGCCTAAGCATTAAGTCTGCCTCGTGTACATTTTCTTTGTGCGAAAGTATAAATTAATAAATAAGTCCGACTTTGTGAGAAAGGTTTAAATTAATAAATAATAATTTAAAATTCGTTGAGCGTGCGAGTTAAGAGAGTGAACAATCGCATCCTCACCATGCGATTGCTCACTGTGTATGTAGGTAGCTCGGTGTAGACACGCAGAACGAATTTTAAATGATTGTTTATTAGTTAATTACTTCTAACAAATTATTATACCATTATGTGAATGTGAGCGTTATGTGGCTCATTTTTTCCCGGCAGTTTCAAGTACTTTATGCGGTTACCCAAATATCTTTTAGGTAATGTTCGTCCAGTAATGACAAACGCCTGCACGACTGCACAGGTCCACTCAAACATGTCTCATTCTTTTCTAAAAAGATTATTTCAGTCACTATTCTACTTGACAGAGGCTAAGCATGCCATACAACGTAGCAATGCCGCCAATCTCTTGGGTACATTGCCAGACGACAGCGATGCGAGGAATATTCCGACGCTGTATTTTAGTTTGGTATTAGTTTTATGTAGTTGGGTTATCATATTTTTATTTAAATATATTTAAATCATATATCTTTAGTTATCTTGTAAAAATAAAAAAAGCACCTGATCTTATCACCTAAACATGATTAAGGTGATTGTTTTAAATCCACTGACAGAAATATCATTTATTTTAGAATAATGTTATCATCATCATCATTTTAGCTGAGAGACGTTTTTTTATGATTATAAACTAGTGCTTGACTGTAATCCCGCCTGATGGTAAGCAGTGATGCAATCGGTGATGGTAAAGCGCGCTAGTTTAGTAAGCCTATTCACTTAGAAAACTTAGTGGATAGGAAGGAAGACGGCAGTTGAGCGAGGTGATGCAAAGTTAAACCCAACAACACGACCAACGATGCTACGCCAGATGGAGATTGATCTGGAAATCCTCCATAACAACATTTAGTGCATCCTACTCGGTACACATCGCAATACAACTGCTCAGACCCGTCCTCCGTACGGCTTCACCATATATCAAGCTGGAACATGGCGAATCGCTTCGTCCACTGCTGGACATAGCCTTCCCCCAAGGATCTCCACGACGACTGGTAGAATAATGTATTCAAAATTAAATTAAATATTTTTATGCATATAACATAAATAACTTAGTATTAATAATACTAGTAGTAATAATTTAATTTAGATCGGAACAAATTTAATTTAGTAAACCATGTTAATAATGCATATATACGGTTCATATATAGACCACAGTAATTTCAGTAGTAGCATACTAAGCGGAGTGAACAGAATGTCGTAGTGGAAAATTGCAGAAGTTAAATATACTTATTGAAAAAGACTTTTACGATCGAAAACCACTATGGAGAATTCACTAGTAGCGTCGCCAATATAAATAATTTGTAAATGCTTGGGAAAATTTTATCGATACAGGAAAAAATGGAAAGTTATTGAAAAAATTACACCTTAAGCATAAATCCTGTAGGCACCAATACGATTGGCACTTGGCTTGTTTATGGCGTCTGGAGTAAAGTTCAAATCAAATTTAGAAATAACGAAAAACTTGAGGTTCAAAAGCTAAATGAACAATAACTTACACAATATTATTTCTATTTATTATTGAGTAATAAAAGACATGTAATATTAAGCACACAATTTCAATAATAATACAGACATGCTGGATAATAAAATCAATTTAAAAAAGGAAGGAATGTGGTGCATTTATATAATTATGCTGGATCAAAGTTCCTACCGATGGCGACGCCTGCTTTGCAATGTTTTAATTGCATACGTTATCATAGGATTAAGTATGGCCTCTCTCGCATTGGAATTGAAATGAAATTCTGTAATGTTAGTTGTGGGTAAAATTTGCATAAATATACAAAATTTTACATCAATAAAGAACACGAATTGACTATACCTTCATAAAACAAACCTATAGGGGAAGAGCGCTGATTTACCTATCTAGGATACCTTTTTACCTCCAATCATTTACCTATATCAGTATCCAGCTACATAAAACTTTACCTTGCAGTACTTCACGGCGAATTTTCTTCCTTCTAGAAAAGTTACCGCTGTCGGCCCTCGGGACTACATATCGCACCCGTGCCTCCCCGACCTAGCTTCACCCCTCCGACGTAATAACGACCGACTTTATAACCGAGTGGGCTTAAATCTCACAACACTTTCCCATATCTTCTTTCTCGGTAGCACCGTCGCCCGAATGAAATCTAAGCCCTCGATTACAATTGGTCCCGCCGGAGTCCGTAACTTATCCAAAAATCCGAGGTGATTTAATATGCCCCAAGTAGTCACGGATTTAAAACGATCTCAGCTAGAACTGAGCTCCGGACAGCGCTTTGAGATTTTTCTCGTTATGTTTCCTTTGACCACAGCTTCCGAATTCGATATGGAACATAGAAACAAAGACAAACCTATTGAAAATAAGAAGGTGTGTTACCAACATGAATGTATTGGGTGCGAAATTAAAAAGTGCCAAGATTACATTTATAATTTAATTAAAAATTAGTTTTAACATATCCTAAACCTTCATTAAAACATACATAGCAAAACTTCACGATTAAGTGAACTTAATTGAGCAAGTAACGAGTAGGTACAATTTGAACATCATTCGAAGGGGCCCGAGTTATATTTTATATTACGAGGCATATAAAGCTACTATATATAACGGGGAAAAGCCAGGAAGGCGAGATCGAAGGTTCCGTGGGCTGTATTTCAAGAAAACGTTGAACAATAACTATAGTGTGATGTTCGACTCTTACAGATACTTAACTTCTTAGAGAACTGTACAGATACCTAGATCACTTTAATATTAAGAGATTACAATGATAATCTCAGATTAAAATAGATAACAGCCACTGGGTTTGAGTATGACCAACACACACTCGATCGGAAGCTTGAGCAAAATATAATGCCTGCGCTATGCGCTATGTCAAAAGCAACTCCAGTCGGTGTTACCATTCGCCCCATGGGGTTACCGGCTCTTAATAAAAATCATAATTTATCCGAATACCGATTGTTTTATCACACCGTATTCAAAATAAACCAGTCACGCGCCGTTATATACGCATATACAGTATTTTGAGGTATTGCAATCCCAACACTTTTCACTCGTTAAAAACATTTGACTCCGCCACATTTGGGTCCGCCAGGAACCTTGCCTTCTAGGGCTGCGAGTCGTCCGAAAGAGATACCATGACCCCGGCACAGATAAATGAAGGAATACGGCTTCGAGGTCTAATGAACCCTTCCAACCCGCACAGAGCGCAAGAAGTCATTTGATGATTTCCCATTTAAAAAAGGGACCTAACACTAAAAACTATATAAAATGCACAATGGACACAAAGCTTATGTATTGTTTGTTTGTGCGTCAATCTTCAATCTAGATAATAATCTTATTTTACACGACTAGTGAACTCTTCACAAATATTGATTTACATTATAAATGAAATCCATTTCGAAACTTTATAGAAAGGTATAGTTTTTAAAACAAAAGTTAGTTTTATAGTACAAAAAATGGCTATAAAGTGTAAGCTGAAAGGCGGGTTAAAAAGGGCAAGTCTTCGCTTTATCGACTGCAGCAGCGGAACTTAGGAAACTTTATGTATGTAGTTACTGGACCTGAAAATGGTAGGCAATTTGCATAACAAGAAATCACTACCTGTTTTAGTTGTTGTTATCTGAAATTATGCTGATCTGAGGCCATTTTTACGTTATAATTCTAGTTTTATATTGTTTAGATATTAGCCAATAATCAAAATCTATCTCAAAAATAAAAATAAAAAATGTTTTTTCGTAAACCTTTATAAATTTTATTTAACATTTACTAAACTTGGTATCGACAAATTGATTATAGTTAAATAAAGGATAATAGTTTGTATGGAAGGTTGTCGTTTTTGCCGATACTAAATCGCATCAAGCACATGGCTTATTACTCAAACTAATAGGCCTGCTCAAAATTAGAGCGTTTAATCACCAGATTGTTAAAAAGTAACTTAGTCTTATAAGTATTTTCATTCCGAATAATTCCACACAGTTTTGGATACATAGCTACTTTAACATTGACTTTTTTGCCATTGTCAATTCTAAGAGTTGGAGAACGTAGCAAAGCTGTAAAGTTTCCAACTAGTCTCTTTACGAGGGCTCTCGTCGTAACAGAATGATTGCACACTGAGCTTTCCTCAGTAAAATGCAATAAGTTAAAAAGATATTGTCGTGACATGAATGTATTATAATTGGGAATTCGTTGCACATTATGGAATAACTGTGACAATTGGTATCGTCACAGAAATTCTTACCAAATTAACCTAAATCTAATTGATATATTATGTTCTAAAGCCTGTTTTAAGTGTTATAAATTTCCTATCATAATCAACTTATCTTTTCTTTTTGTTAGCCTGTATTGTGTCCTACTGACGAGCAAATGACTTTTTGTCTGGCATGGTTGAAACTGCAAAGTTCAGATCTTTTTATTATTATGAAAAATTACCAAAGATACCTACAGTTTTATATATTTTAAGTGTGATTAGACGCATTCATACGCTACTGGATGACGAGAGAGATTGTATTGAATCAGAAGTTAGACTGCCTAGCGGGTTCGTTGAGGGTGCGTTTTAACCAGATATCTGAGAAGATGCGCAGCGAGGGATGTGTGTAATACCCACCAACCAACAGGACAAACTCATTATCATAGCCTCTCAAAAGTGCAATATCCTAGTAAAAACTGAAGACAAAATCGTGAACAATAAAGTTGTAAAAATGTGGGTAAGGGACGCGTGTGAAGAATGTGCGTGGGGATTACTATCTATACATTTTTTCCTAGTTTTGTATGTATAACATTCGGCTCTGCTAAGCCCATACCACATAATCCGCTACGCAACCTCGCACCATTCAGATTCGTCGTACAGGAAACGCACTATTACTGGCACTACGCCAGCATGTGTAGAACAAAATGTTAAGAATTTGAATACGGGGTTATTCAAATTCACAACATTAGGTTATTCCTGAATTGCCCTAGGGCAATTGCTTTAGTAATGTTGCGACGTATAAGTATACCTACTTAATACAAGACCTCTATTATGTTATAAAAGTAGTACATTTATTTTACAGACAAACTGGCTTAGCCAATGTGAAGGTCGAGAACTATCCTACGGGGACTTACTATCCGGAAAATAGTATCCTATATTTTTAGGTCGTGGTTAACTTATGTTCTGAATTCATCCAAATCCGTTCAGCCGTTAAACGTGAACAGGTAACAGACATATAGTGATAATGATAATTTGAAAATACCGAGGGTCTGACCGTCGTGTGCTCATGCGCTTTTAGATTTTTATTTTTGCGTCGTATGTCAGAACGAAATGGTAATAAATAAAATTCGTTAGCAGATGAATTACTGGCAACTAAATAGCTAACGTAATCCTAATATGGAACTTGCCTCTCCTTTCATCATTCATCAATCATCTTCAGGATTTTGGATCCAAACCTTTATCTATCCGCTCTTGGCGTGTCATGTAAAACATGAGATCTTTCATCAACTTCGAGTTGATAGTGATCTTCAAAGAACTACATATAGGCCATACAAATGTTTGTTTCCCGTGTCGTCTTTCCTTAAGGCAAATTGGGTTCGAAGCCAATTTAAGAGATTTCCAAGTCAAAAGTAAAGCGAGGCCAGATGAATAGCCCAAATGGTCCGGTATGCTTCTGCCTGAGTTTACATTAGATGTGCTAATCGTTGATTTGACCCCTTCTGAAAATATCTATTATATTCAAGAAATTCCACCTCCATAGATCGCTGTAACGTCCTTGGTAAAAAGTTATGAATAGACATCCTAACCAAGTCCGTATTCAATGAAGGTTCAAAGTAGCATTTACCAACATAATTAACTTTAAATATCGATCCTTTCAATCAATTACAGAAACATGCCTTCCTTCTTTACCAGAAGTTCTTCTTAAATATTTAAAGCAAAAACAACGTCACAAATCATGTAATAAAATATGCGCGTGTGTGAGTATCTGTGGAAACGGTATTTACCTTATTTCATATGCCTCAATTAAGGCTTTAAGATAGCATCACTAGGTATTTTCCCGGAGTTAATTATAAACCTGTCGTGTTTGTAGGAGCCACGTGCAGTATGTATATACACAAGTAGCAGTAGTTATTTCAGCACACTGACCCTTCGTGCGCAAAAAGGAGAACAAACAAAAGCCTTTTCCTCAATTAAGCAATTTGTGTGGACATAAATTTTGTGAGTGTATGGCGCTCACCGGTTGCCGGGATGTTTCAGTTCTGTTATTCGAGCGCCCGTTCATTTTGAACTAAATGTACAGGCGAGGCGGTACGCTAAGACCGCTTTTGTTTGGAGCCCCAAAAATTAAGTTATCTACATATATCTATAGTAATAATATTATAAACAGAAAGATTTGTATTTTAGATGTGTTACTGTGAAAGCCTGAACTGCGGTAAATCTTAGGTAAATCCTAAGATTTTACAAGTCTCACTGGCAAAAGTCGGAATTGTTCTATACTTTTCACCTTTAGCGGTGGTTTATTCAGTAGGTAAATCTTAAGTTTTGCCACAGATATTGGTAAATGGTAAATTTATAGTAAAATAATCAGAAAATATACATAAAACAATAGTAATGATTGTCAAGTCTAAAAATATGTTTAACCCTAGAAAGATAACGTTATTTTTTTGTACTGAAAAGATAAACATGCACCTCAGAGGCGCACCGTTTTAATAGCAGATATTTTTGATGAATGTCAATTATTTTTGTTTCATTTACTACTGTAAATTACTTAATTATTAATAAGTAAATAAAATACATACGTATTATCATTATTTTTTAGTTAAAATAATAAAATATGTAGGATTTTATAAACCCTTAACAAAAATGAACAAAAATTCGAAGTCTTCTGTACTTATAGAAACTTAAAAAAAAATAGGCAACTTTTATAGTGTTTTTTCTTATTAACTAATTAATTATGATATAATCAGTCTCAAATTAAAAAAAAATACTGAAAAAATCAACGGATAAAAGCTATTGTTGCAAACAACTTTTTTGTGTTCTCCGCACAATGTATTTTTACATTATATGCACGTTATTTTGAATAATTCTTTTCTTTTTTTTAGTACATAAGCAACAGTACCGTCGAATTTCAGTTATTGGTTCCTCATCAGCTTGTTCAGACATCTTTCTGTTACTTTCTGGGGGGATATTCAATACTTTATCTCAAGCGTCTTGATAAAGTAGGAATTTCCAGCTTAGTTTTCAAACACGGTGCAAAAATATTTCGACACATGCAACTAGGTAGTTTGGTTGACAGCCTCCGTGTCGTAGCGGTAGCGGACGCGGCCGCTGCGCAAGGTGGCGCGGGTTCGATCCCCGCGCAGTGCAAGTATTTGTATGCATGAATATGAATATTTGCACTGGTCTGGTCGTGCCTCGGAAAGCACGTTAAGCCGTTGGTCCAGGTTGCCATACGAACATCTAGTGGCAGTCGTTACGGGTTGTTGGAGCCCTCAAAAGTCCAACAACTGGTCTAACTGCAATGCTTCGATGTTGCCTTCGGGTTGTGGAGGTCAGACGGCAGACGCTTCATGGAAAATGTCGAAGTTTAGCCATATCAGCAATTGGACTGATAAAGCGGACCCCAGACTCCAAAGCTGAAAAGGCTTCGGATGCGACTGGGATTAACGCTGGGATGATGATGATGATATTGATTGCAGACGTTTTTCTGGTATTTTATCTTTTAGCAGTATACCAAACATGCCTATTCTTGCCCCTGATAACATCATTTGGAGGAATTACTATGCGTTGGTCATGTCCAGTATTTTCAATGATATTCTACGATGAAGTACAAAAGATAAACATGCGCCTACCGAGCGCAACACATCGCTCTAACAGCAAAACTATGGTACTTACCGAACAGTTGCGGCCGTCTCTTGGAAGTGTTGACCAAGGACTGAATTGGCTAGGAAACAAGCTTGTACACGCGTCGGTAACAAAATTGCAGCGAAATGTGTATTTTGCAGGCGCCTCTGAGGCGCACGTTATCTTTCTAGGGTTAATATATGCAGAAAAATATGAAACAGATACAAACAAATATTTTGAGATTCATTTCGTTATTTGGTACAATCATTTCATTGTTTTAAATATAAATTATATTTTTGAATATTACTAGTCAAGTGACGAACATGATATAGAAAAATAAAATGCAAATAAAATACTTTTATATGCTAAACGTTAAAACTTTCTTAGTATACCTAACTCAAGAGGGGAATGGTGCTGATAGCCGAAATACAGGCTATGTCTAGTTAGGCTGCAGGCGCTGAACTCTATATTTTAATTGAAATTATTACCACATGTCATGTATGCTTAGTACCACACTAAGATTTTGTAAATAAACTTTTATTATTATATTATAAACTTGTTGAAACACGGTGTATTGATTGATATTGTATTTAATAATCCTGGTGCCATGCTGCGCTATTTCGTTGAGCATTTTTAAGAGAGTTGAATTTTTACATCCTAATTTCCGACATTTACCGCTGTCTACGGTTAAATCTGTTAATTAATGTACACACATCAAAAGTGTCTAGGGATCAACATATATTTTTGCAATAACTTTTCTCCTGATTGATATTAATTAAAATTTTCTTTAAGGATTCATCAAATAAAGTGTTTTCGTTTGTCACAGTAACGATAAACCAAGTCACCTTTGCATTAATAAAGAAATTTGCCATTTTCCTAATAAAGGGATATTTGACATTTGAACCACTAACACAAAAGTTCGAAAAAAAGACTGAAATAACAGTTTTCTCTAAAATTTTATTGGGTAACTTAAACAATTAATAATCCGTGTTTCTACCGCGAACACTAACAACACAAGAACATCGGTTTGGCATACTCAAAATGAGTTCATCCAAATCACGCTGTGGAATGGCCGCCCATGTTCGTTGCAACAACAAAAAAAGGTCTTCTTGCGACTGGATACCCTCCATATTCGGCAGAGCTCTTCTCTGTAGCATATCCCATGCATGCTCAATCGGGTTCAAGTCTGGCGACTGAGCAGGCCAGGGCAGGACATTGATGTTAGCTGCGGCGAGAGTCTGTCTTACAACTCTTGCGGTGTGCGGTCGTGCATTATCATGCATTAACTGAAATAAGGGACCGATTTGCACTTGTAGAGGAACGATGACGTCTGATACAATCGTTTCAGCATAAATTTGAGCGTTGAGGTTGCCTCTGATCCAAATCAACTCAGTTCTTCCGCCGATCCAAATACCCGCCCATACCATGATGGTTCCACCACTATAAGGATGGACTTCCTGGCAGGATTTTAATCGCTCCAGGGGGCGTCCAGGGGTTCTCCAGTGTCGTATACGTCTTGTATCCGGTCTCATACCAAAACGAGACTCATCAGAAAAGCACACGAAACGCCATTGTTCTTCTGCCCAATTTCTGTGTTCAAGAGCCCATTGATATCGAATCCTACGATTGTGCATTGCTATAGGTGGTACCCGTAGCGGTCTTCGGGAATGAAGGTTCACTTCATGCAAGCGGTTTCTGACTGTTTGGTCGCTAATTAAGTTCCCTGAAGAGTGATGAAGCCTCACGGCTAACATCATGGCGGTTATTGTTGGAGCTCTTCGAGTTAAGATTTGAATGTATCGGTCTTGTCTCCGTGTGGTGCAGCGATACCGTCCTCCATGGCGCTCAGCCACGGTACCAGTGCTTCGGTAACGTGTCCAAAGTCGACTGATAACACTCTGACTTGTATTCAGAGCTAAAGCCACAGTACGTTGCCGGGAACCAGCTTCTATCATTCCCACGGCTCTGAGCATTTCTTCCCTGCTTAAATGACGTCGCCGCTCCATAATAACGTTGGTTTTAATCAGTAGTAGGGAAACAGTAGCACTAATAATGTCTTCAATGCGTTGTATGTTTTTATAGGGAAAATATTGACAGCTGATTTTCATCTTTTACTCGAATTTGATTCACAGTTCCTGATTCAAATTATGAAATGCACCAAAAAGGATCCATATAAATTTATAAAATCATAAATTTATTACAAAGCCACATCTCAATCTCAAGAAATCCGCATAAAAATGCTTGATCCCTAGACACTTTTGATGTGTGTATATAATTTATTTTTAAATTTATTTACAGCAACATGACTCACGGCATTAGTAATAATAAATAATTAAACATTGTAAAAAAAAAAAAAAAAAAAAAAAACAAGTAAATCAATATTATGAACGATATCTATAAAAGACTTCATAAGACCATGCCCAACGGTTGTAGTTATTCCACAATAACAACTATTTTAACGATTTCCCGCAGTGTATAAACTAGTTCTTGCAACACTCAAAGATACTGCAACAAATTTATCTAAAGATTTCAAAAACCTGTAGTCTACAATAAATCAACACAAGCGCAACTGCAGAAAATGAATTGCAAACATATAGCTGATGTTGCAGTTCCACCAATGTTATATGCTTTTTGCTAGCAGACTACAATAATGGGGATGTTTGCTTACAGGTTTTTTGTTCAGATCATGCTCGCCACCGTATGGTACAATCCATACTAATATTATAAATGCGAAAGTATCTCTGTCTGTCTGTCTGTCCGGCTTTCACGCCAAAACCTACTGAACCGATTGTAATGAAATTTGGTACACAGATAGTCTAGAGCCTGAGAGAGGACATAGGCTATAAAACATCCCGCTATGACCAGAGCAGAGCAGGAACAAATAATGTTACGGAAACGGGAGCAAACGCGGATGTACTACATATTGCTCCTATTATTTTAACAGGCGCTTATTTTATATCAACTGAGCTCATTCGGCTAGAAGGTTACGCGGGTGAATCCGCGGGGCACAGCTAGTTGAAAATATTTTATAGGGATGGGACCATTTTAAATCTGCTCCTTTCCCTTCTATAAATTGTTTACAATACTTGGCCATTCATGTAGCACAGGTAAACAATATGCATATTGTGCCATTACTGTAGTGTAAGAGAAGAAAAAATTACAAAATAAGACATTTTTAAATCTTACTTTATTTCTATTTTTTACAATTTGAAAAAAAGATAAAGTCCCAAATGATATAAAACAAATAGAAGGTTGCAACTATCTAAATACAGTTCCTAAGGGAGAAGACTACCTCATATAGTACGAATACCAATAAGGCAAAGATATAAAAGATCTGGCTGCATCATTAGATTTTGCCACTAAGGAGTTTGAAGACTACCAAACTGAACACGAAGTGTTAAAAATTGCTTTAAAAAAGGTTACGAAAGAAAATAATGATCTCAGACAATCAATGTCAGACTAAAAGCTACGCATAAATTATTATGGAACAGCAATCTTGCTCGAGTAATAATGAAATGCAATATCTACCTGAAAAAAAGCAAGAGAACCTTAATACTGTCGTGAAGCAGCTCGGTTCAGTTGACGGATGCGCGCTAAAACGACAATGATATTGTTCGCTGTAGCCGCGTAGCCAAAATTAAGCTACTACTGCCCGCACGCGCTCTATCATCATGCATCTAGCCTCCCCAAAAAGTCGCGATAATCTTCTGGTCTCGGTAATCAATTACAATAAACTGAAAACAAAAAAACGAAGTACTGAGAAACTTATTAGCGCCCATCTTGGGATAGCTAGCGACAAGAAACCAGTGCTTCTTTTATCTCCTTGCAATAAGGCGCTTCATACTGCTACTAGACAAAAAATATCTAATGAAAAAACTTACGAATGCACTAGCCGACTACAATTTTGAAAGTTCCCCTTGATTTCTCTGGTCTTTCACCATAAAATCTTGACGTCCTTATCATGTGACCACTTTGGAAATATGTTATTCACAACAAAAAAAAGAATTATCAAAATAGGTTAGGGGAGGGGGGGGGTTAGGGGGTTATAGGTTAGGGTATAGGTTAGGTAGGAGGTTTTTTATGTTTGCATAAAAAACCTCCTTTTTGAAGTCGGTTAAAAACCATCTGTGTGCTAAATTTAAAAACAAGAAGAAGACAGAAAGAGTAATTGCTCCATGGTAATAAACATACATTCTCACAATATTTTGCATTTATAATATTAATAGGATCTTGCTATCGCAATTGACAAACCCAGTATTTTCAATGTTTCAATATCCAAGAAATATTTTAAAATTGGTAGCCAAATCCATGATGAATGAATATATTTCTTTATTACAGTTAATTACTGCCACTACTACAGTAAAATACCTACTTTATTAACGTAGTAAGGATATCTTTCAATACTTTTGAACACGTACGTGTTTGTATTGTAAGGAGTAATTAAAACAGAATCACATATTTTGTATGGACATAAATAAGGTAGTAAACATTAAGCCTACATACATACCGTGATATACTATTTTTTAAAACTCGGAATTTTATAAAGTATTCTTTTTTGAAGGATATTCATCCATTCATCATGACTGAAGATTGTCGCTAAAATCAATCTGAAGCTAAGTTTTTCCTGAGGCATTCGGTAGCAAACAAATAATAGGGCTCTGAATATCCAATGAACTTCTTCACCTCAACAGCTACTAACTTCCTCGACTCAAATAATTTGAGTGCGCCTCAGTCCGCGACGACAGAGGATTCTCCTGTGCAATTAAGTGTTTCGGCTTTCATTGCGAGAAACTTGAAATCAGTTCTTTGAATGAGCGTCAAATTCGCATGTCAGCAAATGGTGGCCCCGGAAACTTGGCATTCACACTTTTACTTTGTTATGAAGCCTTTCTCTAAGATTAGCTCGTTCAAGTCATTCTAGCAAGTCTTTGTACTATATTCTAACAGAAATTTGGAATATTTTGGTGATCCATGTCTTTAATTTATACCAATATATAAAGCTGAAGAGTTTGTTTGTTTGTTTGAATGCGCTAATCTCAAGAACTACTGGTCCGAAATAAAAAAAAATGTTTTTGCGTTGGATAGCCCATTAATCGGGGAAGGCTTTAGGCTATATTACATCACGCTGCGACTAATAGGAGAGGAGCATAATTAAACCACCCGAACGAAGTCATTGGACATTTCATATGTCCAATGACTACAAACAAATTATTAGTTCATTCTGCACAAACAATATAGAAACACAAACACACGCACGTAGCATATTATGTTAATACAGTTTTTTACATATCGGAACATACAGTGTGTGTTTCTGCATTCAATGACTGAAAAAACTGTTTAAATGAACCTACTTAGTGATTACTTAATGTATAAAATTATTATAGAGCATCTTGTGTACAGTGGCAATTTAGCAGATACCATTTATTCCTTTTGATCTAATATCTGCCTCACCCGCTGCAGGTTTCTCGTTCGGAGTTTTAACGGAAATTACAAACATGACGTTACGATGCAACAGCGGGAAAGATGTTATTGCTCACGAGCTAAATGAAACCGCGAGAGTGCAACAACAAATTAATGCTCACGAGTATCAAACTACGTTTTTCCACACACTTGCAAAGGAAAGCAAAATCATAAACATGGTTGTGACGCATGTCAGATGGATACGCGTATGTTCTTGGTACCTTTTTTATATTTATAAACTAGTGCTTGCCTGCAATCCTACCTGATGGTAAGCAGTGATGCAATCGATGATGGAAAGCGCGCTAGTTTATTAAGCCTATTCACTTGAAAAACTTAATGAACAGGAAGGAAAACGGCAGTTGAGCGAGGTGATGATGTCCTACGAGGCGGCTTGCGTCCTGGCCGGATCCCCGCCCTGGGACCTAGAGGCGAAAGTACTCGCGTCATTATACCGATGGCGCGAGGAAGAGCGGACACGGGGCTCCAGTCCGGCGCAACGGCAGATCGAGCTGCGCCGAGAGGAGCTCCGTCAGGTCCTGGTGGCGGACTGGCGGCAGAGGCTTATGCGCCCTACCGCCGGCCTCGCTACCGTCGAGGCGATCCGGCCAGTACTCGACGACTGGCTCGGGAGAAGGCACGGCTCCCTGTCGTTCAGGGTGACGCAGGTGCTGTCGGGGCACGGCTGCTTCGGCAAGTACCTGTGTCGCCTAGGCAGGGAGCCGGACGCTCGGTGCCACCACTGCGGCCAATGCGGGGAGGATACGGCGCAGCACACGCTCTCCGAGTGTATAGCTTGGGAGGAGCAGCGCCGTGTCCTCACAAATGAAGTAGGAGGCGACCTGACGCTGCCGGCAGTAGTGCGGAGGATGGCCGGCAGCGCAGAGTCGTGGGACGCGGTGGTGTCCTTCTGCGAGGACGTGATGTCGCAGAAGGAAGCTGCGGAACGGGAGAGGGAGATCTCAACTCCCTTCCCGGGCCGCAGAAGACGCACCGGGCGCCGAAGAAGGGCGGATAACGCCCTCTTCCGCCCCCCATGAATGGGTCCAGGGGCGAGGGACATGGGGAAGTCCCCGCCCCCTATTCGATGGACCCCGCGGCGGAGGCGCGCGCGAGTGTCAGCGCGCGCCTCTGAGGCGATGCACGGGGTAGCTTAACACCCCACTACCCCGTGCCGGAGACGAGGCCCGGACAGACCAGGCCAGCACGAGAGTGTGGGGCTGCGGAAGAATTTAGACTCCCGCGGCCCCACGCACGCTTGTGATAGAAGAGACACCGGGGTGGTTTTAGTCAGTAAAAGTCTGAGAGACCCCGTCGCCCACCCTAGGGCGGCGGACATCCTATGAGGATTTCCACCCCGAAAAAAAAAAAAGGTGATGCAATGTTAAACCCAACAACACGACTAAAGATGCTGCACGCCCGAGGGAGATTGATCTGAATTTCCTCCACGACCAAACTGCCGACGCAACAACATTTGTCGCATCGTACCCCGCACATATCGCAACACAACTGCTCAGACCCTTCCTCCGTACGGCTTCACCAGACATCATACCGGAATACGACGAATCGCTTGGTGGCAAGACTTTGTCTGGTGGGTGGTAACTTCTGCCGGTAGTCGATATTATGAATAAAATAGATTTAGTTTTTGTTTTTTCTTATCATTAGAGAATTTGCTTCTTTAGTACGATCAATATAAAAACCCACACCTTGAGGTAGTTTCACAGGTATCTGTGGCTTATTTCTCGCATTATTGCGGGAATATAAAGTAAAAAGCAAGCTTGTTCAATTCCCTGTGTTGAGTGCTGTAGCGTAGTATGTAAGTACCTATTATACAATGTGTAACCTCGTGTATTACCCGAAAGAAGATCAGTCCTGCATTATTCTTTGTGATGTTTCAATCAATCTGACACACGTCCTTATATGGCGACCCTGCCACTAAACAGGGCCTGTCATCATGTGCGACTGTTTTAGTTAAGAACTTTTCTTTGAGTGACTTTCCACCATGTGTAACTCACACTAATGAAGAGGTATTTATCAACCAAGTTAGCGCTGCTAAAAATACCGCGACGGCGGAGGAATTCAAATTTCATTTGTCGGCGATAAATATTGCGACAATCATTGTTTACACGATTTTATTAATCTAGATGTAGCGTATTTGTGTAAAAAATGCTATTTATTTACCGTACACTTACGTTTTAAAATTTTACCTCTGTTGCTTTTACTTTAAATTTTACCTTTATTGCTTTTACTTTATCATGTTTTGTTACCTAGAATACTTTCCCTATACTTTACGCAGTTTAGCGAAGGACGTTTTGGGTCCGAACCCTTATACTAGTGATGTATTATTTTAAGTTATAGCGCGGAATCTCTTGTGAGATTGCTTTACATTGTTAACTAAGTATTACCAGCTTCATGTTGATACCAAGTATTCATTCTTCTTTTGAAGTTGTGTTTTTTAAATATATTAATACTATGTTTAGGTTAGGTTTTCACGAGGGTTTTACAACGATACGGGTTCATTATTCTCTAGGTTTTTCCAGAAAATTCTTTGTCCTTCCGTGACGGAGATTTTTGAGAAATCGAACGGTCAATTCGACAGTTCTGGTCTGTATGGGGGAGTTCTCGTGTGGTAGGCGGTGCCGGAGCAGTTCCCTTACTCTGTTCACGAGGTTATATAAGTGCGCGAGCATTTTACCAAAATTAAGGCTCAGTGTAATAAATATTCGACGGCTGATATGACCATTGTTTTGGGGCTGCGTAAGGATCCAATTACAGGCTGTGACTTACAAAATAAATTTAAACTTAAGTATTCTATGGTTGAAACAGTAATTATAGTACCATGTGCCCTCCGGTTGTTACTGAGACCGAACTGAAAAAGGTCTCTTTTGAGACTCGTGGCGTCCGCCGTTGGTGATTGACTCCGATAGTGACAGACAATGGTCCAATACTATTACAGCAATAGGCCATTGCCTATATGCTGGAACAAATTTGAACCAAACCCCTTCACCCGATTTGAGTCTGGCTCACTGCACGCTTGCGTACTATCCTGGGGAGTCCGTTTCTGTGCAGTGAAGTAGCACTCGGGTTGGATCTGCCGACACTGCGACATTCAACAAAGCTTAGCTGGGGAGACACGTCAACATGACGCATTCGGGAGACACGGTCAATGAATATGACATGGAAGCTCGCATGGCGACAAGGAATCAACAAGAGGCCGGTCGGCAGCACCAAACAAGAAAATTAGCTAAAAAAAATTGGATAAAATACAGTTGACAATTAAGGGTGAGCTATAATGTTTACAATATTAACATAAAAGAAGAGGTTCGTTTATCACGGTGACAAAATGCGACCAACCGTACGTGGAGAACAGTTTATACATCGAAAACACACATTACCTCACCACACTACATACTAATTGCTGTTTATAACTGTTCTTAATACAATTGCCAAATACATTACCACGGTAATGACACCAACGTGGGTTTTCTCTTCCTCACTGATTCAAGGTAATAGAAAACAACGAATTTAGCACCAGAACGAAGTGTTACGATTGTCAAATGCACCCTAAAATGCATAAATAACCAAAATACTTCAAAATTAGCAATAAAGCCCTCTACGTCACAAAAGTGCTTAATCAGCACTTTCGTCACGAGTACATCATTCAGGTAGTCTGCGTTCAATCTTTATCGCGAGCACATCTCTTAGACGTACCAGTTCATCCTGTCTGTATCTAAGTGCTAAATATAGTGTTTTAATTAAAAACGTTTTTTTTAAAACCTCTCCGACGCTTTCCCGTCTAACAATTGGTGGCAGCGCAAAAGGATTTTAAAAATCTGGAAAACGCCTCAGACATTCAGTGTGCAAATCATAGTGCCGAACCAGACTCATTCTATATCCACATCTTATCTACCTATTCTAAATCCCATAAAATCCAACTCTTACCCGCGTGTGTACTTTCTGTGAAATACCGTGAGTTCAGAGTGCAAACCCAGTTCCAGTGTTCCTGAAAATCATTCAGGTACTTACACCGTCCCTGAAATCAGGTGATCATGTTCCTGTCTCTTCTCGTCACTGCAGCTGCAATCCTGTAAGTGAAATCAACATAATAACTCGAAATCCAGTGCAGTGCCGTGTGTTCAAAATCATAAATAAAATATAATCCAGTGCAAAGTTACAGTGAGACTTAGTGATAAAATCCGTAGTCAAAACATCCGAGCTTCTACGAAGTGGCCCGCTTATCAGCTCGACTCGACGCATTCTTAGCATACTTTGTAACCGTTGTACTTTATTATTTTGTATTCTATTTTTTTATTAGCTTTGTTTCGTTTTATTTTCCGGCCTATATGCCAACCGAAAAATCTGAATCAAGGGCAGAGCTCGTTACTCTGTCAGAAAAAATGGAATCAAGTATTCTTTTCAAGTTTATTAAACCCTTTGACGGGTCTCGAGAGAAACTTCAATCATTTCTCAACAACTGCGAAAATGCAAACAAACTTGCTTCAACAACTCAAAAATCTATTTTATTAAATTATATTCTAAGCCGACTCGAAGGAAAAGCCGAGTCAGCAGCATCCATAAAGGATTTTAACGAGTGGGAACAAGTAAAGTCCTTTTTACAATCCCAATTTGGGGAAACGAAACATTACGCACATCTATTATCCGAATTACAGGAACTCCAACAGCAGCCAGATGAATCTGTAAGTCAATATTCTCTCAAAATTGAGTCTTGCCTAGCCAAATTAATTACCGAAATCACATTTTCCAATAAAAAGAGAACTGAGTTAGTCGGAAAAATATCGGCTATGGAGGAACTAGCCCTCCACTCATTTTTAATGGGGCTTTCACCCAAAATTTGTAATTTAATTCGCATGAAAAATCCTTCCACCTTGAATGAAGCCATTAACTTTGCTATCTCGGAGGAGAAAATACAGGCCCTACTATCAAAGAGAAAGAATTTAAACCGTCCTCCGCAAAAACTGAATACTACTCAAAATCGCTCTAAATCTAATACAACTCATAATTCAGGTAAACCCCAGTCTTCTCCACCTATATGCCGATATTGCAAGTTTGAGGGCCATACCATTGAAAATTGCAAAAAACGCCAATATAATAATAATAAAAAATATAAATCCAATCAAAATGACGATTCCACTCCACGACAAAGTAATACACAAAACCATGTCAACCACGTCGATTACGACAACGAACCCCAAGGTTCCGTAAGCGATGAAAATCATTTAAACGAGTAGTGGGCTCACGACGGTGTCACGTGGGGCCCAGCCCTCAAATTCTAAATCCGCCTTCGCACTTAATAGACACCCATCCTAAATCCTCTGTATCTGCTGTACCTAAGAAGTCAGTTTATTCTAAATCCTCTGTATCTGCTGCACCTAAAGAGTCAGCTTATTCTAAATCCTCTGTATCCGCTGTACCGAAGAAGTCAGCTTATTCTAAATCCTCTGTATCCGCTGCACCTATAGAGTCAGCATATTCTAAATCCTCTGTATCCGCTGCACCTAAACAGTCAGCTTATTCTAAATCCTCTGTATCCGCTGCACCTAAAGAGTCAGCTTATTCTAAATCCTCTGTATCCGCTGCACCTAAACAGTCAGCTTATTCTAAATCCTCTGTATCCGCTGTACCCAAGAAGTCAGCTTGTTCTAAATCCTCTGTATCTGCTGTACCTAAAGAGTCAGCCTATTCTAAATCCTCTGTATCAGCTGTACCTAAAGAGTCAGCCTATTCGAAATCCTCTGTATCCGCCGTACCCAAGGAGTCAGCCTATTCTAAATCTTCTGTATCCGCTGTACCTAAAGAGTCAGCCTGTTCTAAATCCTCTGTACCAGCTATACCTAAAGAGTCAGCCTATTCGAAATCCTCTAAATCTTCTGTATCTGAAGTACCAAATTCTTCCAAATTTACTGAGCCTACTCTGAATCCAATTGCGGGTTGTTCAACTCCTGAAACACAAAAAAGTATTATTTACGAAATTACTTCTAATTCTACGAAAAGATACGTACCTCATGTTACCCTTAAAACTCAGTTAAGTAACCGTAGTTTAAATTTCTTAGTCGACACCGGATCCGCTGTGAGCTTAATAAAAAGAAACTCAATCAAATCAATGCCCGTGCTTCAAAACAAAATCATTCAACTCAAAGGTATTCACAACACTAACGAAACCATACCCACCTTAGGTCATTTCCAATTGGAATTATTTCCAAATTCTGATATTGCATATCGTTTCCACGTAGTCGAAAATATCGATTTAAATTATGACGGCATAATTGGAACTGACCTCCTGAATGATTTAGACGGTATTATTGACTATAATACCGACACATTACAAATTAGTAATATCATAACAAAATTAGAATACTGCCAACCCGTATATAAAATCGCACCCCGTACTGAAACTATTATAGAATGTACTGTTAATAATCCTGAGCATCGACAAGGACTTATCCTCGATCAACATATCTCCGAATCCTTGTTGATAGCTAACTGCATCGTTACAGTTAAGGATAACAACCGAATAAATATATCGGTTGTCAACACCTCTGAAAAACAAGTCACAATCAACTCTGATCTAAAATTAGAAATACAACCCTTCGAGGTGAACTCTTTCCAAATCCAACCAAACTCTGATTCTTCTAAATCTTCCACAATCAGAAAAGAAGAAGTCCTTAACATGTTACGGGCTAATCATCTCAACGACGAAGAAAAGTCGTGCTTATTCGATATCTGTTCTCAATACTCTGACATTTTCCATTTACCCGACGATAAATTGTCGACCACCGATCTCTTAAAACACGAAATAAAAACGTCCCCCTCGGAACCTATCAATGTCAAATCATACAGGTTTCCCGAGGTTCACAAAAAAGAAGTTGAAACGCAAATCTCTAAAATGTTGTCCCAGGACATCATTCAACCCTCTGTTTCCCCTTGGTCATTCCCAGTTTGGGTCGTCCCTAAGAAAACAGATTCCTCTGGCCAGAAAAAATGGCGCATTGTCATTGACTATCGGAAACTGAATGACATCACAATCGGCGAAAGTTATCCTATCCCTCAAATCAATGAAATATTAGACCAATTAGGGCAAAGTAAATACTTTTCCACCCTCGATTTATGCTCAGGTTTTCACCAAATATGCGTTAATAGGAACGACATTCCTAAAACCGCGTTCACTGTTCCTCAAGGGCATTTTGAATTCAAACGCATGCCGTTTGGACTAAAAAATGCACCCGCTACGTTTCAACGGCTTATGAATACCGCTCTCGCCGGACTTCAAGGCATTCATTGTTACGTCTACCTTGACGATGTAGTAATATATTCACACGATCTCTCATCACATTGCGATAAATTGTTAAAAGTTTTCGATAGACTACGCAAATATAACCTTAAACTACAACCCGACAAGTGCGAATTCTTGCGCAAAGAAGTCGGTTACCTTGGTCACATCATTAGTGACAAAGGAGTAAGCCCAAATCCTGAAAAGGTCAAGGCCGTGTCTCAATTTCCAATTCCTAAATGTCCCAAGGACGTTAAATCATTCCTAGGTCTAGTATCCTATTACCGCCGTTTCATCCCTGATTTTTCTAAAACCGCTAAACCTCTCACTACATTACTAAAAAAGGATGTCCCTTTCTCTTGGTTGAATGAACAACAAATAGCTTTCGAAGAACTAAAAGGAAAACTAATTTCCGCTCCTATACTTATATATCCCGACTTTTCTGAGCCCTTTGTGCTTACCTGCGATGCATCAAATTATGCAATATCAGCCATTCTATCCCAAGGCGAAATTGGAAAGGATCGCCCAATCGCTTACTCATCCAGAACGTTGAATAAAGCGGAGACCAATTACTCCACCACAGAAAAAGAATGTCTAGCCATAGTATTTGGTACCAAAATGTTTAGGCCATATCTATATGGACATAAATTCACTATAGTAACAGATCATAGACCATTAAAATGGTTATTCAACTGCAAAGATCCTGGATCCCGACTCGTTAGATGGCGCTTAAAACTAGAAGAATTTGACTACAAAATCGAGTACAAAAAAGGTAAAATCAATAGCAACGCTGATGCGTTGTCTCGATTTCCCGTAAACCCTGTTCAAAATAAAGATGATAATTCTATTCCTTCTACGTCTAGGCGGAATGACGAAAATCAATCGCCTAATTTTAGTCCTATAACTCTAGAAGATCTCGATATACAATTACCTTCTATACCTCTGGATTCTGACGAAGTTCCGTCGGTAGAGTTGTTAGACAATGACGACTCCTTCACAGATATTCTTGGTCCTGAAAATAGAGATGACTTACTTGAAAACCCAAACCTTCCAAATCCTACGGTTGATAATAATGCTGAGGAGCATCTATCACTAACTTCTAGTTCCGGTGAAAACTATTCCAAATTCCTGAAAACAATGTCCGGAAAACAGTTTAATAGTAACACTAAAATTATAGAACATAATGAAAATATTTTCAAAAGTATTTGTAAACATATAGTTCTACCTACTTCTATTGACCTTGATACGGCTAACCCTTATATAGAGGAAATTTTAGGTGAAATTGAAAATTCCTCAGATCTCCTGGGTAAAGAAAGGACGTTGTTTACTTGCCTACCCTTTGAACACAAATCTAAAACCTTCTATTTCCTATTTACAAAAGTCTACCATTTCGATAGTTGCTCTTACGAAGACATCTATAAAAGTCTAATAAACCTAAAACATCAAATACTCTCGACATCAAGGGAGGAAATCATACATTTAGCTATTACTAATTTCCGTAACCCTTTCGATAAACATGACTGGCCAAAAATATATAATATGTTCTCCTATATCTTTAATAACTCGAATGTATCTATTGACATTTATCATAATTCACTAATATTTCCAACTCCATCTGAAATAAAGAAAATCCTTAAGGAAAATCACGATATCCCTATCGCCGGACATTTAGGTACGGCTCGTATGCTAAATAGAATAAAAGAAAGATATCATTGGAAAAACATGCGATCAGACATTGAATTATATATAAAAAATTGTTCGCAATGCCAATCGAATAAAGCCCTAAGGCAAACTAACCGCTCACCCATGCAGATAACTACTACTTCCGCGAAACCCTTTGAGCGTCTTAGCATGGATCTCGTAGGTCCTCTTCCGGAGGCGGGCCTAACAAGACTTAAGTTCATCTTAACTATGCAAGATGACCTTACTAAATTTTCCTTTGCATATCCCATTGCAAATGCTACTTCAGAGGACACATGCGAGTGCCTCGTCCATTTCATTTCTTTATTTGGAATTCCAAAAATGATCCTTACAGATCAAGGAACCAATTTTACTGCAGATATGTTCAAGAAAACCTGCGAATTCTTAAAGATTAAGCAAATCTGGTCATCCCCTTATCATCCCCAAACTCAAGGTGCGCTTGAGCGCAGTCATTCTACACTCAAAGAATACCTTAAGTCTTACGTCAATGAAAACCATACAGACTGGCATAGATACGTATATACCGCAATGCTTGCCTATAACACGTCAGTCCATGCCTCTACAAATTTTACTCCATACGAACTACTCTTCGGCCATAAAGCCTTCATCCCTGATTCTGTTTACGAATTACATTCCCAATCGACTTATCCCGAATACATTAAATTCCTACACCATCGATTAAAACTCTCAAGGGAAAAAGCCCTTCAAAATATTCAAAAATCAAAAGAAAAGTCGAAGGAATATTATGATAACCACTCTCGTCCCGTACAATACAAAGTAGGGGATTACGTATACCTAAAGAATCACGTAAGATTGCGAAAAGCCTTATCACCCGTATGGAAAGGTCCATATAAAGTGGTCAAAATTAACGGCCGCAACACTTTAACTCTATTAATTAATAGACGACATGTCACCCATCACTATGATGAGGTAAAACTAGCTCCTAGGTCTTATAAATAAATCTTTATTTTAAATAGTAGTATATAAGCATAGTAATTAATAATATTACACTAATACTAGTTCTATTTCCTTCCAGTAATCCCTCAACGGGTCAAGAATTCGTCAAACCCCTGACAAATAGTTCTGGGATTTACTTCGATCCCATAGGATCCCTGAGTTTAGTCGATAGTTATCTTAGTGTAGTAATTCCTTTAGAAATCTCATTTATTGACCCACATATTATTAATTTACATCATATACTTGATAATTCAAAATCACTATGCGAAAAAAGCAAAGCTCTTGATTATGTAGAATGCAATAATCTTTTTCTACCTCTGGTAACTCGTTTCCAAGATATTAAACGCGATAACGAGGCAATCTCTTATCTCATGTCTCATCAAGTAAAAAGATCCGCACTTCTGGGTGCTATTGGAACCTTGTCCAAAAAACTATTTGGAACTATGGATGAAGAAGATGCCATCCGCTATAATAACGCCATTCAGGAAATTCAAGCTGATACCAGCAAAATAGCATCAATGCTTAAAGAAAATATTCTCGTTACTACTTCCACCCTTAAAACTTATAACAACACATTAAACTCCATAAAATCCAATGAACATGAATTAAACGTCGCCATTGACGCTTTATACGAAGACATTAAAAACCTAACTTATATTTCTAAAGAATTAGGAATACGATCCCGTATTTTAGAATTAACGTCTATGATAGAAAACAGCCTTCTAACTTTATCATTCAAGGTCGAGGATATAGTGAACTCAGTTATGTTTGGTAGATCAAACATTCTACATCCATCTATTCTCTCACCAATAGAACTTTATACTCAATTAGTGAATAACTACAGATTCATCTCGAACTCTAGACAGTTACCTGTTCTCCTAAGTCTAGAAAATGTACATATTATTCTAAATATATCTACTATATCTAGTTATTATAGCAAGGACCAAATAGTATTTGTCCTTGAAATACCTTTGATTAAACCTCAACATTTCACATTGTATCATAACTTACCTTGTCCAGTGCCGTACGAGATTGACAATCCTGTATCTTATTCAACTATTATTCCATCCTCTAAATACGTTGGAATAACTAAAGACAAATCAACATATTGTAAACTTGACGAATTAAGAAATTGTAAAATCGTAAACAGTGATCACTATATCTGTGACACGAGTATATCTTATTCTGTCGCCGCAACTCCTTGCTGTGAAACAGAAATAATTAGTAAAGTACTAACCTCGATTCCAGAAATATGTAAAACTAAATTTTTTCATGGTCAAGTTAGTATCTGGCAGCCTCTTCTAAATAACAAATGGTTATATGTAATGTCGGAAAAATCTAAATTAAGTATTGAATGTAATAATGTAAATCAGTTAACTGAATTAGATATAAGTGGTAGTGGCATATTATACCTACCCAAGGGTTGTATGGCATACTGTAAAGATACACAATTAGTTTCTCGAGACAATGTTAATATCCTATTAAAACCTGTTAAAACGAATTTAAACATAATTAACGATTCATGCTGTAATAGATTAAGTTTTGATAATATTGTACCTAGTTTACCTTCTATTTCCTTGAAAAATGTAAACCTAGACTCTGTCGCTTATAATCCTGAAATGTTAAAAAACTTAGAAAAAATCATCGAAAAACCAGAAAAGCCTCATATTGTCCAATATGGCGATTATTATTCCGCTATAATTATTGTAACTTTAATTTTAATAACTCTGTATCTTCTGTACAAAATCTGTAAAACTGGTGCGTTTAGGAAACTATATCGCTTTAATAGAAACAATAGCGATTCCAAACCAATTGACGAAGAAATTAATATTCCCCAAATTATACCAGCTCCCGCCCTTCGAATTGGGTAATCCTAATATATTTTCATCTTCCCGTAAACTTCACCTTAAAACGTGTAGTTCACTCTAAATCGGGGGGCTGTTACGATTGTCAAATGCACCCTAAAATGCATAAATAACCAAAATACTTCAAAATTAGCAATAAAGCCCTCTACGTCACAAAAGTGCTTAATCAGCACTTTCGTCACGAGTACATCATTCAGTCAGTCTGCGTTCAATCTTCATCGCGAGCACATCTCTTAGACGTACCAGTTCATCCTGTCTGTATCTAAGTGCTAAATATAGTGTTTTAATTAAAAACGTTTTTTTTAAAACCTCTCCGACGTTTTCCCGTCTAACAGAAGTACCATTAATCGCATTACTTTGAATAAAGCAATTGGTCGTATGAATTTGGATAAAGCAATTGTTCGCATTTCTTTGCTTTCTTCTATGTTTTCCAATACTTTTATTTTTTCTCTCCCAACAAGTTATTTTTAGTTTTTTTAGCTGCCCGATAGGAACTGCTGCTGTTTTGTTTTGGACACTCCTTTGCTGTTGACCATACTGCCAAAATGGAAATTATTGTACACTGAGGACTACTCCAATCTTTCCAAAATTTTGAGGCCGAGTTACCTCTACCTCTATCGTGGATAGCGTCCGTCAACTCCACAGACATTAGAATGTAATTACATTTTGCTGCCAAAGCCGCCCCCGAAGCGGGGTGTAACTTTTTGAATTGTAGGCGAGGTGTCATAACAGTTTCCTGTAAAATGTTAATGTGGTAAAGATAATTAAAGTTTTCTCAAAAAGCAGCGCCTTTCAACGCACCTGACCCAGCCCGCCAACAATTTTTAAACCACGTTGAATTATAAGCACTGCATGTTTGTTGTTTTAAAAGATGCTATCTTTAGGATTTTTTAAAGTGATCAAAGTAGTCAAGACTAATAATTTACTTATGAAATTAACTCTAATTGGTATTTATATATTTATAAGAATTGAAGAAAATACGTTTATTTATCACAGACTAAAATAACACACCAGGAACATACCTTACATGTAAGAAAGTAGCAGAAAGTGTACGTCTGCGCCAAAAAGACCCAGTTCAGAACAGAATTGCCCATCCTCGGTGGTAGACCATAACAACGGCTGTCGGCAGAAGTTTCCACCCACCAGACAAAGTCTTGCCGCCAAGCGTTTCGTCGTGTTAAGGCATAATGTCTAGTGAAGCCGTGTGGAGGACGGGTCTGAGCCGGCTGGGTACGATGCGCCAAATAATGTTGTATCGGTAGGTAGTTTGGTCGTGGAGGGTCTCCAGATCAATCTCCCTCTGGCGCAGAATTATTGGTAGTGTTGTTGGGTTCAACATTGCATCACCTCTTCAACTGCCTTCTTCCTTCCTACTCACTCGGGCGCTTTACCATCAACGATTGCATCACTGCTTACCCCACCAGGCCAGAAGCACTAGTTTATAATAATAAAAAAACAAGTTCACCAAAAATGTCAGACAACTAGTACCTGATGCTGATTTTAAATTCAAACTGATGTTTGAGGTGACGGATGTAATACATATTTAAATAATTTGAAATTATTTATGTAAGTATGCATACACACGTCATGTTCCGTTCTTGCCATCAGGCGGGATTGCGGTCAAGCAAGAGATTAAAATCTAAAAAAAAATGTTAGCCATTATCTATGCAACAAAACGTTATAGATACATTTCGTAAGAAATTTCAGACTTTATTTAGTTAAGTAAATAGATATTACAAATAATTAGCTTCTGTCCACGGTTCCAACCGCGAGAAATATTATATTGTTCTCCGCCCTACCCCGTCACACCGCCTTCCCCCGTGATTACTTGCCGACGTTTATGCTCGGCATCTATGAGTCCAAGCGTTATGTTAAGTAGTGTTCCTCAAGAATTAGGCAATCCAATGCAAAAACCTTTTTTCAAATAATACATGTAGTTCCAGAGATATTTTAGATCTTGTATAGATTATTTTTGTGAATACATTATTACAAATTCATTATTTATGTAAAACATTAAAAAAACAAACTCTAAACTACATAGAGTGAACCCACATCACTGGTAATGTTATAATTAAACTTTAAAGGCTAAATTGTACGCGGTCGCAAAATCAAACACCGACCATTTAGGAATTAAAAGTTCAAGGGGACTTCGTGTGGACGCAATTTGTTTTTTACCCGACTGCCAGGAGGGTTATGTTTTTAGCTCCTATCTTGTATGTATTATTCTTTATTACCTAGTATCTCCAGAACCGCTGAACGGATTTTCACATTTGAGGTATCGTTAGATTTGCCTTAATTGCCCAACTGCTACTAGATAGGTGACATTAAAAAAAAACCAAAATGGCGGATGTATGACGCCATATTATGAGGTATAAAGAAATAAATTTCTACTAAGCATATCGAGTGGGATATCAAAATGAGGGATTTTAAATACAGATTCTAAATATGTATATAAGTTAATATTAAATGGAACAAAAAAAAAAGAATTACATATCTTTTTCTACCAAGCATATGTTTCTACCTATTCAGTTCGTTAGAGTTTTATGCAGGCGGGTTTTTTGTTTTTAAATAATATTTTTTCTCTGTAACTTTCAAAAACTAATAATTAATAAAAAAAACACTGTTTATTTTTATCAAATATTTTACTTAAACACTTTTCTGAAAACTAATAGTAGCAGAATAAGAAAACTTACAACATATGCTATTTCTAAAGCAATAAATTAACATGATAAATAGGTCGAGTGTATAATACAATGCAAATGTTCTTAAATTCGCGAGGGGAATGAACAAGGCCTTACTATACGCGTATGTAGAAAAAACGTAGATTCCAGTAATAGAGTTGGATTCTTTAAACATACTCACAGATAGCATCGAGAGAAAGAACGGTTAATGCAAAGCAGTTGTGAATTAAAACTGGAAAAATAAAAGGGAAGCATCCAGCAGCTACTTGAGCGAGAACCTGTACAAAATGGTTTTCCATTTTCCAAAGCATTGTTTGTTGGTTCAAATACTGTCGAACTTTATGCCGGCTCTGTTGTAACTATTAATGAAGGCTATGTATGAACAAAAGTATTTAAAAAAAAAGTGTGGTTTCTTTTGCAGTATAACTATTCGTTTAAATGCTATAGCTTCTTTTTCTGTCCCTTATGACGTATGTGATTTGGTGTTTATAGTTGTTACATACAATAACTATCCCTGGAAAACTGATATTGTAACAAAAAGAGCTTTCACGGTCCAAGCCTTGGGTTTTAAAACTCGTAGTTAGTAAAACTCTAACCCAAGTATCTCATATTTATGCCGTCAAATTGTTGTCATTTAAGGTGGAATTATTATTGTTTCGAAACAGTGATATAAAAAAATGCTGAATAGCCACTTGGGCTCGGAGGCCACCTCCAGGACCGCTCACAAAGTTTTATGTTGTGGAACTTAGCTGTTTGTGCTTGACATTTATTGCTTTTATATTTTACGAGCTCAAGAGAGACGACTTGCTAAATGTTGCTCAACAACGTACCTATATACTCAATAATATAAGCACGTTTTGCGTACTCGTAAACTTAATTTTACGCACTTTTACCGCGGTGAGTTCAGCTTTCTTTTTGTTATTTGTATAGGGTGACTTATAAAATTAAATAATATTTTCCAAGGGCAAATTCGTGATAGTGTGACTCTTTTATAATGTTTAAGCAAAATTATGAATGTCTTCGAAGTTTTTAGCTCTAGGACATACCAGTTTCCTCGTGATGTTTTCCTTCCCCATTTTGAGAGCAGTGGTGATGAAATAATTAACACAAAGTTCGAACCTACGATCTACAACTAGTAAGTCGTGGCCGATACCACTAAGCTACCACTGAAGAAGAAAGGTTAGCGTGGTTTCGAGAGCCACCCACTATACATTATGCATCCACTGCATAAACGTCAGCGTCGTGAGTACGGAAATGCCCTCGGCTCATCAAGTGCATGTACCCGCTCCAAGAGACATAAACCTGGTTATGTTGGATGAGAATACCTACGCCCAACCAACAACGGTGGCCTTACCCGGAATAGCGGAAATCCCTCTGTATGAATTAAAAACAAAAAAAAATATTTCGGATTAAAAAACAAATATCCATATACTACAGTACAAGTAAAGCTTAGCCTAATGTTAGCCAATAACGAAGCGGCGTTTCAATACATTCTGGAGAAACACACAGGACCACATCTATGCCCTCTGGACCAATGACAATTAATCAGCCTCTTTCCAAAATATGGTATACTGCTTTCAATACTTGGAAAGTAATTTGTGTACATCGATCGCATACCAAGTCGTGGTGGCTTAGTGCTTGAAACACCAGCCTCTCAAGTATGAGAGCGCGGGTTCGATTCCAGGTCAGGCAAATACAAATGTAACTTTTCCAAAGTTATATGTACTTTCTAAGTACATCTTGGACACCAATGACTGAAGGTGAAGAAAAACATCTTAAGATAATCTGGACTTTAAGCCTGAAATCGCCAACCGGCATTGAACAAGCGTGGTGATTACGCTCAATCCTTCTCTGTATGGAAGGAGACCTGTACCCAGCAGTGGGACGATAAGATAAAAAAGGTTGACGATGATGATGATCGCATACCAATTTGCTGTCTCAATGGCTGCGGAGATCGCCTTTATAGTTCCGGCATCACCCAAGATGCATGGGGATGAGGAGGGTAGATACGAGGACGAACTTGGAGGTGCACGGATGTTTGGGGTCCATGGACTTTAACACAAGGAGGCCGAGGCACACAATATCATACATCCGTCCAATCCGGCGAGGGATCCGTGGTAGCGGTCAATGCTCGGCCTGGGCATGCAGCAGCGGCGGCAGCATGGATATGCTTACGGATCAGTTTCGCCCCTCCAACACGCACTTAGTAACACCATACTTCAAACAGATAATTTCGTCGTCAACGGAGCATTGGTTGGCATCGCTACTTACTGACAAAACTAGACACTACACCACAGTATAAAACAGTACCAGTGTAAGGAAATTCGGTGTATCGTATCTTGTCGGGCTACTCATATTAATTAAAAAACCCAGACGGGCTACAAAATGTGATAACAATGCAAGTGGTGGCTTTGAAATTTGCGCTGGTCAAGAGTGACATTTTCAGGAAATCCTGGTCTGGAAGCTCCTGTCTCTCAAACCCCCCTAAGAGCATGGGTTTCAGACCTTTGTCAAGGGATGGAGTTGCTACATAATGTGGATTCATTCATGACCAACGTGATAAACGGCAACTTCACGATCGGACAGGAGATAAATGGGTACTATGCAATGAACCTAACAGACGACCGAACCTTTGGGGAGCGAACGTTTGAATGAATTGAGAATGAAATGAGCTGGGCCTTATTCTGCGTTTTAACAATAGGCCAAGAAGTTCGGGCTGGACATGATCGGCACACAAAAGTCACAGAAGGCGTTATTACTGCAAATTTCGAACGCCCACGTGTCTTGGTGACGCTCAACAACAGTCAATCGGTGTTATGGCTGGGGTCAACACGACTCTTTTGCCTACTTGCCAGCCACTTTCATGGACTATCAACGCACTGTTGCTTTTATGGTTCACCTCTCTATAGAGGATAGCCGCCTGTCTGCCTGTCCTCTATATACTTATACTTCCGCAAACGACATCCCTCTTCAAACCCCAACTGGGATGATGTCTAATCTGACAACTGTGGCCATGCGTTTTACTATCGCCACGATTCAGACCCTGGCTGGGCCTCATTGTGAATAGAACCGCCATAGGCACGGGATAAGCGATGTGGAAAGTTCCGGACATTTACAACGCGGACCTCCCGAACCTTATTTTTTTATCGAAAGTCACGCAGATTACCTTCGGTAGTCGGGCTGTGCCCTTCTCATTCCGTTGACCCATCTAAAACTAATACGTCAAGCCATCCGAGGAACTTCTGTTCCTAGGATGGCTTGACGTAATCGTTTTTTTTTGAACTGGACACATTTGGGGTCAAACGTGGGAAGAGGGCCCATCACCTTCCGCAGATGTGCAAACCAGGAGTGGGGTTGGTCCTGGGACGTGGTCCTGGGACGTGGTCCTCATGTAGGGGTTCACACGGATGTGATCACAACAAGTGTGTGAATGCGTTTATTTACGATCGTGTAGTGTCTCTGTAAGCGATGGAATTGGTTGAGGATTTGTAGAATAATTAAGCGCTTCCATTCAATTAGGATTTTATACTGTAAAAACACGCGAACTAAGTGACAATTGATCAGTGACTACTACTAAAAAGTGGCGTCTCAATATACAAACTAATCTCAATATAAAAAATTTTGTGGGTTGCTTTTATGCGTTCTACAATCCTAATTGCGTAAAAAACTATAATGATAATTGGAATCATTTTGAATCATATTGCTAATCCATTATTACTACTCCATATATTCGAAAAAGGTGTCTGCTCAACAACGTAAACAACTCAATGAATCTTGTCGAACTGTCGAATTGAAACACACGGCTACTGAGAGGGATTACGTATTAGAGTAAGCAGTTAACGTGTTCCATCATCATCTCAGCGTTAATCCCAGTAGCATCCGAAACTTCTTTCAGCTGTGGAGTCTGGAGTCCGCTTTACCAGTCTAACTGCTGATTTTAGCTAAACTTCGATATTTTCCGTGAAGCGACTGTCGTCTGACCTCCACAACCCGAAGGCGATATCGAAGCATTGCATTTAAATTTGTTGAACTTTTGAGGGCTCCAACAACCCGTAACGGCTGTCATTAGATGTTCGTATGGCAACCGGGACCAACAGCTTAACGTGATTTCCGAGGCACGACCAGACCAGTGCAAGTATTCATATTCATGCATACAAATATTTACACTGCGTGGGGATCGAACCCGGGCCTCCTTGCGCAGCGGCCGCGTCTGCTACCGCTACGCCACGGAGGCTGCCAAGAGGGTAGCTGTGTAGAGTCAGCAGTTAATCTGTTGGCTATATAAATTAATGAAGAGGCAAACAAATAAAAAACAGTTATTCGATTATTACTTAATTTTTCGATAATTTGCAAATTTGGCCTTAGGCAACACTACTTTTTTTTTTGTTCCTCGTTAGATAATGATGGAAATGTGTTTTCGTAACTTGTCTGCTTAATGTCGCTGTTAATTTTGCGAAAGGTGGTTCTTCGTTTAACTTTTATTTGTTTGATGTTTTAGAATATTTGGTTAGGTAAATTAAAATACTTGTTAAAAGTATTAGGGACCCAATACAATAGTAATTAAGGGCAGTTATAATTCAAGAATTTAGAGAAAAATGATATTTAATGACGATTTCTAGTAAATTTTCAATACATTACAATATTTGAATAGGTCTTGCCTCCACACTGAGATTCCCTGTATGTTGGAGATTAGTTTCCTTTGTCCATCAAGATTATTAGGCACAATTGGCAGGTTCACACATAAGCATGGGTCAGTATAATTTCTGAGGCGACAATAATCTGGTGTTCTCCCAAACAAATAAATTTACTAAATATACGAGATGAAACTAATATGCTCCATTGGGTTTTTGAAAAAGTTATATTCCTATCTTGGAATCGAAAGCGTCGATGTTGTAAAAATAAACACTGTTCTATTACAGACACCATTCGACAGGACTATCATGAATTCTGAGAAGTAATGCAATACGATAAACTGAAAAAGTACTCATTTTCAACAAAAATGCTTGCATTTCATTATAGTAATTGAGAATACAGCCTTTGACATATATCAGTCTTTCGAATTGACCGGACCGACCACCTCCACTCAATTAAACAGGTTCTGAAAAAATCCAGAATTTCAACTTCCATTTTATATTCCATTCGTAGATTGCTCAAAAGCTTTTGATAGCATCAGCCGTACCAAAATTTTCTAGGTGAGTGGTGACAATGTGGGTGCTCTTCCGCTGTATGTTCCCCGTGATGATATGAACCCTACGACTGGCTCCAGGGCCTACTACTATATTACTGGCTTCCAACAAGCCCCAAGCTCCCTACTGCATATGTAATTCTCATTTTAATTAACTGAAATGTCAAATGCGCATTCAAAGTATCGTTAAATCAGACAATGAACGTATACGCTATGCAGTCTTTTTAGTGCTAAACGGGGATCCCGTCTGATGGTAAGCAGTGATTCAATCTTTGATGGTGAAGCGCACTAGTTTATTAAGATCCTATTCACCCTAGCCTTAAAGAAGCTTAAATTTTAATCAGACGGAAAGAACTCCTCTGGAATATTGTTTCAGACCCTTGCTATACGCGGTGTAAAAGACGAGGCGAAAGGCTTCGTGCGGATCTTAGTGGTGTCAACAAAGAAAGGGTGGATACTCGCCGTAGGACGTGTCTTCCGATAATTGAACGGCGATGGCGTAATTAAGTCATGTAATCCCTATGAACACTCCCCAAAATGCATCCTATGTAATAACGAAAGGCTGGCTATTCCACGCCTGTGCTTGGTGTGCTTTGGAGATTGTTCTTTACTAAATCTGTTTTCCAGAAAGTGCAATTTTGAAGGTTCGTTATATGAAAATGCGTCCTCATTTTGTGCGTTTACTGTTTTTAAAGATTTTCAGAGATTTATTGCGTTGAATGATATTGACCCAGATTTCTTCGTTTCCAAACTAAACTTACTTAATTTACTGGAGATTTATCGTGTATCGTGAGTGCGTTTACAAACAGCCAGACCTGGAATAACTACTTGTTGGTCATACAAATATTTGTTTGTGTATAAATATTTCCTAACGGGAATCGAACCCGCGACACGCAGGGCAGCAGTTAATAGCTTAACCACAGCGCCAACCATGCCTTCGCTGCTGAAACTGTGATTCAGTTATTGTCTAGCTTTGACCATTCAATCGTGTGCTGTAGCTGGGCACCATGAAAATTTCCATCAAGTTGCTAACAACGACAGAGCAACGAAGATACCAGCTAACCAGTGCAGGATTAAACGACTGACGGGGCCAAAGCACTCATCGGTAAATTAATCTGGTCCTGGAAGAGGAAGAGCAATACTCCGCTCACGACCGGAGGACGTTCTTTGAGGTTAATATACCTAATGGAGATATGAACTGTAACAGTCAGGACTGACTGTTGCCTAAGACTTATAAAAAGGCATATTTAATTTTAACATCATGATCAAGTTCCAGATTTAGCAGCGATTGGAAATTATCGCATTTTCCAAAAAGATCGAATCACAATGCGTGAACTAAATGCGCGATTTCTGACACTATATGTCAGATTTTAAACGGCATATTCTAGTCAACTTTATATCATACTGGAACGACTCATCTGTTTCCTAATTGGAAGTCTCCAGCCCGGACAGAATACGGTAGTCGTTTCTAAGTCACTCGTTCCGTCGTGCCTTTTGTTGATAGATTCGATCGATTTTAACAAAGCCGTGTTGTCTGAATAGAAAATAAATAGATACCTATCTCGTGTTGGACGTTCTACATAATTCGTAAAACTTTATGATGATATCAACAGAAATTTAAAGACAATTTATAAGGTAGACAGATGCAGTTAACTTACAATTCATTTACTGCGATTAAATAGAACGTTGTGGATTCTTATGTGGTTTTTGTTGTGAATTAGCGACGTGTGTTTAATTACTACCGGTATTAGAGTTCTTGTGATGGAAGCAAATGAGCTGGATAAAACTCACACACAACTAAGGACCCACAAAGACACAAATAAAACAGTATACTGGTTGGTCAGGAAAGGTACGTACAAAATTCTTTTTTGGGTACATCGTTTTGAGATGTATCTGAATCATCCATAATTGTAAGTTTTACAATATTTCTTAGTTTTCAAATTAGGTTTTTTTTTATACGTTTTTGCAACAGTGTTTCAGAAGCTTCTAAAAATAAATAGATGTTTTCGTTTTTTTTTTCGCTACTAAGTTTCCACGAACTGTGGGTTTATGAATAACCCTACAAACAATCTTCAATATCTATTGCTATCACGCAAGGATCTCCTTGCGTGACAGCACCTTTCCGGACACCTGGAAAGAAGCTCTCGTTATACCCATATTGAAATCAGAGAAAAAGTATATAGTGTCTACTTATAGACCCATCTCATTACTGGCTACATACGGTAAAGTGTTCGAAAAACTTGTTAGCAGACATCTTACGTGGTAATTTAATCAACACATTACTGAATATCAGCATGGTTTCGTCAATCTAGATCTACTAATACTAACCTATTGTGTTTTACATCAGCTCTGTCTAAATATCTTGACAATCGTATCCCAATGGATGCTATTTACACCGACTTTAACAAAGCATTCGATAAAGTAGATCACTGTCTTCTTATATGTAAATTGGCTCAACTTGATGTGGACGGGGCCATTATAAGGGCCATTATAGGTTTAAATCTTACATTGAAAATCGAGAGTCAAAAGTATCATTTATTTTTTGTGTCATTTTGTCTGACAGTTACAAAGCAACTTCAGGAATTCCGCAAGGATCACATTTGGGACCTATTTTTTTGACGTTTTTATCAACGACATTACAGATTGCTTCAGATACTTTCGTTTTTATATGTTTGCTGATGACTTAAAAATAATGAAGCCAATTCACAGTAACCTAGACTCTATAATGCTCCAAGATGACATCAGTAGACTTGCAAACTGCTGTACACTGAACAAAATGCACTTCAATAACAGTAAGTGTCACTACATCCAGTTCACTCGTAACAAAACGGCGTTAGAGAATAAATACTACATAGACGGGGATGAAGTTATGAAATTGACCACTATTCGCGACCTTGGCGTTCAATTCGACCAAGCATTGAAATTTGATGTGCACATTTTAAACAATGTCTCTAAATCCTTTAAAGTACTAGGATTCGTATTGCGAAACAGTAGAGAATTTAAGAAACCATCTACAAAAATAAAGCTCACCAATACTTTAGTTCGTCCACTGCTAGAATATGTTCAGTAGTATGGAATCCACATTACGATGTCTATATCAAACGGTTGGAGAGTGTCTAGAAGCGGTTCCTTTACCATATATACTACGGAGATAATTTGGCTAAAAAAATAAAAAGTTACTCTGATAGGTTGAAACAATATCATATGGATACACTAATCACTCGTAGGAAAAAAAAAGGACTTCATTATGCTTCACAAAATCTTTAATAGTACTATAGATTGTAGTGAACTTTTGAGCTCATTACAAATTAATTTACCAACTCGGACTCCCAGGCGTAATACATATGAGTTATTCTACATTTCTGGCTCAAAAACCAACCTGGGTCATTTCGTCGCTTTGCCAAGACTTTGTAGGCAATACAACAAGTTAGCCAAGACAACCAACTTAGACATTTGTGAACCTCTTGCAAAGTATAAAAAGTGTCTCAAAGAAATAACTATTTGATAGTTTTTGATCTTAATTATGGTTTTGAAGTTGTTCATGTACGTATTTAGTTTGTTTTATATATGTTAATGAATATGTTTTATTTTAATTTTATTATTATTAATTTAAACTTTTAATTTTGTTCGCTTAGTAAAAAATTCTTGTATGCATGCTGTGGTCTCCTGTAAGTGACGGAGTACACCTTCGTGATAATATTGTCGTCCATTTTTACTTTTTTCATGATGAGTGTATGAATATGTTTTATTTTAATTTTATTATTATTAATTTAAACTTTTAATTTTGTTCGCTTAGTAAACATTTCTTATATGCATGCTGTGGTCTCCTGTAAGTGACGGAGTACACCTTCGTGATAATATTGTCGTCCATTTTTACTTTGTTGGAGATCCTAAATAAAATAAATAAACAACCTCATTACTTTAATGCAAGTTACTAAAAAACTGACCTAAAATTGAGATTCAAATTAGTTGTATTTAACAGTCTTCTTTATATTTTATTACTTTAGAACTCGGTGGTGATGATATACGACAATGTATCTGAAAATAGTGGTGATATTTTAAAGTTTAAATACAGTAGGCATGTACGATGACGTGATAATCCAATGGTTAAAGCCTTGCTTCTTATGTACGGGGATTTATAAATTTTATAAAATTATAAACTAGCGCTTGACCGCAATCCCGACAAGCAGTGACGCAATCGTTGCTGGTAAAGCGCACTAGTTTATTAAAAGCCTATTCACTCTAGCATTGAAGACACTCAAATTGTAGTCCGACGGAAACACCGCCGCCGGCAAGCTGTTCTAGTGCCTCGATGTACGCGGTATAAAGGAGGAGGCGATACGCTTCGTCCGGATCGTGTAGTGCTAACAACGTAAGGGTGGAAACTCGCCCTACTACGGGTCGTCCGATGATGGAACGGAGATGGGGGAATTAAATCATGCAATTGGCTCGCACACTCCCCAAAATGCATCCTATAGAACACCGTAAGCCTAGCTACTCTACGCCTGTGCTCTAGGCTTTAGAGACCGTCACGAGTTAAATCAGGGTCACCAATCAGCCTCTTCGCCCGCCTCTCCACTGAATCTAAAGTGGCCAGATTTGGGTTTAATTCTGGGAAAATATATTCAGAAATCGTACAACGCCCTTCGTGTGCAATACAACAATGCGTTCCGGGTGTTGTTGGAGTTGCCCCAATACTGTAGCGCTTCAGGGATGTTTGCAGACGCAAGGGTGGATTGTTTTTACGCCACAATGCGTAAAAGATGCGCGTCCCTGGTACGGCGGGTGCGGGCCAGCTCCGATAGCATTCTAACTTGTATTGCGAGCAGACTCGACTGTGGTTATCTAAATCGCTGCTCCAAGATTTCCACTTCAGTTGTAAGCCTGTAGCACCAGTGATTGTTCTTTTATCTGTATCGCTGTGTGCTGTGCTTTGTGTTTATCATCTCTTGTATTTATTCTGTCTTAATCATAAAAAACTCGTTAATCACTCATTAGCGACTATTTAGCTAACCATTTAGTTAGCTCTTAATCAATGCTTAACTTTTCTTTATTCATAATAGGTAGTTAGCAGATGGTTAGTTGCGATACGAAGTAGAGGTGAAACTATGCGTTTGGCACAGATTATAATCAAAATAGTTGACTAAAAACTTTTTTACAAAAAAACAACCGACTTCCAAAAACCACTACAAAGTGAAAAATAACTAATTTCGGAAGTCGGTGTCTTTGGTTTTGTATATTCGTTTTTTGACACCGACTTCCGAAATTAGTTATTTTTCACTTTGTAGTGGTTTTTGGAAGTCGGTTGTTTTTTTGTAAAAAAGTTTTTATTTTACACTTTTTAGTTGTTTAAAGTACACACATCAAAAGTGTCTAGGGATCAACATATATTTTTGCAATAACTTTTCTCCTGATTGATATTAATTAAAATTTTCTTTAAGGATTCATCAAATAAAGTGTTTTCGTTTGTCACAGTAACGATAAACCAAGTCACCTTTCCATTAATAAAGAAATTTGCCATTTTCCTAATAAAGGGATATTTGACATTTGAACCACTAACACAAAAGTTCGAAAAAAAGACTGAAATAACAGTTTTCTCTAAAATTTTATTGGGTAACTTAAACAATTAAATAATCCGTGTTTCTACCGCGAACACTAACAACACAAGAACATCGGTTTGGCATACTCAAAATGAGTTCATCCAAATCACGCTGTGGAATGGCCGCCCATGTTCGTTGCAACAACAAAAAAGGTCTTCTTGCGACTGGATACCCTCCATATTCGGCAGAGCTCTTCTCCGTAGCATATCCCATGCATGCTCAATCGGGTTCAAGTCTGGCGACTGAGCAGGCCAGGGCAGGACATTGATGTTAGCTGCGGCGAGAGTCTGTCTTACAACTCTTGCGGTGTGCGGTCGTGCATTATCATGCATTAACTGAAATAAGGGACCGATTTGCGCTTGTAGAGGAACGATGACGTCTGATACAATCGTTTCAGCATAAATTTGAGCGCTGAGGTTGCCTCTGATCCAAATCAACTCAGTTCTTCCGCCGATCCAAATACCCGCCCATACCATGATGGTTCCACCACTATAAGGATGGACTTCCTGGCAGGATTTTAATCGCTGTTGGCGTCCAGGGATTCTCCAGTGTCGTATACGTCTTGTATCCGGTCTCATACCAAAACGAGACTCATCAGAAAAGCACACGAAACGCCATTGTTCTTCTGCCCAATTTCTGTGTTCAAGAGCCCATTGATATCGAATCCTACGATTGTGCATTGCTATGGGTGGTACCCGTAGCGGTCTTCGGGAATGAAGGTTCACTTCATGCAAGCGGTTTCTGACTGTTTGGTCGCTAATTAAGTTCCCTGAAGAGTGATGAAGCCTCACGGCTAACATCATGGCGGTTATTGTTGGAGCTCTTCGAGTTAAGATTTGAATGTATCGGTCTTGTCTCCGTGTGGTGCAGCGATACCATCCTCCATGGCGCTTAGCCACGGTACCAGTGCTTCGGTAACGTGTCCAAAGTCGACTGATAACACTCTGACTTGTATTCAGAGCTAAAGCCACAGTACGTTGCCGGGAACCAGCTTCTATCATTCCCACGGCTCTGAGCATTTCTTCCCTGCTTAAATGACGTCGCCGCTCCATAATAACGTTGGTTTTAATCAGTAGTAGGGAAACAGTAGCACTAATAATGTCTTCAATGCGTTGTATGTTTTTATAGGGAAAATATTGACAGCTGATTTTCATCTTTTTCTCGAATTTGATTCACAGTTCCTGATTCAAATTATGAAATGCACCAAAAAGGATCCATATAAATTTATAAAATCATAAATTTATTACAAAGCCACATCTCAATCTCAAGAAATCCGCATAAAAATGCTTGATCCCTAGACACTTTTGATGTGTGTACTATGTATTCAGTTGCATCCGGTCAGACTGGACGCCGACGAAAATATTGGGGGACGCTGTTGGGGAACGACGTAATTTTGTTTACTTTAATTTTTACCCGTAAGTATTCCCTCAACTGCCTATGGTCTTCATCATCAAATTTACGGCAGACCATTATTTTAACCCAATGGGTGCAAAGGTCTCATCAATATAAATGAATGAAGTCCAACGACAAAGTAGCTACTGTTTACAGGAGCGTTAGCCTTTGTCTTCATCATCAGAGCTCTTATGACAGTCACACTCACAACCCATCTAGGTGTAAAGTTCTTATCAATACAAATTAATCGAGCCCAAACACAAGGTAGCTGCTACGAATTGTTGAGGAGTTCCTTCGACTGTCTCCCGGCTCCATCATCAGATCTACTCCAGATCTTTATTAAATTGTAGTGGTTTAAAATACCTACTTAATGAAAATGCTAAGAAATGCACTAGTCGTCCCTGCAATTTTTGAAAGTTCCCCTTGTTTTCTCTGGTCTTCCACCATCAAACCCTGATATCCTTATCATGGGACCACCTTGGGATCGTTTTCTTTCCAACAGAAAAAGAATTACCAAAATCGGTTCATAAACGACGAAGTTATGCGCGAACAAACATAAAAAAAAAGCATATATACGGTCGAATTGAGTAACCTCCTCCTTTTTGAAGTCGGTTAAAAAATGGATTTTTTCGAAAAAGCTTGTCAAAACTACGATTTTTTTATCTGTTGTATTTGGCAGAGAAATGTCAGAAATTTCATCGGATAATTTGAATGTAAATAAAATAATTTATTACAATGAAATAATTGTATTTGTGATAATAGTCGTGAAAGTAATAAACTCCAATAATATTATAGTAAACAGAAAAAGGTATTTATCTCTGTATTTATATGTAATTACTAATCTAAACTGACGAAATTAATGTTAAAGCAGTAGCCGATAATAACTGTGTATTTTCCTGCTCTTTATGCTTGTAAATATGCCTTTACTATTTAAGAAATTTAAGTGAGTTCTTGTGTATATATTACATTACTTCCTACTGTTTTTGTACTGCTTTGTACAGTATTATTATACTTGTTGACAGGCACACATTTAATTGCTATAAACGAAGCCACTATTAGCAACTAGCGGCAATATTATTCAACTTCGCAATGACGGCAAAGGAGAAGAACATGCTGAGTGAAAAAGATGAGGAATGAGTGTCGCGTGAGTCAAGAATGGCTCTCATTTTTATGAAAGAAAAGTATTGGAAAACAAAAATAATGAATTATTTTTAGGACAAAAATGTAAACCGGTTTATTGCGTTAAAATTAAATATTAAAAAAAATGTCTTATTATTTGTGTTTTACTGCTACAACATGACTTTTTTTAGTCCTGTGTCTTATATATGACATCATAAGATAACACAAGGAAACATAGGACAGCATCTAAAATTACAATTAAACAACAATACAATTGTAGCACTATCTTTTTTATTATTCCTATTATAAACCAATGCCTGACCGCAATCCCGCCTAATGGCAAGCAGTGATGCAATCGTTGACGGTAAAGCGCGCTAGTTTATGAAGAGCCTATTCTCTTAAAAAAAACTGAGGAAATAAGAAGGAAGACGGCAGTTGAGCGAGGTGATGCAATGTTAAACCCAAAAACACGATCAACTATGCTGCGCAAGAGAGAGATTGATCTGGAGACCCTCCAGGACCAAACTCCCGACACAACAACATTTGGCGCATCGTACCCGGCACACATTGCAACACAACTGCTTAGACCCGTCCTCCGTACGGCTTCACCAGACACCATGAACACGACGAATCGCTTGGCGGCAAGACTTTTGTCTGCTGGGTAGTAACTTCTGCTGACAGCCGATGTTATAGCCTATCGCCGAGTAAAGCTCTCAAATCAAGCATATATAAAGCAATCAAAAAAGTTTCAAAGCGAATATGTTTACGCACTGTTAAAATAACCCCGAAGCACAATGAAGTTGACAATGATGCACTGAATCGATCAGCTGATTCAAATAAAATCCGCCATTTTGCCTCTAACCATCCTCTTAACAGTGGTCCGGTGATGTTTAATTTTGACAGCTACTAATCAATTGCTTAGCATCCTTTTAACGTTAAACAGCTTTTATGAATAAAAATTTTGCTAATCATTTGCTTAGCAATTGATTATAGTTTTATGAATAAGACTGATTATGTTTTCTATTTGTATTGTTGTATATGTGTAATTTTTTGCTTTTGTATTGTTTTGTGTGTGCTATACTTTTGTATTTATATTGTTTTAAGTAGGTACCTATTTATGTGTTGTAGAATTTAGTAACCTAACATAGAAGTAAGTTTAAAATTGTTACTAACAAAATGAGTCACTGATACTCGAATAAATAAAATTTTATTATTATTATATGCTGCACGTGTCCTCAGGGCAATCCCCACAGTGGTGACACCCTGGCGTTTATCCCACCCCATCCAGAACAGAAACCTCCGCAAACAGCCGTGTCCGGTGAGGACCTGCGTCAGGTGGAAGGTGAGGGCGCCGTGGCGCCTCTGTAGCCACTCCTCCAAGAGGGGACTTACCGCTATTGTGGCGTGCCCAGCACTGGGTTGTGACAACCGCTATCTCTATATCGCCATGAGATCCCGCCGGAACTCTGTCCGCCGTACCTCGATTTCTCGCGGCAGCAGAGTTATGCACTGCCGTTTTGGTCCTCTCGCCACTCCCACATGTAGGCGAAGGCTTTGGCCTCCAGATCCTATGGCAGCGATCCGGCAAGGAGGCTCGTCACCTCGGCGGAGATCATGCGGTATCCCCGGACCAGCCAAATGGCCCTCTGGGACGCGGTCAGGCATCAGGCTGGTCGCTTCCTCAGGGACCGTTCCGCACGACCACCGCGTAGAGCTTCAGGCAGGAGGTGTTTGGTCCCCCTAGATTGGGGAGGGGCCTCAAGGCAGTCTCGACCCACTCCAGTCTGGGAGGACCCCATTTACCCCAATTGACTTTTTTATTTATCTATCTGTTGACCTAGGCAAATTTAAAAAAAAAATCGTTTCTTCGGGATAGTTTTTTCTTATACTAAAGTATCTGTTACCAATAAAAGTAACCAGTCACCCTATACTTATATGTATCTTAATCACTGAACGGATTTCTATAAAATTCAGCAAGGACATAGATGTCAACTAAGGAAAGATAGAGGGACAACATTTTTTTTCCCTGTAGCACGATCCCGTGCGATATCTACACAGGCTCTGGTGGAAACTATTGCACAATGACTTTTATTACATGAATAACTAATAAATCATTTTTATTTAAGTAACTAGTATTTTAAACCTTTCGAGTATTGCAATGCAGTTTACAAATCCTAAATACAGGAAATCCCAAGTTATGGTTTATCATCATGATCAATATTTTTATCGTCCCACTGCTGGGCACAGGTCTCCTCTCATACAGAGAAGAATTGAGCGTAATCATCACGCTTGCTCAATGCGGGTTGGCGATTTCAGACTTAAAGTCCAGGTTTCCTCAAGATGTATTCCTTCACCTTGTAATCAGTCATTGGTGTCCAAGATATACTTAGAAAGTACATATAACTTACATTGAAAAGTTGCATTGGTACTTGTCTGACCTGGAATCGAACCCGCACACTCATATTTGAGAGGCTGATATTTTTACCACTAGGCCGCCACGACTGTTAGGTAAGTTATGGTTATGCAATCATAATGCTGTAGTAACCCAGCACATTTCGTTATTTATTGCTAACGCGATTTCCGTATCCAAGACTTCTCTTTTGAAAAACTTTTTAATGAGGAACCAAAGTCACCGACATAGCTCTTCGAGTCGCTAAACTTAAGTGGCAGTGGGCAGGGCACATTGCTCGTAGAACCGATGGCCGATGGGGCAGTAAGGTTCTGGAGCGGCGGCCACGTACCGGAGGACGCAGTGTAGGGAGGCCCCCAACAAGGTGGATTGATGACCTGGTGAAGGACGTTGGGGGAGGCCTTTGTCCAGCAGTGGACCTCTATAGGCCGAAGAAGAAGAAGATACATTGCTGATTGGACAATAGGGATTGTTATTTTTTTTTAAAGGAGCTAATAGTCATAGTCTTAGTCATTTATTCATTAACATATACATGTATCTGAAATTACACAATAACAAAAGAGAAAATTAAGAGTTCACATTACATTAAAATGTCAAATATTACAATTGCATATCTACACATACATAAGAATTCTGTTATAGATCGTCAACAGCATACAGACACTTATTCAACAGGAAACGTTTGAGTTGACCCTTGAATGAACTTGAGTAGTTAGCGCTTTTTAAATCTATAGGCAACTTATTAAACAGTATAACCGATTGATATCTTGGACTGTGCTTTACAATATTCAAAGAAGGATGTACCTTGTAATGCTTAATGTCTTGTGAATATGGAACGGTTACTCCAGACTATTGTGCGTTTAAAAAGTAAAATATTCACGGATTTCTCATCATCGCGTTAATCCCAGTCGCATCCGTAGCTTTTTCAGCTTTGGAGTCTGGGGTCCGCTTCAGTCTAACTGTTGATTATAGCTAAACTTCGATATTTTCCATGAAGCGACTGCCGTCTGACCTCCACAACCCGAAGGCGATATCGAAGCATTGCAGTTAAACCAATTGTTAGACTTTTGAGGGCTCCAACAACCCGTAACGACTGCTGCTAGATGATCGTATGGCAACCGGGACTAACGGCTTAACGTGCTTTCCGAGGCACGACCAGACCAGTGCAAATATTCATATTCATGCATACAAATATTTGCACTGTGCGGGGATCGAACCCGCGCCTTCTTGCGCAACGGCCGCGTTCGCTAGCGCTACGCCATGGAGGCTGTCAAAATAATCACGGATTATTGTTCTTTATTGCTAAAAGTAAACAACCTTAATTTAAACACTAATTACATTATCTTTGGCTCTATAGCGACAATTTCTTTGCCATCTAATATAACATACGCTCACACACACTTGTTTGCCACTGTCAAGAGTGACACTGACATAATGACTATAAATTTCAAAAATATTCAAATGTAGTTTCTCAGAACGCTATATATTATCGAAATATTAAATAAAAAATTGCCCATTGGTGTTGTGTAGAAAACCTAGAACATTATCTAATACCGGATTATGTAAACAACCAATAATCACATAAATCTATGAAAAAGAAAGCTTCTTTACACAGATTTATTGTCATTCTTATTATGCGATTATCGGTTCTAAGCAGGATTAAACAATTCTTCTTCTAATTCGAGTTTCCCACAAAATTAAAATTTGCTTGTTGCAAACTAGATCAGAATCCTCATCCGGAACTTCAGAACCCCCATTTGATAGGATGAGATATTCGAGACTAAGTTTTACATACAATGTTTAGAAAAGGTCGGAATTTGTTCAATATAAACAAGGAAATGTTTTCAAAAGTCTGAGATTAGGACTTTACCCGACCTTGTTTCTCATCGGCTTTCTCCCGAAGTACCTAGTGATCAAAATCAAACTTGTTCAAATTTGCAATGGAAATAACTTTTTATTTTCCCTTTGAGCTTTCAAGGTTTAAAGGGACCCGGGCCGCCAACTGCTTAAGGATATTAAACTTCCTAGTCGTTGCCTTAAACTTGTTTTAGGGGAGACTTTAAATATATTCTTTATTTTCTTACTCTAATATATATCTCTTAATGTTAGCTTTGTAATGGGTTCTTTTTTTTAAGAATTGAGACATTTTCATAGTAATGTATACATCAAAAGTGTTAAGAAGAAATATTATGCTTTTTTTTTAAGTTCCCTATACTAGGAGCCTCTCGTACACAAACAGCCAAACCAGGAACAAATATTTGTTAAATGCGGTAATCGAACCCGATAAATTCAACGCAGCATCCATCGTCCAGTCACTGCTTTCATAGTAATGTATACATCAAAAGTGTTAAGAAGAAATATTATGTTTTTTTTAACCGACTTCAAAAAGGAGGAGGTTACTCAATTCGACCGTATATATGCTTTTTTTATGTTTGTTCGCGCATAACTTCATCGTTTATGAACCGATTTTCATAATTCTTTTTCTGTTGGAAAGAAGACGTTCTCAAGATGGTCCCATGATAAGGATATCAGAATTTGATGGTGGAAAACCAGAGAAAACAAGGGGAACTTTCAAAAATTGCAGGGGGCTAGTGCATTTCTTAGCATTTTCATTAAGTATTTTAAAGCACTACAATTTAATAATGGTCTGGAGTAGATCTGATGATGGAGCCGGGAGACAGTCGAAGGAAATCCTCAACAATTCACAGCAGCTACCTTGTGTTTGGGCTCGATTAATTTGTATTGATAAGAACTTTACACCTAGGTGGGTTGTCATCATCATCATCTCAGCTTAGCATGGGTTGTGACTGTCATAAGAGCTCTGATGATGAAGACAAAGGCCAGTTCCGGGAACTCCTCAACGGTTTACAGTAGCTACTTTGTGGTTGGACTTCATTCATTTATATAGATGAGACCTTTGCACCCATTGGGTTAAAATAATGGTCTGCAGTAAATTTGATGATGAAGACCATAGGCAGTTGAGGGAATACTTGCGGGTAAAAATTAAAGTAAACAACATTACGTCTTTTCCCAACTATATTAGCGTCAGCTTCCATTCTGACCGGATGCTACTGAATACATAGTACTTTAACAACTAAAAAGTGTAAAATAAAAACTTTTATACAAAAAAACAACCGACTTCCAAAAACCACTACAAAGTGAAAAATAACTAATTTCGGAAGTCGGTGTCAAAAAACGAATATACAAAACCAAAGACACCAACTTCCAAAATTAATTATTTTTCACTTTGTAGTGGTTTTTGGAAGTCGGTTGTTTAAGTTCCCTATACTAGGAGCCTCTCGTACACAAAAAGTCAAACCAGAAACAAATATTTATTAAATGTGGTAATCGAACCCGATACATTCAACGCAGCATCCATCGTCCAGTCACTGCACCAATCGTGTCGCCAACGAATTTATGGTTGGTAATCCATACTATCCATACTAATATTATAAATGCGAAAGTAACTCTGTCTGTCTGCTGAACCGATTTTGTTGAAATTTGGCACAGACAATTTTTAGACCCTGAGAAAGAACATAGGCTTCAAACATGTCATTATTTTTTATTTTTTTTTGCTTTTGTATGATTTTTATTAATTAGATGTAGGTATATAAGTATTTATTGGACTAGTATGATACACTTAACGTGTATATTTATTATATAAACTATGTAAAATTGTAAATAGTACACTGTAGACTACCTACATTATTTCTCTCTCCTTCCCCTTACTATTCCATCCAAAGGTTGTCTGTAAAAGATCGCTCTTAGCGATAAGACCGCCCATTGTGTCACCCTTTGTAAACATTTTATATTTATGTTTTTGTAATCTATATGGTGTACATAATAAAGAGTATTCTATTCTATAGGCTACCTTTTATCCCGGAAAGATTTGATATTCCCGAGGGAAATATAAAAAGCGCGATATAACCGAACTCCACGCGGGCGAAGCCGCGGGCGGAAAGCTAGTTACATATAAAATATATATTATTTACATAATAACACACGCTGTAAGGGTGATATAGTACGTCATCATCATCATCTCAGCGTTTATCCCGGTTGCATCCGCGGCTTTCGCGTTGGAGCCCGGGGTCCGCTTTCCTGCACATTCTCCTCCATTTCGCACAATCTTTAGCATCCTGTGGTAAGAGCTTGTTGGCACGCATGTCATCTCTTACAACGTCAAGCCAGCACTTCTTTGGTCTACCCCGCTCGTTCCGGCCCGGCGGAGGCGCCATGGCAAGACATTTGTTACCCATGTAACATGCCGGTTTACGTAAGACGTGGCCGTACCAGCGTAGGCGACCCTCCTGCAGTTTGTCTGCAATGTCACAGACACGAAGGCTGCCCTGGATGCAGGAGTTCCTGATGCGGTCTTTCCGCGTAACTCCACACATTCACCGCAGCATATTCATCTCCGTGACACGCAGCTCCTGCTTGTGTCGCTCAAGCACAGGCCTCGCCTCACTGCCATACAGGAGGACAGGTCTAATGATGGTTTTATAGACCTGCTCCTTAAGCTTAACCGGCATTTTCGGGTTACAAATGACACCTGTCACCTCACGCCATTTCGCCCAAGCTGCGGAAATACGTGCCCTGACGTCGCAATCAATGTCGCCGGACGCGTGAAGCACAGACCCCAAGTATTTAACCTGGTCCGTGCGCTCGACCATGTCTCCGCCTATGCGCACAGACATGGGGTCTGTCGTGTTGCTGGCCAAGTACACGGTCTTCGCCACGTTGAGTTTCAGACCTCCGTTCTCAAGGGAGTCCTTCCACGCATTCACACGCCGCACCAACCGTTCCCTGTCCGCGTCCGCCAGCGCGATATCGCCAGCATACATGAGTAGCCAGGGAAGCTGCTCATGTGAGTCCTTGATGCTGTCCGACAAGACGTCTAATATCACGCTTAACACAAACGGACTAAGGACGGATCCCTGGTGGACTCCGACAGTAATGGGGAAGGGTTTAGTGTCGCCAACAGCGGTCCTAACAACGGAATCGGAATTGAGGTACATGTCTCGAATTATGTCAACATAGGCTTCAGGTACCCCTTTGGACCTCAGTGCCCACCAGATCACCCTGCGAGGAACACAGTCGAAGGCCTTCTGCATATTTAGAAAGAAACGAACGTCATCATCATCATCATCAACCTTTTTTTTATCGTCCCACTGCTGGGTACAGGCCTCCTCTCATACAGATAAGAACTAAGTGTAATCACCACGCTTGCTCAGTGTGAGTTGGCGATTTCAGGCCTAAAGACCAGGTTTCCTCAAAATGTTTTCCTTCACCTTGTAATCAATCATTAGTGTCCAAAATATACTTAGAAGTTATATGATAACTTAGAAAAGTTACATTGGTACTTGTCTGAACTGGAATCGAACCCGCACACCCATACTTGAGAGGCTGCTGTTTTAACCACTAGGCTAGCACAACACGTAACATCACTACATATAAAACAAAATTGCTTTCTCTTTCCCTATGTATACATACCTTTGTATGATTAAATCTTTGAAACTGCTCAACGGATTTTGATGCCGTTTTTAATAGATCAAGAGGACAGTTTATATGTATAATAACTGCCATTAAATAGTGCACAAATTCTAATATCTTTGAAGTTTCTAATGCGACGTCGTAAATAATTACTTTCTTCCGCGTTTGCAGTCAAACGCAGGCTGAACCCGACGAGGTTTATCAAAATAATGTATTAAATATTGTACACATTAAAAAAGTCCACAGAAAAGTCCACGTAAATGGTGAATGTATATTCACATTAAAAAGTCCACAGAAAAGTCCACGTAAATGGTGAATGTATATTCACATTAAAAAGTCCACAGAAAAGTCCACGTAAATGGTGAATGTATATTCACATTAAAAAGTCCACAGAAAAGTCCACGTAAATGGTGAATGTATATTCACATTAAAAAGTCCACAGAAAAGTCCACGTAAATGGTGAATGTATATTCACATTAAAAAGTCCACAGAAAAGTCCACGTAAATGGTGAATGTATATTCACATTAAAAAGTCCACAGAAAAGTCCACGTAAATGGTGAATGTATATTCACATTAAAAAGTCCACAGAAAAGTCCACGTAAATGGTGAATGTATATTCACATTAAAAAGTCCACAGAAAAGTCCACGTAAATGGTGAATGTATATTCACATTAAAAAGTCCACAGAAAAGTCCACGTAAATGGTGAATGTATATTCACATTAAAAAGTCCACAGAAAAGTCCACGTAAATGGTGAATGTATATTCACATTAAAAAGTCCACAGAAAAGTCCACGTAAATGGTAAATGTCTATCTATATGATATCCCACAATAACATTTTTTGTCATTTATTTTTTACGACAAATATTGGCTAATTTTCTAAGCGATTTTATCCAATACAGCATTAATCCTTATCCATTTAAATACATTGTTATTATACTCGTATATGATTTAAATGGATATTTTCGAAAATATTACAGATTTAAAAATTGCGGGACGTAGCGGCCGACCGGGGCGGTGCCGCGCCATACCGCTATGTTTTTGTATGCAACAATGTCCACAGTTTTTCTGTAGTGTATTTAGTATCAACATTGCACCCGTGCGAAGCCGGGACGGGTCGTATTTAATAAAATAAATGTGTTCGCTATAAAAAAAGTTTTCTTTTTAAAATTCATGCCAAGCTATCACATACAGAACTCTTGCTGCATGTGAAAGCTTTGACGACATCTTAGATCAAATAGGTAACTTTCTTTCGCATTTATAAAGCTGAAATAAATTAGTTCTCCTATAGGGCGAATCTCGCTATTAAGCTATGCGATCGTTGGATTTAGATTTACAATCTGCTTAGAATTCCAAAAATGTTCTTTCATTGCATATCAAGTCACATGCATAACATGCTCTACGTACGCTGTAACTTGCTCCCATTGTATGAATTATTCAGTAAAGTGTAACGTAAACTGTTTTACTGCAACATTCTTGACCATTTTGCATAAAAATATTTAGTTATAATAAGAAGTGATTTTTTGATGAGGTTAGGTTTATTGTTATTTTGGTTTAGAATTTCAGTAACTCCAAATTAAGCCACACGCTTAAAATTATTAGATATATCCAATTAATATGATATTTTTTAATGTCAGTATGTTTGTTACTAGTTCACGTAAAAACTACTGAACGAATCTGGGTGAAATTTGACAAACAGGTTTGTAACCAGAAGGCTAATTCTCGTAATATTAAACGTTCAAAATCTAAGACAAAGAAATGTCAAAAATTTGTCAGTCAAAATGTAGAGAAATTAAAAGTATTTTTGACAGATTGAGGCTAAGATCAGACAGAAACCGTGGCCCTGGCCTACAGGCAAGTGAAGGAACACAGGTGGGTTTTAGTCAGTAAAAGCCTGACACGCCCTTCCGCTCCGTCCAGAGCGGGAGAGGTCATTTGATGACTTGTCATGCCAAACAAAAAAAAAGGCTAAGATCCGTCTGTGAACTTTATTAAAATTAGGAGTATTACCCATCTGGATTATCATATAGAATAGTTTTTTCCGGATATTCTCATGGGATCGAACCTCATGCGGGTAAAACCACGGGGAGCAGCTAGTATAAAATAATGCCCATGTACGGAGGACATCAGGTCAACCTACCCGAAACAGTCAAAAATTCCCAATCAATCATGAGCCTTAATGCTCTACAGATAAAGTTGAAAAGCAATAAAGAAATCTGAGAGATTGTAGTAGCTTGTTATTCTGTCGTCTGTACTGAATTAGGTACATGTTATTATTTTCATGATATATGAAGTAGGTTCAAAACATACCTTCATAGGCACACTGTTTTGTATTTACGATATTTTTAAATCTATGGGCGACGTGTGGTGTAATGGCAATGTTAGAAATTGTGGATAATGCGAAAGGGAGGAGATCACGCTCCAAGGATGAGGGAAGGAGGCTGAGGGGTGACCCTTATCTTTGTTGAAAACGACGCGCGCACCATCTATTACACAAATATTCTCAAGTTTTATGAACAATTAAAGCGAAAGAAGCAATAACGCTTTCAAATATTTTTAAATAATTAAAAAAATAATTGCCAATATTTTCTTCATTATTACTATCACACATAATTATTAGATTTATTAGCCACAATCGAAAAACTACGCCAATATAAGAGCAAATTGTATTTTAATCTACAATATATAGTAAAATTAGACTTAAGAATATTTCCAAATAATCCTATTTTTATCGGAATTCGGGATACGCGTTAAGTGAGTAAGTGAGAGCGCGCGGTGAAGTGGGAGGGGGGCGCCCCCGCGTCCCATGCCACACTCGTTCGCCATCAGTCGCCCCTAAGTCTCAGGTTTGCACACAGCATCCCGACACTTTATCGCCTTATATTTCACACAATATTATAACCAAAGTCTTTTAAATCACATAAACATTATCATGTTATTTGTCAAATAACGATTGTACCGGTCAGAAACAGTTCGTATAGAAAAATGGTGTTTTATCGCAACTACGCTACGCGCTACACCGGCTTGTTGTTGTTAAACGCAGTGATAATAACAGCACAACCCTTCGCAGTTGAGAAAATAGCCGTCGGTAAGTTTTTTAAGCTTTCTATGTAGTTTACTTAAATCAAAGTTTCACAATTTATGTTTTGCTTTATATTACCCATATTATTTATCAGAACATAAACAATTTTAAATTTATATTTCTGTTTTATTGTATATGCGTAAATAAACATTGTGTTAGTATACTATTTATTTTTTGAAGTTTTGTCAAAAGTGTTTGACTTTCGTCCCACTTCGCCGCGTTGTGTTTTTCATGTAATCACCATGTACGTAAATCGATTTTCTCTTTCTAACGCGCAGCGACGGTCTCGCTCGCACGAAACAGATGCGGCGTTTGGTAGGGGTGAGCAATTTTCAGGCGCGTTTTTAAAATAACTTCGTTTTGATTGGTATATTTAGTGACACGTCGAAGCCTTTGCTTCAAAACTCAGGCAGTCAATAGGAACATATTTTTTGACCTCTTTTCTAAACGCGATTCCTTACAGGTTTATAATGAAACGGGAATTTAGTAACTGCGTTTTTTTACCAGCGGCAGCGGCTAATGTGAATTTGTTACGTTTTACGAGATGAAATATACTTGAAACACTAATAAATAATCGATGTATAAAAAAAGAGTCAATATTTCAAGGTAGGAATTTGGGAATAAATTATGATTAAGTAATTATAATAATAAAATACGGTTTATAGTTTATTTAAGGTTTTTTTTTATATATTATAAACCAGTGCTTGACTGCAATCCCGCCTGATGGTAAGCAGTGATGCGATCATTGATGGTAAAGCGCGCTAGTTTATTAAGAGCCAATTCACTCTAGCCTTGAAGACACTCAAATTGTAGTCCGACGGAAACACCGCCGCCGGCAAGTTGTTCCTGCCCCTTGATGTACGCGGTATAAAAGAGGAGGCGAAACGCTTCGTCCGGATCGTAGTAGTGTTAACAACGTAAGGGTGGAAACTCGCCGTACGACGGGTCGTCCGATGGTGGAACGGAGATGGGGGAATTAAAATCATGAAATTCCTTAGCACAGTCCCCTACATGCATCCTATAGAACACCGAAAGGCTTTGGAGCCGTCTCGAGTTAAATCAGGGTCACCAATTAGCCTCTTCGCACGCCTCTCCACTGAATCCAAAGTAGCCAGGTGACATTTTGCAACACCTGCCCAAATGTGGCTGCAGTACTCCACACACGAACGGACCTGTGCTTTGTACAACATCAGAAGCTGCCCCAGTGTGAAGTACCGAAGTACATTATTACAGTACTGTGTATATACAATTTTGCCCTATACTAAAAAACTTGTGAGAACTGAAGTCGACTAGGTTTGGGACCTGTCTGACAGATCTCATCATCAGATCAGGTTTGCACCTCTAAATGTTTTAAATAGATAATATGTATATAATGAAAAATGACAATTATATACAACAATAACACAACAACATTAACAATAACAATAACATTTTCATTATGAAATACAGCAGACTAAAAAGAACAATAGAGAAGCATACAAAACAATTCACAAAGATTTTCTTTAAAAGATACTTGTAACTTATAAAATAAAATGGAACTATTATTTCGACAAGTCTACTTTAAACTGACGCAATATTTGGAGAGGAACTTGCCGTAATTATCTGACTGAAATAGTTCGTTTCATGCTTCCGTAGAGAGAGCTGCACCTGTGCTGTTGCAGTCACTGCTTCGGACACAAATAAAGGGGATAGTGACCCGAGTATTTTCCACAGAACGGCGCACGAATACCAGCGTTGCTGTTGTTTGGAAAACTATACAAAAGATTAATAGCCGTACCACATCGGAGACAATTACATAGCTTCCCTTGCGAGATATAATTTTATGCTAAATTTAATTGTTGACGTTTTCAGGCTTCCGTAACCAAAGGGTAAGAAGGAATCCCTTTTACTTTTTACTCCACTGATTGCTTAGCCGTCTATCTGTCACGAGGCTGCAAATCGTGAACCTTTTACAGATATCAGGTTGCCGCTTTCACAACGAATACTATAACAGAATATTTTTATTTGGTGGGACATAGAAATGGTTAACGTTGTAATAACACTGAGAAGGACTAAGATGAAATGCTTGATGCCTTGATGATAACTTTCATGCATATATTCATAAATCAAGTTCGTCTTCATTTTTAATGCACTCTAAAACAAGTGTAAAACTAAGTAAACAAAGATAAACAACAAAAATGTATCAGTTAATTTATATACAATCAGTATGGGATAGATGTATAAACCATTTCGGCTCAAAGTACGCTGAAGGTTATTTTAGTTATACCACTTATTCGTGAACATGACTCGGGGAATCAGGAGGCACAAGGTAAATGTCGACAGAGGCAAAATTACACGTGTGGAAGAGAGAGAAATTGCTTAAAGTTTCAATACAGAGATCGTAACCACGAGCCGATCATCGAGGGCAACTTCAACGTATGAGAAGTTACCGAAACCGAGTGCCCGTTTATATTTAAACAAAACTTCAAAGGCTCAACTTTAAATGGAATGCCGAAATGTACATAAATTTTGATAAAACGGCCATACGTGATTTTGGATACTAAATGAAAAAGGATAATATATCCACTAATCGATCAAGCAAGCGGTCGGATAAAGGAGTTTTGGGGGCGGATGAGTGCTTTTGAGTCCCGGTAAGCTTGATGAGAAAGGTTGTACTTTCCCATCAAGCTTACCGGGGCGGGGAGCTTACATATACTGTCCGTGATATATTCAAAGATACACTGCTTCCAACATCAAAAAAACATTGCTGGTATTCACCATAATTATACTTTTTACAAAACTAGACAATGTCAAACAAGATCTCATTACGCTTATTAAGATAAAAAAAATATAGATGTATATTTAAAACCTAAAAAAAATATACGTAAACGTATGGAATCTCAAAAGCCCGAGAGACAATTCTTGTGAACAGAACGTTCACAGTCTGAATTCAGACTCAGTCTGTCATTTAATTTAGTTTTTGACATTTCCGTTCGCCGAATGAGGCTGGGACTACATTTGGAACGTTTTGAATTACGAGAATTGGACTTTACATTTCGGTACCAGATGCATCACGATCAAAAAAGGGGGGATTGAGAAACAGGTTGCTGTCGGGGTTATCTACAGACGTGAAAGACATCAGAAGATCCAATTTTCGCAATTAAAAACTTTGAAAATGTAGCCGCAATCTCATCATAGCGACAATGAATGTCAAAAATTTGTCAATACATTCATTATTTGGTCTTGTTCTTAACATTAGTATATAACTACCTTTTAAATTAATTAGCTTTTTACAAAAAGCTAATTAATTAACAATTGTTGAACTTTTGATGGCTCCAACAACCCGTAACGACTGCCATTAGATGTTCCTATGGCAACCGGGACCAACGGCTTAACGTGCTTTCTGAGGCACAACCAGACCAGTGCAAATATTCACATTCATGCATACAAATATTTTCACAGCGCGGGGATCAAACCCGCGCCTCCTTGTGCAGCGGTCGTGTTCGCTACCGCTACGTTTTGGAGGCTGTCAGTGAGTCAAATATATGAACAGTGAAATAGCATAATATTGTTGACCTAAACTTATATGAATAGGTGGCGTCGATTGTTTTGTTCACAAACTAGTTTTCAGTGACTAACTAGAGTTACTAACTAGAGTTTCAAACTAAAGTTACTTAACTAGAGTTACTAACTAGAGTTCAGTGCATCTTTTTTTTTTTTTTTAATTATAAACCAGCGCTTGACCGCAATCCCGCCTGACGGTGAGCAGCGATGCGATCGTTGATGGTAAAGCGTGCTAGTTTATTAAGAGCCTATTCACTCTAGCCTTGAAGACACTCAAATTGTAGTCCGACGGAAACACCGCCGCCGGTAAGTTGTTCCAGTCCCTTGATGTACGCGGTATAAAGGAGGAGGCGAAACGCTTCGTCCGGATCGTAGTAGTGTTAACAACGTTAGGGTGGAAACTCGCCGTACGAAGGGTCGTCCGATGGTGGGACGGAGATGGGGAACTTAGTGACAACGTAAGGGTGGAAACTCGCCGTACGACGGGTCGTCCGATGGTGGGACGGAGATGGGGAAAACTAATCATTCCCTTCATAGAAGTCTGCGGCTTAAAATCAAATCATGTAGAAAATGCAAATTAAATCAAAAAGCATGAAGTTTGGTGGTGAAATTAAAGTTTGTTGGTTATTTTGGGGATCTTTTTCTTTCTAATTTATTAAATAGAGGACACAGGGTAAATATTGGATAAGCCCTGGCACATTGTTGAGCGTCCGCCGTAAATTGGTATATTTTTGAACTGGCTATATAGTATCAATATTTGGCATTACTCAGTATTACAACAATTTGTAAAACCATGGTCTCATGGTCTCCGGAGTCGAATTCTTCATGAAAGAAAATGTGGATGGATCCGCGCAGGCGACCACGACTGACCGTTGAGGGGATATGATCAATAAATTTGAAGGACGGATTAGACTTAAGCCCAAGTTCCAAGATGTTAGGCCTTCCCGCAACTTGAAGATAAAGGGGTTGACAAAGACGTTTAACCAAAATGCTGAGACAGGACCTTGAATGCACCCGTTGCATTCAGGTCTAACTTTGTCATTCATCATCCGCCAAACCGGAGACTGGCCTTGGGTTCAAAATTTTTCTTCTGTCCTTTTTTCATAATGAAATATAAAGAAACAGGTACTGATCTTAAATTAGATAGAAACAGATGCACTGATCTTAAATTGGATAGAAACAGATGCACTGATCTTAAATTAGATGAAACAGATGCACTGATCTTAAATTAGATAGAAACAGATGCACTGATCTTAAATTAGATAGAAATAGATGCACTGATCTTAAATTAGATAGAAACAGATACACTGATCTTAAATTTAGTTTAGTTTGTGATGAAGGGAATCAACGCCAATGTTTGTAATTTTGTTATTTTTAATCGACTTCCAAATAGGAGAGGTTCTCAATTCATCGGTTTTCTTTTTATTTATTTTTATTTTTTACCGACTACTCTAAGATGCCAATTTACAAAATTATTTTTTTGTTTGAAAGGGCATACTTCCCAGGTAGTTCCATAGTCACCAGGTCGGGATCTGATGATGGAACACCAGAGAAATCAAGAAAACTTTCAATAATCGTAGGGTCGACTAGTGCATTTATAAGTATTTTTTATTAAGTATTTTAAAGCATTTTAATTTAATGAAGGTCTGGAGTAGATCGGATGATGGAGCCAGGAGACAGTCGAGAGAATACCTCAGCGATTAACAACGCAGCTACCTTGTGTTTGTGCTTGATTCATTTGTATTGATAAGAACTTTACACCTAGATGGGTTGTGGCTGTCATCAAGGGCTCTGATGATGAAGACAAAGGTCAGTTCGGGAACACACATCAACAGTTAGAGTAGTTACTTTGTTTTGGACTTAGAATTTATATTTATGAGAACTTTGCATCCCGTATGGGTAGATCTGATGATAAAGACCATATCTGAACTCCTCAACGATTCACAGCAACTATCTTATGTTTGTACTTGATTAATATGTATTGATAAAATTTACACCTAATGGGTTGTGATTGTCCATTAGGGCTCTGATGATGAAAGGCCAAGACCAGTTCAGAAAACTCTCAACAGTTTACAGTAGTTACCTTGTGTTTTGGACTTAATGTATTTATATTGATGAAAACTTTGCACCTTTGGGTTATAATTAAGGTTTACAGTACATTTGATGATGGAGCCAGGCGACAGTTGAAATTCCTCAAAATTTACAGCACTTTCAGAAGTTTAACATGGACCAAGCACTACCTACTCGTCATGCTTATTCAACATTCAATCAAAATCAAAGAGACTGATTTTAAGTTGCGTAATCGCATCATGTCTAGTATTGCAATGGCTCATACTTTCATTTGGTCTCGTAGGAAATATTTTAAAGAAATCGGTTCTGTGGTTTGGTTTTCAAACAAAAATTACGAGTGAAAACATAATTGCGTAATTTGCTTACAGGCCTTTTCAGACTTTAGTAGCGTCAGCGTCAGTATGACAGATGCCAAATGAACAGTACTCTTCACTAATTTCAAATCAGTGTCAAAAACGAATATACAAAAACCAAGACATGACTTCCGAGATTGAATATTTTTCATTTTGTAGTCTTTTTAGAAGTCGGTTGGCCTTTTTTTTGTAAAACCATTATTATTTTACACTTTTTAGTTGTGAAAAGTACTGTTCAACTGCATCCGGTCAGACTAATTGCTGACGCTAATCATCATCATCTCGGCGTAAGCATAATACCTAGCATCCGATTTTTTAGCTTCGACAACTCGATAGCGATGTCGTGAATTGCAGTTATACTAATTGTTGGATTTTGAGAGTTCAAACAACCTAACGATTGCCATTAGGTGTTCGAGCCAACCAGGACCAACGGCAACGTGCTTTCCGAGGCGACACGCTGACGCTTAATATTTGGGAAAAAGCCTGTAAGCAAACGACGTATTTTTGTTTTGTTGCAAAAGTTTTTTATGTATTATTTTTTTAATATTTTTCAGTGACTCTTTTTTTATTCACTCTAGCTTTGAAGACACTTAAATTGTAGTCAGACGGAAATACCTCCGCTGGCAAATTAAACCAGTCCCTCGATGTCCCTCGATCGGTATAAAAGACGCTTCGTCCTAATCGTAGTGGTGTCGACAAAGTAAGGGTGGATACTCGCCGTACGAATCGCCCGATGATGAGGGAATTAGAGGCGGGATTGCGGTCAAGCACAAGTTTAAAATTTAAAAAAAAATGCTTGATTACCATCTTACCATTGTAAGCAGTGATGCCATCGTTGATGGTAAAGCGCGCTATCACTCAAAAAAACTAAGTCAATGGGAAGGAAGACGGAACTTGAGGTGATGCAATGTTAAACCCAACAACACGACCACCGATGCTGCGTCAGAGGGAGATTGATCTGAATACCTTCCACGGCACGAAGCTTTCTACTCTACAACATTTGGCGCATCGTACTACTGCTCAGACCCGTCCTCCGTACGGCTTCACCAGACATTCACAAAACATGACGAACCGCTTGGCGGCAAGACTTTGCCAAGCCTCGAAGACCAATTCCCTCGCACGCTCTTCTAACTGCATACTATAGAACACTGACAGGTTGGCTAGTCTTCGCCTCTGCTCCAGCCTTTGGAGATCATTTTGAACTAAAACTGGGTCACCAGCTTTTGCACCGAAGCTGCTTTATATGACTGTGCTTTAAAACTATAAAATCCAATCAAAGCACTGAGTTCAATGATTTTACCGACCGAAAAGAAACAAGACCGCAACCTACCTCGTTGGTCTCTTGGTAGCAAGGGCAACTGCCGAGCATTCTGGATTCCATTACCAGATCAAGAGTGTTATTGGGTTTTCCATACGGAATTTCTTAATAACAGACCGGAGTTAGGAAGTTTTCGGTTTAATACCCCCGTGACTTGGAATGCATGTAAACCCGTTGGTCCTGCGTCAGATCTTTTTCCGGTCGTGTAGGATTGCCGTCCCATCGGAGTGTAAACCTGCGTGCCAGCAGGGTAATATTACCACACACACGCACACTTTGAACGGGTTAGTAATGGATTTCATTTTGGGAGCTCGACAAAAATCATTGCGTTATTTATGTTGTCGAGCAGACACATTTTTTGAACATATGGAGCAATGGATTAGCGACATGTCTCAAAATGATTCCAATTGATAGTAATATTATATTACGCAATTAGTGGCAAACTACGTTGAGATTGGCCACCATAACCAAAATCGGTCTGTAGGTTATAGTAATTTAAACTTGTAAGTGATGCATGAGTAAAACCTGCAAACATGAAGAATTCAATGAAATTATTTAATTTTTGTAATAATAATTTGTTTTTCTAAGACCATTTGGTAATTTGCTTAATACATAACTATAAGTCATATCTCAACAGTACTCATTCCTGCCAAGTCGTGTTACAATGACCATTTCCACATGGGTAAACCGTACTACAACGAAACTCTTTTTTATGGCTATGGCATCAAAAATCAACATATGATTATGCCAAAAAGCTGCGTATTTGCGTCATGACTAAACATAGTATGTTATTGGGCTGTATGGATGAATTGCCTTTGCCTTTTATTTGTGGGATTATAACAACAAAACAACCTAAGTCAATTACTATAATTCCTAATAAAGTTCAACATCGACGGTTTTTTGTATTTATTTATTTCAAGTTAGGTTTTTTTGTATTTATTTATTCCACTGTCGCAAACAATTAATGTAATACTCGTGCTGATCTATTGTGCCACTCACCTTCGCTTCGTGGCACAAACTATCACTCATGTTACAATAGCTATCATTGCTTGACAGTGGCATAACTATTCTTTAATGTTAACCGATTTGATGCAGCCTGTAAAATGTTGGTTACGTGTTTTATTCTATTGGATGCAGAGTGTTAATATTTATAATACCGTGGTGTATTTTTTCTTCCTAACATGGGGGATGTGGGCTAAAGAAAGTGGGTCATTTCACTCGACACATGCGCCATCGACTAGTTAATTGACCATTTACGTGTTGCAATCAGGGTGGCAGCCCTGTTTAAATTGAATAGTGTAGAGCCAAATGATGTTTGTTGAACTTACTATATATTACCAAGTTATTACCAATATTCTAGATGACAAAGTATTATGGATGTTGGCTCTAGATAATAGACCCAGATCCTAAATGCACACCTGCATAAAACACATCATCATCATCATCTCAGCGTTTATCCCGGTTGCATCCGCGGCTTTCATGTTGGAGCCCGGGGTCCGCTTTCCTGCACACTCTCCTCCATTTCGCACGATCTTTAGCATCCTGTGGTAAGAGCTTGTTGGCACGCATGTCATCTCTTACAACGTCAAGCCAGCATTTCTTTGGTCTACACCGCTTCTTCCGGTCCGGCGGAGGCGCCATGGCAAGACTTTTGTTACCCACGTAACATGCAATTTGCGTAAGACGTGGCCGTACCAGTGTAGGTGACCCTCCTGCAGTTTGTCTGCAATGTCACGGACACGAAGACTGCTCCGGATGCGGCAGTTCCTGACGTGGCCTTTCCGCGTAACTCCATCCATCCACCGCAGCATATTCATCTCCGTGACACGCAGCTCCTGCTTGTGTCGCTCAAGTACAGGCCACGCCGCACTGCCATACAGGAGAACAGGTGTAATGTTGGTTTACCTGCATAAAACACATGTTACACAGTAAATCGTTTGTAAGGTTTACATTACTTTGATCAGTCGAAAGTTAAACTGAATTAGTATCATACAATTTCATTTGCATTTTCATTGAAGGAATATTAATACAAGCTTATTAGTTTACCTAAACGAAAAATACTATGATAACGAATCGTGAAAACTCAACCATACATTTGCAATAGTAATTATGTTCAATGTAACAAATTATTCAGCAGTTTTATGAGTAGTAGCTGAATGGATTTATGTTTACATATATCCAGTAAGTAGAGGAATGATTTTACCTTACTGAGATACCTAGCCTACGAACTCAGGACTAGTATCTCATCTTTATCATCACATGAGTGGAGCAACAAAAGAAGTTAGAAGTAAGAGCATTACGACGTTATTTTTTTTTATAACGAAACGGAGCCGCTCTTGAACTCGACCCCATCTGATTGAATTAATTTATTCATGTTGAACAAATTGTTTACTAGTCTCCAGTGGGGTGAAATAGCGGCACCAAGGTAAACTAAATTATTTTAGTTAATATTTTCATCTCCGCCGATAAAATGGCTAATGTTTTAAGGACAAAAAGCTTTCATTGTGCCTAATGGTAACCTTAAGGTTAATTGTTGGAGTATCTATTGAATTACCTGTAACCTTTTGTAAAGGCTAGAAGGTCACTGAAGACGAAAGGAAATTTAAATAAAAGGGAAAACGGTTTATTTTAGCTACCTACCTATTTAAAAACTGTATTGACTACTTCGTAAATTTATTAACAAATAAACATTTATTATTAAACACAAAACTATCCGTCGCGTACTTACTACCCAACCACACAATAAGAGACGAACAGCTTTTTTACTTTGTTATATATGTATGTAGGTACAGATTATGTACATTTTTGCAACTACATAAACATTGAAGAAATTCTACAATTGTTACAAAAAGTGCACAGACCAGAAGAGTTTATTAATAAAATGTCTTGAATAGGGATGTTTCCTTGGTAAAAAAAAAATTGATTCTATTTAGTCCGTCATTCAGATTATAGAAACATATTGGATACGTATATTTTGTTTTATCAAATCAATAAAAAATTACAAATATAAAAGGCATCAAAGTTGAAGTAGTGGGAGCTGGTGACGTCACTAGTTGCTAAAAAGTGTAGCAAGGACGTCACACGAGTTTTCAACGCACTATATCGTCCTCATTATTTGTTTATATAAAAAAAGAAAAAATACGTGTCTAGTATTTTTTAGGAATCTGTCTGACGGACTAATTAGTATTTTTTAATCAACTACCCTATTAGCTAGCACACTAGGCTACTGACTGTCATTGAGGCGATTGTCCGTATCGACTAATGATCAGCGCCGTAATTGCGTAATACACTATTACTATAAATTGGAATCAATCTGAAGCATATTGCTAATCCATTGCCAAATACGTACTAAAATTGTGTCTGCTCAACAACGTAAACTACGCACTGAATGTTGTTGAACTATCAAAATGAAACTCATTGCTACTTATAGTGTTACCTTACAGGTCATTCTAAAACCAATTCTAACATTCAAATTCTAATCGCAGTCTCACTTCGGTGACAAACAAATGCCAATATTAGTTGAAGTGTAGGGAAATTAGATATATTTTGGACAGATTGTGACAGATATCAGACCGGAAGGCCGAAAGCCGCGACAGCATCTTTCGAAGCTCTCGTTAGGTGGTTGGATCAAGAGCCTGATTTATTAGAAGGTAGTATTAGCAGCAGTTCAACGTTTCTTTAAAGATAATAATCGTTCACACACTCCAGTACTTCGGTCTTATTATGGCCAATATGCTGTGAAGATTCTGAAGATGTAATAGTATATACGTCGAAGAAGTCTAATATTCCCTTATTCTCAGTTGTTCCCTTTAGCACATATTTCGATACAAAAATAATATCGGGATCACATTGTAACTATCAGGTAGGGTCAATATATGGTGCCCAGGTCGGGAGACAACATCGAACTCCCGGCCATAGTAGATGCCCACTGCTCACCGCCCGGCAAGGACCAGGCCCAAGTTCGTTTTGTTCCACGCGCGCCGTAAGAGATGTCAGCACATAATGAGGTCACTATACGGAGTAAGGTATCACATTAATTATTACTCAGATTACACTGTACTTATTAAGTAAACAAAGGAGAACAGCGGTGTCCTAGGTCGTCTAGGCCGCACTTTGACATGGGGTTCCAACATACGACCTACAGCTTGTCTTGGTCGTAAGTTGGAACCCATGTGTGTTATATAATAATAATAATAATGAGAACCTCGCGAAAGCTGAGAAAGATAAACAAATCAAGTATCTTGATTTGGTTCACGAGGTTGTCGACATGTGGGAAGTGGATTCAGCAATCATTGTACCGATAACCGTGACAGCCAATAGCTTAATAGCCAAGAGCCTCGACCAACACCTCAGGAGGCTCTCTTTAGGCAGCTGGATCAAGGGCTTGATTCAGAAAGCGGTACTGCTGGACACGGCTCGCATCGTCAGGAAGTTCCTCTCTCTGGAGCCCTGACCGCCGATAGCTTGGACCCTGTTCCCGATACCGGGGGGCTACTATTTTTTATATTTTTAAATGTTTTTTTATATATTTTTTATTTACTTAGAAATATTTAAAAATATAATTTATATGTACATAAAATGAAATAAAGGAGATAATAATAATTATTATTTAATTCAGATAATTCATCCATACCTACAATTTGTTTTATAAAAATAAAATTACATAAAAAATTGTATTAAGAAGTAAATAAAATTAAATAAAATTAAGATGTTATTATTTACATATTTTATGTTTTTTTATATACAGACAGGTTTTTTTTAAAACATTATGCTGGCATATAAAACGATTTCAACATGAAGGTACAATATAATAGCGCTTGTAGTGAGGGTCTTAGCATTTAACTGCGAACTTATTTAACATGACATCTGTAATGTAACTACGTGAAGAATTCCCATATAAGCTGCTGGCTCCAGTCCAGGTTTCGCGAAGCGGCACTAACTCTATACAAGTTTTAAAATTATCTACGCCCTAATAAAGCTGCATTACTGAACAAAATGTCTATGACTTTTGTTTATTAGAAGAAGCGCGTGACGACAGGGTCTGGTCTATGACCTAATAGGTGCGAATGCCTCTTCACCTGTCTTTCCCCGATCCGCCATCTCAGCGGCGAAGACTGAGGAAGTGGTGCCGAGTCTAGTCAATCCACTGGTGACCAGGAACACTAAATCAGTTGCTACCAAACTACATAAAAGAAAAGAAACCCTTTCCGAAGTTGATGAAGGGCGAGATGGGCCTGGTTGAACCACCAGTATTCAGCGATGAAGGCGCAACTGTAGAATGTGCTGACCGAGTACATAGCACTAGCCAGAGACGCGGTTAAAATATACATCAAAACCGCTAGAGACCTGGGCCTGTAGACAATGTAACATCGCTTCGTAGCGAAGCGAAATCGAATACCAAACGAACCAATGGCGGGAACGATTGACCACGTGATGTATCGCGTCGCGTGGTCAATCGTTTTCGTTATTTGGCCCTGGTGTTGGGTTTCAAAAACGGTAACATATCTGTACTAGCCGGGAAGTTAGCTGGCGAGGAGCGAGCGATGATATACAATTGCACTACGGGTAAAGTCCTGGCCGGGAAGAAAATAACAAGACATAACCGCGTACAACATGACGGAACAGTCCGTCATGACGGGGATAGACTTTCTGGGATATTGGTAGCACCGTATTACTCCGCATACA
>JADWQK010002487.1:0-28096 GCA_017933935.1 Sesamia nonagrioides
TACCCGACTACGGCAAAGCAAAGGAGGGTTATGATTTTGACAGGCTATGTATGTATGTATGTATGTATGTATGTATCATCTGTTCCCTCGTAACTTCTAAACTACTTATTCGAATTCGATAAATGACATATCATTAGAAGCGTCTTAATTGTCCGCTGGTTATAGGCTATATGGAGTTTCACAAAATCTAATGTGGCGCCCTCTAGCGGACAAAATATACAGAGTAAAAAAAAAAGTTAAGATAAATATGCCGTGTTTGGTATCATTTGAAAGGGCTTTACTTGTACATTTTGAATATATATATATTACTAGCATTTGCTTGTGACTTTACCTGTATTCATGGGCTGATTGCATATAATTCACATCTTTTCGTTCATAGATAGCTTCTTTACTACTTATCAGAATAAGACCACTGCGGAACCATTAGAAGGGCCTTGATATTCTGTTGGTTATGAGCTATAAAGCTTGTCACCAAATTTAGTATTACGCCCTCTAGCGGACAAAAAGTTCTATGTTAATACAAAATTAAAATAAATATACCGTATTTGGTATCATCTAAAAGAGCTTCACGAGTACTTTATGTTTGGACATAATCCCTAGTAATGCTTCGTAGAAATTTGAATGTAAACCAGGGTTTGGTAAACGGAGCGATGGGAGTGGTGAAGGCCTTCGAATGGCCTGCTCTTCGGCGCGATCAGTTGGAACAGGAGAACAGCCAAGCGCTGTTCTCATACAATTTGACGACGCATCCATAAAAGCAGATACTAACGGACTTATCAAAATCGAGCCTTGCCTCACTGAATTTTACGGCTTGAGGGGTTCTGGGCAAATTCAGCATAAAATGCTCCCGCTGATTCTTTCTTGGGGTTGTACTGTACATAAATTAGAAGGTTGTACTCTAGATAAAAAAGTTACAGATCTAGGAAAGTCATTGTTTGCTAAAGGACAGGCCTATGTCGCTCTCAGTAGAGTTAAAACCATAGAGGGATTATTTATAAGTGCCTTGGATCATAATAAATTACTTAAAAATCCACATGACAGTCGATCGTTAGCAGAATTAGATAGATTAAGAAATCTTCCCAGGTCCTCTTAATATAAGTTTTTTTTTTTTAAATAATTATAAACTAGCGCTTGACTGCAATCCCGCCTGATGGTAAGCAGTGACGCAATCCTTGATGCCTGCGCACTAGTTTATTAAGCCTATTCACTTAAAAAACTTAGGAATAACAAGGATGACGGCAGTTGAGCCAGGTGATGCAATGTTAAATCCAAGACCAACACGACCAACCATGCTGCGCCAGAGGGAGATTGATCTGGAGACTCTCCACGACCAAACTCCCGACACAACAACATTTGGCGCATCGTACTCGCCACACAACGCAACACAAAGTGCTCAGACGCGTCCTCTGTACGGCTTCACCAGACATCATGCTGGAACACGACGAATCGCTTGGCGGCAAGACTTTGTCTGGTGGGTGGTAACTTCTGCCGGCAGCCGATGTTATGGCCTACCACCGTTAGAAAAACATCCAATCTATTTATACTAACGGCCTCATCCACTAATTCATGACCCATTCGGTGCCATCGACGCAAATGTGCGTCGCTACTACGGAAAACCGGGAGCTTCATGCGGGAAAACCGTTGCTATACGCGCTACGCTCCAAGCGCTACGAAATAGTAAAATAGGACATCTCTACATATTACTATACGCCGATACATAAGTCAAAAGAGATGTCGTATGTTAACTACCTAGTTTTTAGTTCGTCAATTTAACTTTTATTAATATTATGCGCCACAAATACACTTTAACACCAAAATAGTACAAATAATAAAAAGTTAAAAAACTAAAACCCAACTACGACAAAAAACGACGCTGAAAAAGTATAAAACAAGATTTTCAGAATACTGAACTGAACAAAGTTGCTAATATAGTTGCAAGTAAATGGACACAGTAGATTTAGGTACAATAATTTTACATGTTTGGAAAGGCGTAGTCACACGTTACATATACCTACCGTAGCACTTTCATAACGTGTGACTGCGGTTTTCCAAACATGAAAATTTATCTCTAAATAGTGAATATTGCATACTTCAGAATAGTATCGTAAGACATTATTGTCAATTTACAACGAAGGCATATTGGTAGAGTCTACTGTGTCCATTTACTTGCAACTATATTAGCAACTTTGTTCAGTTCAGTATTCTGAAAATCTTGTTTTATACTTTTTCAGCGTCGTTTTTGTCGTAGTTGGGTTTTAGTTTTTTAACTTTATTACACTTTTTACTTGTGAAAAGTAATTGTTCAAATGCATCCGATCAGACTGGACACCGACGCTAACATAGTTTGAAAATAAAACTACAAGCAAACGACGTAATTTTGTCTTTAATTTCTACCCATAAGTTTCATTTAAAAACCAAACTACTGAAACGATTTCTATAAAATTCTGCACAAACCAGTTACTGGGTATAACGATACATATTTAGCGACTCGAGCGCCAAGTCGCGCAGTTGATCACCAGTGAAGAGTCGTTGGGACCAAAATGAAACTATGAGCATTGCCAGAGTTGATGCGATTACACAGCTTAAATTCAGTCTCTTGATTTTAATTGATTGTTGCATAAGCATAACGACTAGGTTGTCCTATGTTACACAATGCTGTAAAATGTTGAGGAATTCCCTCGACTGTCTTTGGACCTTCATTTTATCACATATGGGAGCAAAGTTCTCATTAATATAAATGAATTAAGACCAAACACGAAGTAAGTAGCTATTATAAACCTCTGAGAAGTTCCTTATTGTCATTCGTCTTCATCATAAGTCTCGTAATGACAATCAATCCATTTAGATGTAAAACTCTTATCAATAAATATTATCAAGCACAAACACAAGGTAGCTGCTGTGAGTCGCTGAGGATTTTCCTAGACTGTCTCTCGGCTCCATCATCAGATCAACTCCAGAACTTTATTCAATTGTAGTTCTTTAAAATACTTAATGAAAAAACTTAAAAATGCACAAGTCGCTCCTACGATTAGACCCTGAATTCCTTATCATGGGACTACCTTGAAAGTATCTTCTTTCGAACAAAAACAGAATTATATAAATCTGTTTATAAACAATGAAGTTATCCGGAAACAAACATAAAACGCATATATACTACCGTATATATGCGTTTTATGTTTGGATAGACAGGTAGAATTGAGTAACCTGGAAAATATGGTAAAAGACGGTTAGTGCTTCGGTGAGTACCTGAACAGAATTGGGCGAGAGAACACGGCAAATTGCCACCATTGCGGAGGCAGCCTGGATTCTGCACAACACACGCTCGAGGAGTGCCCCGCATGGGACTCCGAGCGGCGGGACCTGGTTGCTAGGATCGGGCAAGACCTGTCTCTGCCAGCAGTAGTAAGGGCTATGCTGGCAAAGACAGAGAATTGGACAAAAGTAGCTTCCTTCTGTGAGACCGTGATGGCCAAGAAGGAAGCCGCCGAACGGGATCGAGAGAGGGCTGATCCTGCTCGGAGAAGGAGGCGTCGGGGAGAAAACCGCCTTAACGCTTAAAACGCCGAAACCCGCCTACCTATTGAGGTAGGTGGACCTTTGGGGTCGCGGGCACACAGAGCGGGGACTCTGCCTGCCCACTAAGTAACCCCAGGGAAGACGGTGGCATAGTGGTCACATGCTGCCGTGCATAGGACGTTTAGGAGAGGCCCTCTTAGTCTCCCCTGGGATGTGCCTTACAGGCGTTGCGCAGGGAGGGTTCCTGAATTGGTCTTTTAAGAGGAACCGGGACCACCCCTAGGCGCAGATGGTGATCACCGGGGTGGTTTTAGTGAGGTAAAAATCCCACACTACCCGACCTCATTCCTCGGGGGTCGGGTGCCTTTTGAAGGTTTACCCCGAAAAAAAAAAAAATAAAGGTAATGAAGTACACTCAAATTAAATTGAAAGTCATCATCTCTGCCTAGCTTTTCCCTATTATTTATTTATTTATTCTTTCGCACATAACTTGTAACAGTGGCGACATAATGCCTTAGGCAATCTCTACCAGTCAACCATAGGTGGTGAAGACATTAGTGGCAGGTGCTTAAGGCGGTTCCAGAGGAAAAACACACCGCAAGCCGTTTTTATGTAGTTTTTCGGAGCTATCTACTCTTTATCCAAAAGAAATATCAACTTATTAAAAATACGTAAATTTTCTCCATAATCTTGGCTCCAAAATTGTAGATTTTTTTTTTATTTACTAAGCATAATGTTTATATAATTCCTTCACAACGAAACCTCTGACAAGAGAAATAATTATCAAAAACGTGCATCTCCTCGAAAAGTAAGCATTATTTAGATTTCGTTCTTACACTAATGGATAGGCAATTTCATGACGAACATTATTGTAGAAATATTTTTTAAAACGACCAAAACAAAATTTTTATTCAACAATCTGAGCGTATTCCCCATCATTTCTCTTGCCCGAGCTATTGAGATTCAGTATGCCACAAGCTCTCGAAGGGGGAACCCGTGTCGTTCGTCATCGCGCGGTCCGCTAGCATAGCGGTCGGCGTGTGGTGATGCGTGACTCGTGAGGCGTCGTGCATCAAGAAATACGCACGTTCTATTAAATCTATACCAACCATTCTCTATTCCATCTACATTTAAAAACGTAATTTCACAACCCAACCGCGAGGTATGGTTCGCTCTGTTCGTCACAGTCCCGGTTCGCATTAGACGAGCAGCAGGTTCGAATCCCACATCCGTTCACTTTACCTTGCGATTTTCGAAAATGTATATTTTATACATATTTTCATTTTTTATTAACTGTTAAAAAAAATGCATTTTCGGATATTTAAAAAAATAAAAGATTTTTTCTTCAAAACTGCAACTCTTATCGAAGTCGGGTTTGTACGAGTGCTTAGAATAACACAACACAAAAAGATTGAAATAGATGGAGGCACTTGGAGGAGGCCTATACTGAAAAGGGCCATGAATAATGCAACAAAATGAAATCTAAATTTACTGTTTTGAACTATTATCAAATCAACTGTTATTTTTATTGTTTTTCTTTTCTATTCCATCTACATTTAGAAGGGTAATTTCACAACCCAACCGCGAGGTATGGTTGGCTCTGTTCGTCACAGTCCCGGTTCGCATTAGACGAGCAGCAGGTTCGAATCCCACATCCGTTCACTTTACCTTGCGATTTTCGAAAATGTACATTTTTTACATATTTTCATTTTTTATTATTACTTTTGTTTTCTTTTTTATTTTTATAATGCGCTTTGTCCGTTCTGCTTAAATTTTTGTGGTATGTCCTTTTTTCATAAAACTGTTAGAAATATATCATTTCTAGAAATTACTATTTATAAACAGCAGTTTAGAGTAACTGTTAAAAAAAATGCATTTTCGGATATTTAAAAAAACAAAAGATTTCTTCTTCAAAACTGCAACTCTTATCGAAATCGGGTTTGTACGAGTGAAATACTCGTAGATGGAGGCACTTGGAGGAGGCCTATACTGAAAGGGGCCATGAATAATGCAACAAAATGAAATCTAAATTTACTGTTTTGAACTATTATCAAATTAACTGTTATTTTTATTGTTTTTCTTTTTTTAAATTATATTATGAACTAAAAAATTCATGGTTAAATAAAGGCTTATTATTATTATTTATTATTAATTTCTAGAAATTTGTAGAAAGAAAATTATAACGAATTGATTTTAAATATTAGTTTGCATTATAATTCTTACAAAAAGAATATTTTAAAAGATGGAACAATTACTACAAAAAATACAGAAAATCGGATAAATTAATAATAATTAAAAAAAAAACAATTGCAAATAAGAAATCCAACAAAAAGCATACAACGTAAAGCTGGGGTTTGAACCCGAACACATACAGGTGAAGAAAAATTTGCCGCGAAAAAGTAAAAAGAATAATTACAGAAAAAAATCAAATAAAATATCGGCAAAAATACAACAGTAAATTAAAAGCATTTATTTCAATTAAAATCTACAAAAAGCATCAGCAACAGCAGCCTATTTTTACTGAACACAGCGCCTTAATAAATTTATATTGATAAGAACTTTACACCTAAATGAGTTGTGATTGTCATTAAAGCTCTGATGATGAAGACAAAGGCCAGTTAAGGGAACTCCTCAAAGGTTTACAATAGTTACCTTGTGTTTGGACTTAATTCATTTATATTGATGAAAACTTTACACACATATAGGTTTAAATGAAGGTCTGCAATAGATCTGATGATGAAGCCCATAGCCGGTGGAAGGAATTCCTCAACAATTTACAACACTGTACTTTAACATAGTACAAACACTACCTACTCGTCATGCTTATGCAAAAATCAATTAAAATCAAGAGACTGAATTTAATTTGTGTTGTTTCATTGCGTTATTTCTAGAAATGCTCATACTTTCATTGTGGTCTTATAGGAATTAAAGCAAACGAAATACGTCGTTTGCTTGCACGCCTTTTCCAAATATGCTGCCGTCAGCGTCCAGTCTGACCGGATATTGTATTAGTCAGATGTTTATTATTTTTCTGCAAAAGGAAGCTTTGTGTAAATAATATTATAGTACATGCATTTGTTTTTAGGGTTCCGTACCTCAAAAGGAAAAAACGGAGCCCTTATAGGATCACTTTGTTGTCCGTCTGTCTGTCTGTCTGTCGGTCTGTCTGTCTGTCTGTCAAGACCCTGTATCTCAAGAACGCGTGGACGTATCAAGCTGAAATTCACATGAAATACTCGGGTCTATTGTCCCTTTAGGCTGTGAAAATATCAAACTTCTAAGCCAAGCCAATCAAAAGATACAGCCGATTATGTCGGTATTTTCAACAAATTTCGACATTCGCAAAGGAATCAAAACCTACAGGATACTTCCCGTAAACTCAGAATCTTGAAAATTGGCATGAAGCATTGTCTTAGAATGCAAATATAGGAAAACTTGCGAAAATCACATTTTTTTAGTTATATAATATAATAAACATCCATACTAATATTATAAATGCGAATGTAACTCTGTCTGTCTGTCTGTCGGTCTGTCTGTCTGTCTGTCTGTCTGTCTGTCTGTCTGTCTGTCTGTTACGCTTTCCCGCTTAAACCTCTCAACCGATTTTGATGAAATTTGGCACAGATAATCTTTGGACCCCGAGAAAGAACATAGGCTACCTTTTATCCCGGAAAAATTTGATGTTCCCGAGGGAAATCTAAAAAGCGCGATATAACCGAACTCCACGCGGGCGAAGCCGCGGGCGGAAAGCTAGTATTTTAATAAAATGGAACTTACTACCTTATTTCTCACGAACGAATAAAGTTATCAAATTGAAATTTATACCAAATACCTAGGTCTATTGTCCCTTTAAGCTGTGAAAATATCAAACTTCTAAGCCAAGCCAATCAAAAGATACAGCCGATATGTCGATATTTTCAACAAATTTTCGACACTCTCAAAGGAATCAAAACCTACAGGATACTTCCCGTAAACTCAGAATCTTGAAATTTAGCATGAAGGATTGTCATATAATGCAAATATAGAAAAAATTGCGAAAATCACATTTTTTTAGTTACTTAATATAATAAACATATTTTAATAAAATGGAACTTACTACCGTATTTCTCACGAATGAATAAAGTTATCAAATTGAAATTTATACCAAATACCTAGGTCTATTGTCCCTTTAAGCAGTGAAAAAATCAAACTTCTAAGTTAAAGCTATCAAAAGATACAGCAGTTTATACCGACACCTTAGACGAATTTCCGTCACACGCTAGGGAATCAAAACCTACAAGGTACTTCCCGTGAACTCAGAATCTTGAAATTCGGTACGAAGCAACGTTATATTATAGTACAGACAGATAAAGGAAAATTGTGAAAATGATAAATTTGAAATTACTTAAAATATTAAAATATTATTTTTGCTTACATGACATAAAATATTTTTTTAATAATTATAAACTTACTACCTACCCTTTTTCACATGAACGCGTAGAGATATTAAAGTTGAAATTCATATCAAACACATCTTAAATCTAATTGCCTCTAAACTGTGAAAAATTCTAAATCAATGCTAGTATTATAAATACGAAAGTAACTCTGTCTGTCTGTTACGCTTTCCCGCCTAAACCTCACAGCCGATTTTGATGAAGTTTGGCACAGACAATCTTTAGACCCTGAGAAAGAACATAGGCTACCTTTTATCCCGGAAAAAATTGATGTTCCCGAGAGGAATTTAAACAGCGCGATATAACCAAACTCCACGCGGGCGAAGCCGCTGGCGGAAAGCTAGTACGTCATAAATTGTAAACCGCTACGTTTGTACGGCGGAACCCTCGGTGTGCGAGTCCGACTCGCATTTGGCCGGTTTTTTTTTATACGATAGTTTTGGTTTTTACAATTTACGTATTTGTTTTATTAAACGAGAATAATAATATAATATCAGTCTTGCCTGAGCCCAAAAAAAAAAAAACATCAAATCTTTTTTTTATGTAGGTTTCCTGTCTGCAGAAATTTATTTGACCCTGATTACGTTTTCCTTAAAATAATAAATAATGACAAATTAACTTTTATTATATTATTTTTCTATCCCTTTGACCATCTGACTTAGCTAACTTTCAATCTACAAAACTAACTTCCAACCCTGAAGTTACAGTCATAACATATTTAGTTGTAAAGCTCTAATCAATACAAATTAAGTAAGCCCAAACACATTACAGTTGCTTCCGATGTGGATTCCCTTGATTCTCTGTCATCTCTATCATCAGATCAGGCCCAAATCTTCACGGTTTTATAGTATCATCCGATATAAATACGAGTATCAAGTTTTCACCCGAAGCATGCCTACAATTTTCAATAATTGGCCTAAATTTCTTAGAATTTCCATTATCGACACTGATGTGGTAACAATGAGATTACATAGGCAGCATACTCTTTCATATAAAAAAAGAATGGTCAAAATCGGTTCATTAACGATAAAGTTATCAGCGAGCACACATAAATTGAATTGAGAACCACACTTTTGGGAAGTCGGTTAAAAAATAAAATACGCAAAATTTTTATTATGAAGTATCGTCAACATTTGTTTCAGTCTATAATAACCAAAAGTATTTGGGCGCACCAATAATCAAAAATAAAAGTGCCATGTCTGTTACTTCTGTGGTCTATGAATTTAACTTGTATTTGTAAGTACTTCGTCCGCCAGACGGCGCTAGTAATATTTTGCGAAGTATTGTAGAGGTGGGGCGCGGTGAAGAGGGAGCAAATGCTCGAGGTCATTTGGTGAGGGTACGACCTTAAGTGGAAAACATTGTAATGAAAAAATACTATTAACACTATTTAAATAAATACTTAAATAAGCTATATACACATACATACTATTACCAAAATATATACTTATAATATATACATACAAAACTAAAAATTATGGAAGAGAGGTATTCAAATGACTCTACCCTAACTGTTGCGAAAATAACTCTGCCATTTCCGCTTAAATGCTAACCGACTGGCGGCCATCCTGTTATCAAGAGGAAGCGCATTCCACAGAAGAATGTATTGAATATGAAATGAAGAGTGAACAAAGTCAGACGTATGTGAAGGACAGAGTAAAAGAAGATTGTTAGAAGATCGCAGATTCTTAGTGTGTGAAGAACATAAATATTGGAAGTGAGGGACTCCTCAGTGGGTGAGTTAAGAAGAGAGAAAAGCGTGGTCAAAGTGCGCAAACTTCTGCTCTGGCTTGTAGTGATTTTTTTTTTTTGTGGAATACGGTTGTTTTTTTTTTTTGTAAAAAAGTTTTTATATTATATTTTATTTTGATTTACGTAGATATGTTTTATGTGAAGGGCTTGGTTTCCGCACTTAGGTAGTCCTTCCAGTCCTGCTCATTATGTGTGGGCGTTTATATAGGTGTATTACTCTATTATTATACTGTACTTATCGCTACATCTTTCAATACACGATCGTCACTACAGAACCCTTCGGCCCCATCGCCCTGCCTGCAGGAACCCACAAGAATGAATACGAGAACTATAGAACCGGTCGAAGTGGAGCTATGACTCTCCAAGCACCTGCTTAGGCCATATTATGTCTAGCAGTGGTCGTCTTTCAGTTGGAACTAAAGTCCAATGTCTTGCCATGGCGCCTCCGCCGGGCCGGAACAAGCGTTGTAGACCAAAAAAGTCCTGGTTTGGCGTTGTAAGAGATGACATGCATGCCAACAATATCACACCACAGGATGCTAAAGATCGCGCAAAATGGAGGAAATTGAGCAAGAAAGTGGACCCCGAGCTCCAACGCGAAAGCCGCGGATGCAACCGGGATAAACGCTGAGATGATGATGATGGTGTCTTTGGTTTTGTATATAGGTTTTTGACATCTACTTCCGAAATTAGTTAGCGATTTTAAATATAAAAAAGAAAAATCACATTGAAGCGTTTTTGAAATCCGGTTGATTTTCTTGATTTTTTAAGAAAATACTTAGAAATGCACTAGCTGCTCCTATGATTTTTGAAAGTTCTGCTTGATTTACCTGGTTTTCCATCATCAAATACAGACCATCAGGTCAGACATCAGTCTATGGGGCCAACGGGGAAGTATACCACCAGATCAAACAAAAAAAAATTGCAAATCGGTCCAGGTGTCTTAGAGTAATCGGTGAACACACATATAAAAAACATGAAAAAAACCCGACGAATTGAGAACCTCCTCCTTTTTTTGAAGTGCATTATAAAACAATGTATAGAACTTTTTAAAAAATCTTGTTATGCAGACCTACAATTATTTTGACGCAGGATACGTTGTCAAGCGGTTTATCCAATTGTCAGTGAATCTCAAGTTATCTCAAGTCTATGACTATATATATATATACATCTAATGGAATGACGGAGTTTGTAATTAGTTTTGGATATACATTAAAATTTCAAGGTAGCTCACGCAGCTGGGGTGATAAAATAATAACGTTGAATTTGGAGTAACCAATCTATTGTTGTTTTATTTATTTGTTGTCTCATCTTAGCGTTTATCCCGGTTGCATCCACAGCTGTCGCGTTGGAGCCCGGGATCCGCTTTCTTGCTCAATTATCTCCATTTTGCGGTATCTTTAGCATCCTCTGGTATGAGATTGTTGGCACGCATGTCATCTCTTACAAAGTCAAGCCAGTACTTCTTTGGTCTACCCCGCTTGTTCCGGCCCGGTAGAGGCGCCACCGCCACCGGCATGTTTGTGACCCACGTAACATGCCGGTTTTCGTAAGATGAGACCTTACCAACGTAGGCGATATTCCTGCAGTTTGTCCGCTATGTCACGGACATGAAGACTGCCACGGATGTGGGAGTTCCTGATGTGGTCTACTAGTGCTTGACGGCAATCCCGCCTGATGGTAAGCAGTGATGCAATCGTTGATGGTAAAGCGCACTAGTTTATTAAGCCTATTCACTTAAAAAACTTAGGAATAGGAAGGATGACGGCAGTTGAGCGAGGTGATGCAATGTTAAATTTAGTTATGTTGTGATGCAATGTTAAATTTTGTCATGTGTTTAGTTATGTTGTAGTAGTTATGTTGTCTCTATATTATTAGGAGTGCTTCAACATCCAGAGGTACTTGAAGAGCTGCGCCTGCGCGCGCGAATGGGTACGTAAGTGTACGTCGTCGCCCCAGCCTTTTAGATGTCCCCACGGCTAGGACTAACCTACTAAAGTTTGCCCCAATGTCTCGAGCTATACGTCTGATTAATGTGATTGCGCGTGCGGAAGACTTGTTTGGCCAAAAACTTCCTAAGTTCTTACAAGCAGCACAGAACCTAATAGAACAAGGTATAGATTCATAGGAAATAATAATTAATGATATAGGTATTGTTCCTGTTTATTATAGTTTAAGTATATAATGTAAATATATTATAAATGTTTCTTTACTAATTATTCTGACTTTATGTATATAATGTTTTTTTTTTTTGTTTTGTATAATTTATTCTTACTTATAGCACTGAATTGGAATGCTCTGTAATAGTGCTATAATTGTATGTTTCTAAATAAATAAATAAACCCAAGACCAACACGACCAACGATGCTGCGCCAGAGGGAGATTAACACAGGACCAAACTCACGACATAACAACATTTGGTGCATCGCACCCGGCACACATCGCAACACAACTGCTCAGACCCGTCCTCCGTACTGATTTACCAGACATCATGCCGGAATCATCACCTTGTCTGGTGAATGGTAACTTCTGCCGGCAGCTGATGAAAAGGCCTACCACCGAGAAAAATATAACTGTACAACACATCCACCGCAGCATATTCATCTCCGTGACACGCAGCTCCCGCGTGTGTCGCTCAAGCACAAGCCACGCCATTTTGGGGTCACAAATGACACCTGTCACCTCATGCCATTTTGCCCGAGCTGCGGATATACGTGCCCTGATGTCGCAATCAATGTCGCCGGGCGCGTGGAGCACAAACCCCAAGTATTTAAACTGGTCTGTACACTCGACCATGTCACCGCCTATGCGCACAGACATGGGGTCTGTCGTGTTGCTAGCCATATACACGGTCTTCGCCACATTGAGTTTTAGACCTCCATTCTCAAGCGAGTCGTTCCACACTCACACGCCGCACCAACCGATCCCTGTCCGCGGCCGCCAGCGCGATATCGTCAGCATACAAGAGCAACCAAGGAGGTTGCTCATGTGAATCCCAGATGCTATCCGGCAAGACGTCTAATATCACGCTGAACAGAAACGGACTAAGGACGGAACCTTTACCTCCGACGGTGATGGGGAAGAGCTTAGTGGCACCAACAGCTGTCCTAACAACAGAATCGGAATTGAGGTACATGTCTCGAATTATGTCAACATAGGCTTCTGGTATCCCTATGGACCTCAGTGACCACTAGATCACCCCCGAGGGATGTGTCCCTCGGAAGGTGATCTGGTGGACAGTCGAGGGCCTTCTGCATATCAAGAAAGAGCATATGCAGAGCGATCCTTAGTGCGAAGGTAGGATCCGTCCTCCGTGGCGCAGCGGTCAACACGCCTGCCTGCGACGTGGAGGCCCCGGGTTCGATCCCCGGCCAGGTCATGATGGGAAACGATCTTTTCCTGATTGGCCTGGGTCTTGAATGTTTATCTATATATGTATCTATTATAAATATAGTATCGTTGAGTTAGTATCCCATAACACAAGTCTCGAACTTACTTTGGGGCAAGCTCAATCAGTGTGATTTGTCTGTATATATTTGTTTATTTATATCAGTTTAGTTATCGATACTTAATTTTCTCGGTGGTAGGCCATAACATCGGCTGCCGGCGAAGTTATCACCCACCACACAAAGTCTTGCCGCCAAGCGATTCGTCGTGTTTCGGCATGATGTCTGGTGAAGCCGTACGGAGGACGGGTCTGAGCAGTTGTGTTGCGATGTGTGCCGGGTACGATGCGCCAAATGTTGTTGTGTCGGAGGTTTGGTCGTGGAGAGTCTCCAGATCAATCTCCCTCTGGCACAGCATCGTTGGTCGTGTTGTTGGGTTTAACATTGCATCACCTCGCTCAACTGCCGTCTTCCTTCCTATTCCTAAGTTTTTTAAGTGAATAGGCTTAATAAACTAGTGCGCTTTACCATCAACGATTGCATCACTGCTTACCATCAGGCGGGATTGCAGTCAAGCACTAGGTTATAATAATTAAAAAAAAAAAAATATTATAAATGAAAAAGTATCTCTGTCTAAGTAAGTATGTCTGTCTGTCCGGCTTTCACGCCAAAACTACTGAACCGATTGTAACGAAATATGGTACACAGATAGTCTAGAGCCTGAGAAAGGACATAGGCTATATTACATCCGGCTATGACCAATAGGAGCAGAGCAGGAACAAAAAATGTTTCAAAAACGGGAGCAAACGCGGACGTACATATTGCACCCATTATTTTAACAGGCGCTTATTTTATAACAACTGAGGTCTTCAAGGGATCCGGTCGCTTGCCACGTTTTGAAGAGGGCTTTCTTCACCTTAGTCTCCTTCTGGACTGTATCGTCCCACAATCATTTGTTGTGCCGTCAATCAAGGTCAAAAAAATAGGATGTAGGATGTGGACGTTTAGATGCATTGGTACGTTTCTATAATAGACTTCTTACTACTGCATGTAGGCAATTCCTATGAATATTCGTCCGTGCGGGAATTAAACACGCGACACGCAACGCAACAGTCTATGCTCAACCACTGTAGCAACCGTTATCATAATCATCATCCCAGCGTTAATCCCAGTCGCATCCGAAGCTCAAGTAGTTCCTGAGATTAGCGCGTTCAAACAAACAAAGAAACTCTTCAGATTTATATATTAGTGTATAGATTTACAGTATAATACATTCAGTATTAACTTTGTGGAAAAACACAATTCAATAGGACGGTAACTACGATTATTTATTATGAAAATCTAGTCACACGGGACTTTGTTTACTAAGCAAACACAATTTCCGATAAATGGTGACATCAAATACGATATCACAGCCACAATATTGTAAATAGATACGTCCAAATGCTTGGAAAGGGATTATCCCGGTACCGGTTTGGCCTTCCGCGTTTTCAATCAATGAAGATACCATTAATAAAACGCCGAATTCCGCTGAAAGCAGATATGACAAAGTAAGTCAAACGTCGAGTCTGTTTTAACAGAGGGTTTTTTATAACAGAAAATTTGTTGAATCACAGACTTTATTTCAACACAGGTATTGGCATAGGGGTATTATAATAATAATAATAATAATAAAGAAACCTTAGAAGAATCCACCTATATCGACATGCAGAAAGCAGCCATCCTAAACACCTGTAGAATAGTGAGAAAGTTCATGCAGTTAGAAGAAAATACAACACCATAAAATACACCACACTGCTACATTTACTTGGCTTTCGCCCGTAAATGCAGCTAAAACCAGCATTAAAGCTGAGGAAAAAGAACTGTCCCAATAATAATAATAATAATAATAAAAAAAAAAAAAAAAAAAATTGTCACGGCAACACGTACGTCAACAAATTATTTACTACAAAACTGATATTTTTGGATTTCATTATATTTTACAGTACTTATTATACACAAGACATTTATAAAAATCAAAGGAATCAACAGAATATTCATACTTTTTTCAACGAATATCAACAACAAATACAATGAAGAAAATCAACCGAACCGCAGGTGACATGACAGGTGTCACCGCACAAAAACTGCAATAAAATGATGAAAATAAAATAATGTTGACAAGATCTGCCGCAAGGAAATGTGCACGCCCACCATCCCCGGACTCGTTGCTCAGCTCCGCCTCGCCGCCGCCGGTCTCCAGCCCCACTGTAAGCGCTGTGACGACCCCGGCCGCGGCAGTTGCGTCGAGCTCGAGCGACGAGTACTTCTCTCCGCCGACGACGCCACCACCTGTTCGCCGACGGGGAGGACGCCGGCCGCCGGACCGCTTAGGACCTCGAGGCCCATCGGCTTCTGACAGGGTCCCAGCCCCCGGCGGAAGTGTGCAGCGCATGAGATGGACACAATCCATCAATGAAAACGTCATGCGCTCATACTATGGGGCTACAGAGGGAGGAAACAACCTGACCGCGTACCGTGTTCGAATGCTCTCTCTGTTTCAGGTGCTTGAGCCAGCTGTCAACGTTTCGGCGCAACGACTGTCGGATCAGGTGCGGGTCATCCAGCGTAACCATATGCTGGATGATGTGGTACTTGATCGCCTACGCCTCGAGTCACGGAATAGTCATGTTACGCCTGCTTCGTCATTGGTCGCGGTACAACTTAACAGTGTTTCACCGCGACCCAACCGCGTTGATGAAGAGGATGATGATAGGGCTATATCCGTGAGTCCCCAGTGCATTGAAAAATTGAGGAGCGCTTTGGAGGATGCTTTCTGTGAGTACCGCTCTACTCCGCCTGAACTTAGACCTCGTTTACCTCGATTGCCCATGCATAAAAAAAAACAAGGCGCTGGTGTGTGCTCTAGACTCTCAGCTGTCTTATTATTTAAAAGACAGCAAAGATCTGACTGATACACATTCAATCTTGTACTGTGGAGCTCTTGCGATATGTCGTGTGGCTCATGTCAAATTCCCAGACAGTGACAGAGCCACACGACCAAAATCAGCTGTACCAGCTTGGCAGTGCAGGATTGAGCGTCGTATCGGAGAGACTAGAGCACTCATTGGCAAGCTAACTAGCTTCAGGGAGGGCAATACACGCCCTAGAGTGATGCGCTTTGTGAGGCGGGCGTTCTCGGGGACTGATACTAGTACTCGAGACTATTTGTTCCGCGTCACAGAGCGCATCGACTTTTTTAAGCAGAAGATTTATGCATGGGCAAACCGTATTCGTCGGTACAAGCGAAGGGTTGAGCGGTATTCTCAGAATCGCAATTTCCAAAGCGATGAAAGGCGGGTCTATAGAGCTTGGGAGCGATCAGACCAAGGTGTTACTGACACGTGCCTACCGGATGATGATGCCATGTGTTCATTCTGGCGCAATATCTGGTCGGTGCCTGTCAGTCACACCGAAGGTAGTTGGACTCGGGTTGTTGAGCGAGCCTGCGATCCAGTATCAGAAATGGGGGCTATTACCATCTGCCCCCAAGATGTAGCTCGTGCAGTCCGTCCGTTGCCTAATTGGAAGTCTCCAGGGCCGGATGGGCTGCACAACTTTTGGATCAAATGGTTTACCGGGTCGCACGCTCGCTTGGCATCTCAATTCCAGACTGCTTTAGAGTCTGGTTCGCTACCCCAGTTTCTAACAACTGGAGTAACCCACCTGCTCCATAAATCAGGTAGCACCGCGGAACCCAAAAATTATAGGCCGATCACGTGTTTACCGACGGTCTATAAAGTTCTTACATCCATTTTGAAATCTAAAATTAACACCCATATTGACAGCAACTCCATCATGTCTGCCTCTCAAAATGGATGTAGGAGCGGGTCCCGCGGTACTAAGGAGCTACTCCTCATTGATATGGCTATTAGCCAACAGGTTCGTCGTTCCCGAAAGGATCTGTCGACATGTTGGATAGATTATAAGAAGGCCTATGACTCAGTGCCACATACATGGCTCATGCGGGTGCTGGAGTTGTATAAAGTGGATGCAACTCTACGCACCTTCCTGATGACGTGTATGAGGACATGGAGGACAGTCCTTCGCTATCCAGGATGCCGAAATATTCAGAGGAATAGCGAACCGATAAGGATCGAGCGAGGTATATTTCAGGGCGATAGTTTGAGTCCACTTTGGTTTTGCTTAGCACTGAATCCTCTAAGCACACTATTGGAGGATTCAGGTCTAGGCTATCGGTTGAGGAGAGGTGGTCAGGTTATATCGCACTTCCTCTACATGGATGACCTGAAACTTTTTGCTCACACCGATTCACAACTGAAGGAGCTACTGAAAATTACTGAAACTTTCAGTAGCTCCATCAGGATGGAATTTGGTGTGGACAAATGTGCGGTCATGCATGTAAAGCGAGGAGAGATTATGGAACCTGTGGGAACCCAACTCACGAGTTCCATAAACCTTAGAGCCCTCTCCGCATCCGAAACCTATAAGTATTTGGGTATGTCGGAAGCGTTGGGTATCAATGTTACTGACATGAAGCAATCGTTGAAGGAACGCTTCTTTGGCCGCCTGAAAAAAGTACTTAATAGTCTTCTATCAGGCGGAAACAAGGTGCGCGCTTTCAACGGTTGGGTCATGCCGGTATTGATGTACTCTTTCGGCATACTCAAATGGACTCAAACCGAACTTGACGCCCTGGATCAGAGGGTCCGTACACTGCTGACTGCAAATCGATTGCATCACCCACGGTCATCGGTTATGAGGCTGTATATCCCGCGAAAATATGGAGGTCGTGGCTTTTTAAACGCCAAGACCCTCCACAATCGCGAGGTATGCAGTCTCAGGGAATATTTTCTAGAAACCGACGTGGGGATGCATCGAGATGTGGTTGCGGCTGACAAGGGCCTCACTCCGCTCTCTTTGGCTAAGGAGAACTGGCGTAAACCAGTAGTGCTTGACACAAATGATCGCTTGGAGGTATGGAAGAGCAAAGAGCTTCACGGACGCTTCTTCCGAGCCCTACACGGGCCCGATGTAGATTTTCGAGCGTCCGTAGCCTGGCTACGTTTCGGTGACCTCTTTGGAGAAACCTAAGGTTTTGTCTTTGCAATTATGGACGAAGTTATGATGACGAACAATTACCGGAGATTCATTGTGAAAGACGGCACAGTTGACATCTGTCGGGCATGTCACCGGCCGGGAGAATCAATTAGACACATTATTTCCGGGTGTTCTCGTCTAGCTAACGGAGAGTACTTGCATAGACACAACCTTGTAGCCAGGATAATTCATCAGCAACTTGCTCTTAAATACAACCTTGTGGAATTGGAGGTGCCGTACTACAGGTATATGCCCGACCCAGTTCTCGAAAATGGCCATATTACATTGTACTGGGATCGATCCATCATCACTGACAGGACTATTGTTGCCAATAAGCCTGATATAGTGCTGGTGGATCGATCAGAGCGGCGTGCAATGATTGTTGATATAACCATCCCACATGATGAGAACCTCGTGAAAGCTGAGAAAGATAAACAAATCAAGTATCTTGACTTGGCTCACGAGGTTGTCGACATGTGGGAAGTGGATTCAGCAATCATTGTACCGATAGTCGTGACTGCCAATGGCTTAATAGCCAAGAGCCTCGACCAACACCTCAGGAGGCTCTCGTTAGGCAGCTGGATCAAGGGCTTGATTCAGAAAGCGGTACTGCTGGACACGGCTCGCATCGTCAGGAAGTTCCTCTCCCTGGAGCCCTGACCGCCGGTAGCTTGGACCCTGTTCCCGATACCGGTGGGCTACTATTTTGTATATTTTTAAATGTTTTTATGTGTTTATGTAAATATTTAAAAATATAAATTATATGTATGTTAAATGAATAAACGAAATAATAATAATAATAAGCCCCCTGAATCCTAACCACACGTCCCGATCGAACATCAGATCACGTGGGGGGCGGGCAAAGCAAACATAATATTACTGGGCGGCTAACGTGGCAATAGTAACCCATAGACGAAATGGAGACTAGAGCAAAAAGAAAGTTACGTATAGGATCGCTGCCCGGGGGCGATCGCCGGGGCGCGCCTGGAGCCGATGCTGGGCGCTCCAGCATACGAGCCATCGGTGGTAGTGAGTTGAGTCAGCGGGCTTCTACCGGGTCACCCGAACAAGGTTACAGCAGACTATCTTCTTCTGTATCTCTATTTCCTTCACTCCCTTCTTCTCCTTTTTCTTGTTTGAGCTATAATACTGACTATTCTTCTATTTCACTACCTATTTCTATAAATTCTGCAACCGTGGATAATGTTCAGGAGGCAGTAGCCGACAATCCTGTACCCACCACTGGCCAAGCTCCCGCGCGATTGAGATGGACAAGAGAGATGAATGAGTTCATCTGGCGCACTTACCTTCAAATTACAGATTTAGAAACTAAAATTCGCGGCTATTTAGATCCTTTATATGCTAAATTCACTCAAAGATTTCCTGAAATAAAAGTTCCAAAGCAACAATTAGGAGATCAGAAACGGGCTATTTTACGAAACAAATTGCTTCCTGAAACCACACTAGAATCCATAAAAATGAGGTACGAATTAATCTTCAAAATATTTGTCACGCTCAGAACACAATAGCACTCACACAACCTTTCCTAGCTGAAGCACAACAACCCATAAATACAACAACCCGTTTAAGATGGACCGACGATATCAATGAGGCAATTATTAAAGAATATTTTAAAATAACCCATTTAGAAACCAATAGAACTGCTTACAGAAAACAACTGCACACGGTCATAACACAACAATTTCCTAGTATCGCACATGTCTCAGAACAACGTATTGCCGATCAGCGTAGAGTAATTATAAATAATAAACTTATTACAGACGAAAGATTAGAAGAAATAAAGAGAGAAATTAGGGACACCCTCCACATGCAGCCCACACAAAACACTCAACATGTTGATACAATAGAAAGTACTATAAATACGTATCCCAACAACCTACACTCTACTAGTGACTTAAACCAAACGGACCTTCAAATCACAATTGGCAATACACAGACATCACTCGATGAAACCATAAGTACTACGTTTGTAGACGAATCCCTAGACACCAAAATAGGAAAGACTTTTGAAGAAATCTACAATACATATTCATTAACAGATCCCACAAATAGACCATTCATACCCAAACAGAAAACATCAAAAAAGTTTGCACATATAATCACATATTTAAACACCACAGTTCTACCAAGATATTCATCTAATGAGGACAACTTTCAGAAAACTCACACACTTATCTATTGCGCTGCATACACCGCAGCAATCTGTAATGGAACCAAAATTAAAGAACAAGCAATATCTACACAAACATCTACACAACAACGCAACACTGCATCAGACCGAAGACCAAAGTGGTTGAAACGACTAGACATAAAAATAGAAATAATACGCAAAGACATAGGCAGAATGACACAATACATCAACGGAAATAGGCATACGAGACTGATCACACACATTGAACGAATTAAACACAAATACAGAACACACTCTAGCTACGAAGAACCTAATATAACACATGAACAATTTATAGATACCCTAAAACAGAAACTTTCCGCCGTAAAAAGTAGGCGCCAAAGATATCTCAACTGCACTAAACGAAAAGATCAGAATACACAATTTACGAACAACGAAAGACAGTTTTATAGAACTTTAACCACAGACACGACAAACACACAACATAGACAACAGACGATAAATAGACCCAATCCTACTCCTGAACAGCTACACACCTACTGGTCAAACATTTGGTCGAATACATCAGAACACAATCACACGGCCACATGGATACAGGACGATAAACAAAATTTAGAAAACATAACAGATATGCCATTTACCACTATTCCATTAGAGGTTTTCATTAGCGTCACCAATAAAGCACACAACTGGAAAACTCCTGGTACAGATCACATTCACAACTATTACTATAAGAAATTAACCTGCCTTCACCCCGCCATCTATAATCACATCAATAATTTCATTAAATATCCACAAAATATCCCAGAATTTATCACACAAGGCCTAACCTACATGCTTCCTAAAGACACAGACTACATCAACCCAGCCAAATACAGACCCATAACATGCCTTCAAACTATTTACAAATTAACTACCGGTTGCATTGCTGAAATTATTTATAAACACACCGTACAGAACAATATCCTAGCAGAGGAACAAAAAGGGTGCCGTAAATACAGCCAAGGATGTAAAGAGCACTTAACCATAGATGCCATAGCCATGAAACATAATGCTAACTCAAAAAATGACATCTGCACCATGTACATAGACTATCAAAAAGCTTTTGATTCTGTTCCCCATAGTTGGCTACTATACATACTACAGCACTACAAAATTCATCCCGAAATAATTAATTTCTTGACAGAGTCCATGAAACATTGGAATACTAAACTTAAAGTAGGAAAATCAATAGAAACAGATCCCATACTTATAAAGCGAGGAAATTACCAGGGGGACGCTTTAAGCCCCCTATGGTTTTGCCTTGCTCTAAACCCTTTATCTAATCTTTTAAACTCTTCTGACAGTGGTCTTACAATTAAAAATAATGAAACACCGGATAATTTTAAGTTAACCCATTTACTGTTTATGGACGATATAAAACTCTATAGCAATAGTATATCAGGACTTCACTCACTTGCAGATCTTACTCAAACCTTTTCTAATGATATAAACATGTCTTTCGGCATTGATAAGTGCAAAACATTTACCCTCCGAAATGGAAAGCACGTTGATAGTAACCCATACGTTTTAGACTCTGGCCAAGCAATAGATCCCCTATCACAAAATGACACCTACAGATACTTAGGTTTTGAACAATTACACCAGATTGATCAAAAACAAACAAAAAATAAAATAATCACTAAATATAAACACAGACTCAACATGCTCACAAAATCACAACTGACGTCGCGCAATTTAATAAAATCCATTAATTCTTTTGCTATTCCCATACTCACCTACTCTTTTGGAATTATAAACTGGACCAAAACTGATCTGACTAAATTACAGCGCTGCATAAATACTACATTAACTAAGAATAGAAAGCATCATCCAAGATCCTGTGTTCAAAGACTCACGCTACTGCGAGACGAAGGAGGACGTGGTCTTGTAGATATAGAAAACTTGCACAACAAGCAAATAACTAACTTAAGAAAGTTTTTCATACAGAAGGCCCAACAATCTCCCCTACATAAAGTAATCACACAAATAGATAAAAAAATTACTCCACTTAACTTACACGCTATCGACCCACAAACCAATGAACGTATTACCAATAAAGCAGAAAAAATAGCAGCTTGGCAACGTAAATCTCTCCATGGAAGACACCGCTTCGACTTGCAGCAACCTCATGTCGATATCAAAGCATCGAACGCGTGGCTGCGGCGAGGCGAACTCTTCCCTGAGACGGAGGGATTTATGATTGCCATCCAAGATCAGGTCATTGATACAGCCAACTACCAAAAATTCATCATTCGCAGACCCAACTACAATGACTCCTGCAGACGATGTCATGGTGCGTCCGAGACCATCCAACACATCACAGGTGCATGTAGAGCCATAGCGCAAACCGACTATAAACACCGCCACGACCAAGTTGCTGCAATAATCCACCAATCACTAGCAATCCAAACAAAACTAATTACAGATAAAGTTCCCTACTACAAATACAAACCACAGGCAGTGTTAGAAAACAATAATTTCAAGTTATACTGGGATAGGACCATAATCACAGATAAAACCATATACAACAACAGACCAGACATAACTATGGTAGATAAAGAAAATAAATTAGCGTACATAATAGATATAGCTGTATGCAACACCCATAATCTTACTAGCACACACACTGAAAAAATTGCAAAATACACAGATTTATCCATAGAGCTTAAAACGCAGTGGAACATCACCCACACCAAAACTATCCCCATTATAATATCCAGCACAGGAGTCATCCCAAAAACCCTACACAATTGCCTTAACACATTAAACATTAGCCCGTCTACTTATCTTCTACTACAAAAAGCAGTTATTCTTAACACATGCAGATTAACCCGAAAATTTTTAAATACTTAATTAATACAATCTTTTTTTTTTTACTTAAAAGCACTTGGCTTCGGCCCGTGCCAAATTGGATCCACACACAGATGTGAGATATTTTTAAAAAAATAACGAGGAATAATAATAATAATAATAATAATAATAATGACGTGTGACGTGTGTCGGGCATGTCACCATCCGGGTGAGTCCATCAGACATATTATCTCTGGTTGCTCTCGTCTGGCTAACAGCGAGTATTTGCACAGGCACAACCAAGTAGCTAGGATTATCCACCAGCAACTTGCTTTGAAATATAAACTTGTGGATTCTGAGGTACCGTATTATAAGTATGTGCCCGACCCAGTTCTTGAAAATGACCATGTCACGTTATACTGGGATCGGTCTATCATTACTGACAGGACTATTGTTGCAAATAAGCCTGATATAGTAGTGATAGATCGATTAGCGCGCCTCGCAATGATTGTCGATGTTACCATTCCACATGACGGGAATCTCGTGAAAGCTGAGAAAGAGAAACAAATGAAATATCTCGACTTGGCGCACGAGGTTGTTGACATGTGGAATGTGAACTCGGCTGTCATTGTACCGATTGTCGTATCGGCCAATGGTTTGATAGCCAAGAGCCTCGACCAACATCTATTGAGGCTCTCGTTAGGCAGTTGGATCAAAGGCCTGATTCAAAAGGCAGTACTCCTCGATACGGCCCGCATCGTGAGGAGGTTCCTGTCTCTGGAGCCCTAACCACCGGTAGCTTGGACCCTGCTCCCGCCATCGGTGGAACACTATTTTTTATATTTTTAAATGTTTTAATGTTTTTTATAAATATTTAAAAATGTAAACGAATATGTATATGTAAAAAATAAACGCAATAATAATAATATGGCAACACAGCAAATGTCAACATCATATTTTTTTATCAATTTAAGAAATAATATTTATATCAGTTTTTTATCTCTATTCTGTGAAATATTTAACAAAAACCGAAACCCAAAGTTGAAACAGTTTAGAAAATTTATAAAGAGTATATACATTTATCTGCAATAATAAAAATACCGAATCATTGGAGGTGACATCTGTCATGTCACCTCGGACACAGCCATGCAAAACAGTGAACAAACAATTATGAAACAATAAATATGAAATGTTGACACGATCTGCCGCTCGACGTGCACGCCCACCATCTCCGGACTCGTCGCTCAGCTCCGCCTCGCCGCCGCCGGTCTCCAGCCCCACTGTGAACGCTGTGATGACACCGGCCGCGGTAGTTGCGTCGAGCCCGAGCGACGAGTATTTCTCTCCGCCAACGACGCCACCACCTGCTCGCCGACGGGGAGGACGCCGGCCGCCGGACCGCTTAGGACCTCGAGGCCCATCGGCTTCTGACAGGGTCCCAGCTCCCGGCGGAAGTGTGCAGCGCATGAGATGGACACAATCCATCAACGAAAATGTCATGCGCTCATACTATGGGGCTACAGAGGGAGGGAACAACCTGACCGCGTACCGTGTTCGAATGCTCTCTCTGTTTCAGGTGCTTGAGCCAGCTGTCAACGTGTCGGCGCAACGACTGTCGGATCAGGTGCGGGTCATCCAGCGTAACCATATGCTGGATGATGTGGTACTTGATCGCCTACGCCTCGAGTCACGGAATAGTCATGTTACGCCTGCTTCGTCACTGGTCGCGGTACAACTTAACAGTGTTTCACCGCGACCCAACCACAGTTGATGAAGAGGATGATGATAGGGCTATATCCGTGAGTCCCCAGTGCAATGAAAAATTGAGGAGCGCTTTGGAGGATGCTTTCCGTGAGTACCGCTCTATTCCGCCTGAACTTAGACCACGTTTGCCTCGATTGCCCATGCATAAAAAAAACAAGGCGCTGGTGTGTGCTCTAGACTCTCAGCTGTCTAATTATTTAAAGGACAGCAAAGATCTGAATGATACGCATTCAATCTTGTACTGTGGAGCTGTTGCGATATGTCGTGTGGCTCATGTCAAATTCCCAGACAATGACAGAGCCACACGACCAAAATCAGCTGTACCAGCTTGGCAGTGCAGGATTGAACGTCGTATCGGAGAGACTAGAGCACTCATTGGCAAGCTTGTTAGCTTCAGGGAGGGCAATACACGCCCTAGAGTGATGCGCTTTGTGAGGCGGGCGTTCTCGGGGACTGATACTAGTACTCGAGACTATTTGTTCCGCGTCACAGAGCGCATCGACTTTTTTAAGCAGAAGATTTATGCATGGGCAAACCGTATTCGTCGGTACAGGCGAAGAGTTGAGCGGTATTCTCAGAATCGCAATTTCCAAAGCGATGAAAGGCGGGTCTATAGAGCTTGGGAGCGATCAGACCAAGGTGTCACTGACACGTGCCTACCGGATGATGATGCCACGTGTTCATTCTGGCGCAATATCTGGTCGGTGCCTGTCAGTCACACCGAAGGTAGTTGGACTCGGGTTGTTGAGCGAGCCTGTGATCCGGTACCAGAAATGGGGGCTATTACCATCTGCCCCCAAGATGTAGCTCGTGCAGTCCGTCCGTTGCCTAATTGGAAGTCTCCAGGGCCGGATGGGCTGCACAACTTTTGGATCAAATGGTTTTCCGGGTCGCACGCTCGCTTGGCATCTCAATTCCAGACTGCTTTAGAGTCTGGTTCGCTACCCCAGTTTCTAACAACTGGAGTAACCCACCTGCTCCATAAATCAGGTAGCACCGCGGAACCCAGAAATTATAGGCCGATCACGTGTTTACCGACGGTCTATAAAGTTCTTACATCCATTTTGAAATCTAAAATTAACACGCATATTGACAGCAACTCCATCATGTCTGCCTCTCAAAATTGATGTAGGAGCGGGTCCCGCGGTACTAAGGAGCTACTCCTCATTGATATGGCCATTAGCCAACAGGTTCGTCGTTCCCGAAAGGATCTGTCGACATGTTGGATAGATTATAAGAAGGCCTATGACTCAGTGCCACATACATGGCTCATGCAGGTGCTGGAGTTGTATAAAGTGGATGCAACTCTACGCACCTTCCTGATGACGTGTATGAGGACATGGAGGACAGTCCTTCGCTATCCAGGATGTCGAAATATTCAGAGGAATAGCGAACCGATAAGGATCGAGCGAGGTATATTTCAGGGTGATAGTTTGAGTCCACTTTGGTTTTGCTTAGCACTGAATCCTCTAAGCACACTATTAGAGGATTCAGGTCTAGGCTATCGGTTGAGGAGAGGTGGTCAGGTTATATCGCACCTCCTCTACATGGATGACCTGAAACTTTTTGCTCACACCGATTCACAACTGAAGGAGCTACTGAAAATTACTGAAACTTTCAGTAGCTCCATAAGGATGGAATTTGGTGTGGACAAATGTGCAGTCATGCATGTAAAGCGAGGAGAGATTATGGAATCCGTGGGAACCCAACTCACGAGTTCCATAAACCTTAGAGCCCTCTCAGCATCCGAAACCTATAAGTATTTGGGTATGTCGGAAGCGTTGGGTATCAATGTTACTGACATGAAGCAATCGTTGAAGGAACGCTTCTTTGGCCGCCTGAAAAAAGTACTTAATAGTCTTCTATCAGGCGGAAACAAGGTGCGCGCTTTCAACGGTTGGGTCATGCCGGTATTGATGTACTCTTTCGGCATACTCAAATAGACTCAAACCGAACTCGACGCCCTGGATAGGAGAGTCCGTACACTGCTGACTGCAAATCGATTGCATCACCCACGGTCATCGGTTATGAGGCTGTATATCCCGCGAAAATGTGGAGGTCGAGGCTTTTTAAACGCTAAGACACTCCACAATCGTGAGATATGCAGTCTCAGAGAACATTTCCTAACAACCGACGTGGGAATGCATCGAGATGTGGTCGCAGTTGACAAGGGCCTCACTGCGCTCTCCTTGGCGAAAGAGAACTGGCGCAAACCAGTAGTGCTTGACACCAATGATCGCATGGAGGTATGGAAGAGCAAGGAGCTTCACGGACGCTTTTTCAAAGCCCTACATGGGCCTGATGTAGACTTACAAGCGTCCGTGGCCTGGCTACGATTCGGTGACCTTTTTGGGGACACCGAAGGTTTTGTATGTGCAATTACGGACGAAGTTATGATGACGAACAATTACCGGAGATTTATTGTGAAAGACGGCACAGTTGACATCTGTCGGGCATGTCACCGACCGGGGGAATCAATAAGGCATATTATCTCCGGGTGTTCTCGTCTAGCTAACGGAGAGTACTTGCATAGACACAACCTTGTAGCCAGGATCATTCATCGGCAACTTGCTCTTAAATACAACCTTGTGGAATCGGAGGTGCCGTACTACAGGTATACGCCCGACCCAGTTCTCGAAAATGACCATATCACATTGTACTGGGATCGATCCATCATCACTGACAGGACTATTATTGCCAATAAGCCTGATATAGTGCTGGTGGATCGATCAGAGCGGCGTGCAATGATTGTTTACATAACCATCCCACATGATGAGAACCTCGTGAAAGCTGAGAAGGATAAACAAATCAAGTATCTTGACTTGGCTCACGAGGTTGTCGACATGTGGGAAGTGGATTCAGCAATCATTGTACCGATAGTCGTGACAGCCAATGGCTTAATAGCCAAGAGTCATATCCAACACCTCATGAGGCTCTCGTTAGGCAGCTGGGCTTGATTCAGAAAGCGGTACTGCTGGACACGGCTCGCATCGTCAGGAAGTTCCTCTCTCTGGAGCCCTGACCGCCGGTATCTTGGACCCTGTTCCCGATACCGGTGGGCTACTATTTTTTTTACATTATTAAATGATTTTTTATGTATTTATATAAATATTTAAAAATGTAATAATATGTACACATAGAAAATTAAAGGGAATGATAAT
>JADWQK010000752.1:0-44825 GCA_017933935.1 Sesamia nonagrioides
AAAGCTGTTATTGTGACAAGGTTCCATCGCAATATCATCGTGCGGGGCTTATATAAACAATTTTTTTCTTTAATTAGCAATATCTGACTAAAGTAATAAGTCGTGGTGGCCTAGTGGTTAAAACACCAGCCTCTCAAGTATGAGTGTGCGGGTTCGATTCCAGGTCAGACAAGTATCAATGTAACTTTTCTGAGTTATATGTACTTTCTAAGTATATCTTGGACACCAGTGACTGATTACAAGGTGAAGGAAAACATCATCAAAACATCTAAAGTCTGAAATCGTCAACCCGCATTGAGCAAGCGTGGTAATTACGCTCAATCCTTCTCTGTATGAGTAGAGACCTGTGCCCAGCATTGGGATGATAAAAAGGTTGATGATGATGCTAATGATCTGGCTAAAAGAGGTTCCTTTTTGCCAGATACTTAGTAGAAGTTAATCTCTTGCTCGTATCTAGTCCAGTTAAAGTTGAGCTTGAGTTTCGCTCCCATTTCGTATCGCGCTGAAGTTGTTAACTTCGATTGAAGTAAAATCAATGTATGAGTGATACATTTCGTCAGATAAATATAATCATCATCATCATTATCAACCTTTTATCGTCCCACTGCTGGGCACAGGTCTCCTCTCATACAGAGAAGGATTGAGCGTAATCACCACGCTAGTAGTCGTGGTGCCTAGTGGTTAAAACACCAGCCTCTCAAGTATGAGTGCGCGGGTTCGATTCCAGGTCAGGCAAGTACCAATGTCACTTTTCTAAAGTTATATGTACTTTCTAAGTATATCTTGGACACCAATGACTGGAGGTGAAGGAAAACATCTTGAGGAAACCTGGACTTTATTTAAGTCTAAAATCACCATAAATATAATAATTAAAACTAAATAAGTTATAAGCAAATCTGATCGTTTAGACACAAGTTTGGCAAATGGCACAGACAAATAAGCTTTGTTTCTACTGTTTCGTAGGAATAATAAATAAATAAAAGAACTTAATATTAGTAATCTGCATTTGCGACATACGTGGATTTATGAAAAACTAACTTTAATTCGGTCACAATAAAGTTCAGACGTCACCTTCATAGATCCACGCTATAACTTCAAACATTTTTACACCTTTTCCAACAGAGTCAGTCACTCTGAAATTAACCTAATAACCATTGAAATAAGATTGATATTTGTCTAATCCGAAATAGGAAGAGGACAGCACTGCGCATTTTTGCTAAAATGGACATTAAGATTAGATTACACAAACAATTTCTCAATTTATGACCATAAACCACCGTTTCTTGAAATTCTATTAAATATTAGAGAGTACAAAAAAAATCAATTTCCTCTAATCTTTCGCGGTTCTTGATTATCCGTGGCTGTTTGCCAATGGTACTGCGTTTAGTCAGAGAGAGATGCCTCGTTTAGTGACCGCCCGAGTGCGAGAGCGCAGGTTCAGATGAAACGAATCGAGTGTTGCAAATGGTTCATAACGGTTCGTATCTTTAGTTACCACAATCGAGTTTCAGTCATTGATGCTTACTTATTGTGAAGTACGGTCATCATATCAGCGCTAATCCCAGTCGCATCCCAAGCTTTTTTTCAGCTTTAGAGTCTGGGGTCCGATTTAGTCTAACTGCTGATTTTGGCTAAACTTCGATATTTTCCGTGAAGCGACTGCCGTCTGAGCTCCTCAACCCGAAGGCGATATGGAAGCATTGCAGTTAGACCAATTAAAATTGAAACTTTTCAGGGCTCCAACAGCCGTTAGATGTTCGCATAGCAAGCAGGACCAACGGCTTAACGTGCTTTCCGAGGCACGACCTTTATTTTAAAGTATGGTATTGTAGTGATTTGTAATTGGTAAGATGTCATTAATCTTATGGCAATTTATAGCCTGAATCACAGGTTTAAATGAACCTTGTTTGGGTGCTCCCAGCATAAGTTTTATATCGTAACTTTCTGGCTTTATAATAATATAAGTAAAGCCAGAAAGTTAAAAACTGGCCGACTAATATATAAGTATTAGTCTCAGTGTTAGGCCATAATATCGGCTGCCGGCACAAGTTACCACTCACCAGACAAAGTCTTGCCGCCAAGCGATTCGTCGTGTTTCGTGATGATGTTTGGTGACGTGTCTGAGTAGTTGTGTTGCGATGTGTGCCGAGTACGATGCACCAAATGTCCCTCTGGCGCAGCATCGTTGGTCGTGTTGTTTGTTTAACATTGCATCACCTCGCCCAACTATCGTCTTCCTTCCTATTCAGTCAGTTTTTTTGAGTGAATAGGCTCTTAATAAACTAGCGCTTTACCATCAACGATTGCATTCCTGCTTACCATCAGGCGGGAATGCGGTCAAGTAGAAGTTTACGTATGGGTAGGGTACGATGCGCCAGAAGTTGTTGTGTCGGGATTTGGTCATGGAGGAAACAAAAAAACAAAAACGTGATGACTACGTTACTTATTAAGTCTACCAAATTGTATAAGTTTCAACTAACAACTTCTTTCAACATATCCACCTAACGAAGCAACTGTCACATGACTCATGTAGACACTTATCGTTTAACTAGTAACGTCCTCACCTTGCCCTCCATACGTGCAGGTAGGTAGGCACGGTAAGGTAATTGGCCAATAAGTCTGCACACAACGGAGTCTATGGAGGAAAAGCCTTTTAAGACTTAGTGTCATTTTTTTTTGTTTTGGCTGGGAAACATCAAATGACCTCTCCCGCTCTGGGATGAGCGGAAGGGCGTGTCAGACTATGACTGACTAAAACCCACCCCTGTTCCTTCATTTGCCTGTGCGTCAGGACCACGGTTTCTTTTTTAACCAACCCGCAACCCTGACCGGGGCACGGTCTTCGCAGACCCCGTCGTGATGTGCTGACATCTCTTTGAGGCGTGCGTGAAACACAACCAGGGGCCCTAATCTGCTATTTTTATAAATTTGTCATTCCAACACGATTCCATTGTCAAATCATTGTCATTGTGCTTTAAAATTCGTAGTCTGCTAAATTCATGATGATCGATCAATTATCTCAGTCGTCTCGTAATGAATTGGTGATAGAATGAAATTGCCGTATTGCCATTATTATAAAACCCAGTAATTGAAATGATTTTTTTTTTAAATATTTCTCAATTTGAACATTTATTAATGTGGACGGAGTGTCAGTGATTGACCACTGGAAAGTCATAATGACGCCATTTTGTTAGTAGATTACGAAACTTGTCAAAATCGATCATTATGAGATCACTGAACGATCATTTTGACACTATTGTAATAGCAGACTAGAGCCCCTGGTCCTTACCGGGCGGCGAGCTAACTTAGAGTCATCCTGTCAGAGCTGCGGGTTGTTCTAAGAAGTTACCGTGGCGTACAGACAAGTGAAAAAACATGGTTGGGTTTTAGTTAATAAAAGTCACAACAACACAAGCATGCCAAGCCACACAACACGCCGGACAAGCCTTTCCCCTCTACCCAGAGCGGGAGAGGTAATTTTATTTTTAACTAGCGGCCGCCAGCGACTTCATTCGCGTAGAGTTAATTATGCTCCGCTCCTATTGGTCGCAGCGTGATGTTGCTTTAGGCTATACTAAAGCCTTCCTGGATTAATGGGCTATCCAACGCAAAAAGAATTTTTCAAATCGGACCAGTACTTCCCGAGATTAGCGCGAACAAACAAACAAACATACAAACAAACTCTTCAGCTTTATATATTAGTATAGATTATAAACTAGTGCTCTAGTGCCAATCCATATCCATGCCTCGAAAAACATGTTAAGCCCTTGGTCCCAACTGTCATTCGACATTGACAGTCGCTATGGTTAGTCAAGTCTAAAATGTGACAACAAGTCCTAACAAGGGGCATCGTAGTGCCCAATATCTGGGTTGCTGGGACCAGGTAGGTAGTAGCTCTATAAAACAATGGTATGTAGCTGCTTCCGGGTAAACTGGAAGTGAACCCAATCATAGTTGTGAAGCGGCTAGACAGATGATGATGATCTAAATCAGTGTTACTCAACCTTATTCATGACACGACCCTTTTATCATCATCAACCACTGCTGGGCACAGGCCTCTCTCATACAGAGAAGAATGGAGCATAATCACCACCCTTGCTCAATGCGGGTTGGCGATTTCAGACTTAAAGTCCAGGTTTCCTCAAGATGTTTTCCTTCACCTTGTAATCAGTCATTGGTGTTCAAGATAAACTTAGAAAGTACATTGGTACTTGCCTGACCTGGAATCGAACTCGCACACTCATACTTGAGAGGCTGGTGTTTTTAACACTAGGCCACCACAACTACACGAACGTCCCGACCTTTTTAATGTTAAAAAATAATTCCCGAACCCCTTCCCTGCTACTTTTAACTTTGAATTTATGTCTGCTACGTTGAGTATCTTTTGGTTAAACAGAAAAACAGATTATCCACAATCGATTACAGAAAGTTTGAAGTGTTTAATTCCATTTGGAATAATATATAATTTTGAAGAAAATGGCGACCCCAAAGTTCCTCCATGGGGTCGCGACCCATACATTGAAAAACACTCATCTAAATAATTTCCTTAGATAAATTTAAACTGCCTACAACCCGATCACTTACACATTTATCAACGCGTCTCTTCACGATTTACTATATTGTCGGTATCAATACACATAGACAAGGAAATGGGAAGTGGATGAACGACTTCCGTCACCGTGGGACAGTACACGACAAACTGATTGTCTTAATTTTCCTCTCGTAGACTTAAAACTCTCTATCCTTTTTTTTTATAACTATAAACTGTGCTTGACTGCAATCCCGCCTGATGGTAAGCAGTGATGCAGTCGTTGATGGTAAAGCGCGCTAGTTTATTAAGCCTGTTCACTCAAAAAAAACTGAGTGAATAGGAAGGAAGAAGACAGTTGGGCGAGGTGATGCAATGTGAAACCCAATAACACGACCAACTATGTTGCGCCAGATGGAGATTGATTTGGAGACCTCCGCGACCAACCTCACGACACAACGTTTGGTGCATCGTATCCGGCACACATCGCAACATAACTGTTCAGACCCGTCCTCCGTACGGCTTCTCCAGACATCATGCCGGAACACGACGAATTGCTTGGCGGCAAGACTTTGTCTGGTGGGTGGTAACTTCTGCCGGCAGCCGATGTTATGGCCTACCACCGAGAGAACTCACACTCACATTCCCTTATTCACAGTTAACAGTGCAACTTTTTCTTTCTACATATTTCATTAAGAAAAGGACAGAAGATAAACATTACTTTAGTGCTGTCAAATTAGTCGACGTCTGACGTAAATTGACGTATTTTTAGACGCCATGTTTTAATCCCGTCTAAACTGTCAATGGAATATCTTAATTTGACAACACTAAAGTAATATTTTATCTTTTATCTTTTTCTTAATGAAATAGGAAGAGAAATATGCATTGAACTTAAAATTAGTTTAGTTTTTGAATAAGGAAGTCGGGGCCACGATCAATCTTGGCAGCATCTCTTTGGCGCAGCATCGTTGGTTGTGTTGTTGGGCTTAACATAGCATCACCTTTTTTTCGGGTTGGAAATCCTCATAGGATGTCCGCCGCCCTAGGGTGGGCGACGGGGTCTGTCAGACTTTTACTGACTAAAACCACCCCGGTGTCTCTTCTGTCACGAGCGCGTGTGGGGCCGCGGGAGTCTAAATTCTTCCGCGGCCTCACACCTACGTGCTGGCCCGGTCTGTAAGGCCTCTTCTTCTGCACGGGGTAGTGGGGTGTTAAACTACCCCGTGCATCGCCTCAGAGGCGCGCGTCGATACTCGCGCGCGCCTCCGCCTCGGGGTCCATCAAATAGGGGGTGGGGACTTCCCCATGTCCCTCGCCCCTGGACCCATTCATGGAGGGATGAAGAGAGCGTTATCCGCCCTTCCTCGGCGCCCGGTGCGCGGTGCCTGGGAAGGGAGTTGAGATCTCTCTCTCCCTAACATTGCAACACCTCATTTAACTGCCGTCTTCCTTCCTTCCCACTTAGTTTTTTTGAGTGAATAGGCTCTTAATAAACTAGTGCGCTTTACCATCAACGATTGAATCACTGCTTACAATCAGGCGGGATTGCGGTCAAGCGGGCAAGCACTAGTTTATAATTGAATACCATGCGACGTATAAGAAAATGTTATGTGTTTAGGTTCATGAAGATTGTAATAAAGTGATTTATAATTTCTACAAGACTGATAAGCGGTTGACAAGTTGTTTAAGGTTCTACCATTATGTTTTGTGATAACAGAGTCAATGACATAAAAAGGTAAGCCGTGAAGTAAACATGTCGAAACATCGAATCATGACGAGAATGTGAAATTTAGGCCGACGTTGTTGTCAAATAAATGTCTTCTTTTAAAAGTTTTGTCAAAGAAGAATAAGAAAAGTTTCGTCTATAGACGATCGAGATGTCGTGTCGTGTCTACGATTACGAGGATTCATGTAATATAGGTTTGTCCATCATTACCATCATCATCATCATCATCAACCTTTTTATCGTCCCACTGCTGGGAGGTCTCCTCTTATACAGATAAGGATTGAGCGTAATCACCACGCTTGCTCAATACGGGTTGGCGATTTCAGACTTCAAGTCAAAGTCAAATTCCTCAAGATGTTTTCCTTCACCTTCAATCATTGGTGTCCAAGATATACTTAGAAAGTATATATACCTACCTAACTTTTAGAAAGGTTACATTGGTACTTGCCTGACCTAGAATCGAACCCGCGCACTTTTACTTGAGAGGCTGGTGTTTTAACCATAATCAGCCTATAATGAACGTTTTTTTTTTGGATGGGAAATCATCAAATGACCTATCCGCTTTGGGCAGCGGAGGGCGTAGGTGTCAGACTTTACTGACTAAAACCCACTCGTGTTCCTTCACTTGCCTGTGCGCCAGGGCCACGGTTTCTTTTTAACCGTTTCTTTCATAACACGTTTTCTTTTGTGGACCTCGTCACGATGTGCTGACATTTTTGTGGCGCGCGTGAAACAAAACGCGCCATCAGAGCCTAAGGCTCCAGTCCACTCCATATATTTTAATAACGCCTGTATCATGTGTGAAAAATTAAGGTTTTTTACTCGTTTACTTTATAAATAACTTAACACCCTTTATTAAGCAATCGTTGCGTTAATGAATTCAAGGCACCTTTCAATAAAGTGAGATTATTCAACAGACATTGTAAGATCTTTCCAATTTTTTTTTTTTTTTTATTAAAAAACGTTTCTCCACACTTGAAATTTCTCTGTGTCGTGGGTGCGTTTAGAAACATATAAATTGACATACACAAACACCCAGACCCGGAACAACTATCTACTTGTAGGTCATACAAACATTTGTTCCGTGCGGGAATCGAACCCGTGACACACAGCGCAGCAATAGCTTAGCCACTGCGCTAACCGCGCAGTCAAACAACTATGTACTATCACAGATTACAGAATATCTTTATGGGTTTTGGGTCACCAACTTTTACTTGCACTCACATTTTTCAATAACTTCCTAACGGTAATGTACTTGTTTATGTAACTTTTGTCAATTATCAATAAAAAAATCAGGCAAATGGAAATTATACACAGGCCACTCACAGCGCCATTAAAATTATAATCATTTCGTAATGGTACATAACACGAAACATTGTATTAACTTACACAATCAAAATTACGCAATCTCTACCAATGGACCATTTTGCTGATATTTTCGATTAATAACCACAGCAAAATACATATAATAACTACCGCAAAACTTAACATATGTACACTATAAAGACATTTAAATAAACGATTGAGATAAATATAAAAAATAATACTTACGTTTTTCCGGTCCCTGCCCCAAAGCGAATCCCAGAAGGGCCAAAAAGCACAGTTCCCATCCCTTCATTTTCCAGGAACACAGGAATCGGGGGCAATCGGCAAACGTCGGGACTCGGGAGAGATCGGGAGTCGTTCGGAACGCAGGACCGCAGGCGCACACGACTTCACGTCTAGGAAAAAAAGTATAATATAATTAGAGTAGGTAAAACAGAGAGATAAGATAATTTTATCACATCTCTATGATTAATTATGTGATAGGAAAACTACTCGTCACGAGATGCGCAGGAGTGGGGGTCGTTCTATTGTAATAGACGTGTTAGAATCAGAAATACAGTTACTTAACATCAAGAAATAGGAGATTTTTCTACGAGTTACGTTTTTTTTTTCTCTTTATTTTTATGGGGTTTTTATCCACACGGATACGTCAACCCCATTGTACCTTATACGAAGTTTACTAACAATACTTAAATAAAAAATAAACTATGTTTATATCACACAAAACAATTATTATACATGTACATATAACAAAACTAGCTGTTTCCCGCAACTCCGTCCGCGTGTGCTTCAGTTTACACCGCGCGGTGGTTCCCGTATATTATAAAGAACTCAGGTGGTATAAAATAAGAGCCTGTTAAAATAATGGGCGCAATATGTCCGTCCGCGTTAGCTCCCGTTTTCGCAACATTTTTTTGTTATTGCTTATCCCCTATTGGCCATAGCAGGATGTTATGTAGCCTATGTCCTTTCTCAGGCTCTTGGCTATCTGTGTACCAAATTTCGTTACAATCGGTTCAGTACTTTTGGCGTGAAAGCCGGACAGACAGACAGAGACATTTTCGCATTTATAATATTAGTAAGGATATGAGATGGAATTACTGCCTAGAATTCTGAATTAAGCCACAAACTATGCGTTTGACTAAACGCATAGTTTGTGGCTTAATTCAGAACTCTGATTCTCTCCTAATTTCGGGTGAAGTTTTGAACTTCAAGTAGGTCTTCTGTATATTCAAACATAATTTTACAAAAAAAGTCGTAAAGCCAATTTGGCTAAAAATTAGGGCAACGTAGCCTGTAACTTGCTAATTGATTGACATGTAATGGCGCAATGTTAAGTAACGGTCTGTTTTCGAGATACTGGCCCCGAGTTAATTTAGACCAGTCAAAATTGGGCTGGTGCTGCGAAATGTCACCTGGATACTTTGGGTTCAGTGGAGAGGCGTGCGAAGAGGCTGATTGGCGACCCAGACTTAACTCGAAACGGTCTCCAAAGCCTGGAGCACAGGCGTAGAGTAGCCAGCCTTTCGGTCTTCTATAGGTTGCATTCTGGTGAGTGTGCAAGGGTATTGCATGATTTAATTCCCCCATCACCGTTCCACCATCGGACGACCCGTCGTACGGCGAGTTTCCACCCTTACGTTGTTGATACCACTGCGACCCGGACGAAGCGTTTCGCTTCCTCTTTTATACCGCGTACATCGAGGGACTGGAACAATTTGCCAGCGACGGTGTTTCCGTCACATTACAATTTGAGTGTCTTCAAGGCTAGAGTGAATAGGTTCTTAATAAACTAGCGCGCTTTACCATCAATGATCGCATCACTGCTTACCATCAGGCGGGATTGCGGTCAAGCGCTTGTTTATAACTTATAAAAAAAAAATAGTCCGCTCCTGACGTAAATTGAGGTCTTTTTGATCGCCATGTTTCTTCTTCAGCCTATAGATGGCCACTGCTGGACAAAGGCCTCCCCAAGGTTTTCCACGACGACCGGTCTTGTGCTGCCCGTATCCATCGGCTTCCCGCGACCTTCGGTCCACCTTGTTGGGGGCCTCCCTGCGCTGCGTCTTTCAGTACGTGGCCGCCACTCCAGAACCTTACTGCCCCATCGGCCATCGGTGCTACGAGCAATGTGCCCTGCCCACTAGGGTTGCCAACTATACTGTTTTGAACAGTATTATACTGTTTTTCACTAAGTTATACTTTTTACTGTTGAACAAAAATTAAGGTTAAAAAAGTACTGTTTTCAGCATGCAAACACAATCATTATGTAATACTTATACGAAATATTCAAAAACGATTTAAATTTAGTAAGTTGTACGAGGAGTTCCAAAAAATATGTATGTAAAAAATTAAATGGATAAAATAATGTTCATTTTTAGGGTTCCGTACCTCAAAAGGAAAAAAACGGAACCCTTATAGGATCACTTTGTTGTCCGCCTGTCTGTCTGTCTGTCAAGACCCTTTATCTCAAGAACGCGTGGACGTATCAAGCTGAAATTCACATGAAATACTCGGGTCTATTGTCCCTTTAAGCTGTGAAAATATCAAACTGCTAAGCCAAGCCAATCAAAAGATACAGCGGATTATGTCGATATTTTTAACAAATTTTCGACACTCGCAAAGGAATCAAAACCTACAGGATACTTCCCGTAAACTCAGAATCTTGAAAATTGGCATGAAGCATTGTCATATAATGCAAATATAGAAAAAATTGCGAAAATCACATTTTTTTAGTTATATAATATAATAAACATATTTTAATAAAATGGAACTTACTACCTTATTTCTCACAAACGAATAAAGTTATCAAATTCAAATTTATACCAAATACCTAGGTCTATTGTCCCTTTAAGTTGTGAAAATATCAAACTTTTAAGCCAAGCCAATCAAAAGATACAGCCGATATGTCGATATTTTCAACAAATTTTCGACACTCGCAAAGGAATCAAAACCTACAGGATACTTTCCGTAAACTCAGAATCTTGAAATTTAGCATGAAGGATTGTCATATAATGCAAATATAAGAAAAATTGCGAAAATCAAATTTTTTTAGTTATATAATATAATAAACATATTTTAATAAAATGAAACTTACTACCTTATTTCTCACGAACTAATAAAGGTATCAAATTGAAATTTATACCAAATACCTAGGTCTATTGTCCCTTTAAGCAGTGAAAAAAATCAAACTTCTAAGTTAAAGCGATCAAAAGATACAGCAGTTTATACAGACACCTTAGACGAATTTAACAAACAAAATCGTAAGCCATTACTTTTATCGACTTGGTTAAAAGTCGCTCAGTCTAGTCTGCGCGTCAGTACGTAATTTGTGTCCACCAAGAATAAACATTTTCTAAGGAAATATGCCATGTTGCGCTTTGTGTTACTGTACATCTCGTTATAGTAAAACGACTGGACCTAACTTCGGAATGTTTTCTATGAATTATTTATATTTCGTCTGCAATTCAAATTAAAAAAAAATCTTAAATAGTTCTAGAAAATTTTCCATTATTGTAATAAGCGCCCTCTATTGTTGAGTAGTTTTATTATTTTCTTGTAGAGATGTAGTAATGTTGTTTATCGATTTAGTTATCAATAATACTTATTAAGATGAATACATTTTGTTGTATTTTATTGACATTTAAAATATAGCTAAATAAACTTAAAATATTACTATATTTCAAGTTTATTTATTATTAACTCTATTTAAACATAATCATATCATATTAATAAACAAAATTGAATGAACAATTACTATTCATTTATCTAGGTTTTTGTTATTTTTGGTTTCCGAATAAAAATAATGTTGTAGGGAAAAGTGGATACGATTTGTCCAGATAGACCGTAGAGAAGAAAATTGGCTTCCGTCTCATTCGTCGAAATTATGCTCAATGCATTTTAAAAGAGAAGTTATCTACTTTGGAAAGACTTGTCGATCAAATTTAAAAAAAAAGAATCGGTACCTTGTATTAGAAATGAAATAGTAAGTTATTAATTTCAGTACTTTTCTACTTAACCGTAAAAATTGGAATAAAATTTACGGTTAAGTGGATAAATACATAGATTACATAACTTATTTATAATGAAATATATTCATAAAATATGTAGGTACGTATATGTAGTACAATGATTGCGAGCTACTTTGTGATTTTGAGGATTCCGTACCTACCGTAAAGGTAAAACGAACCCTATCCATGAGACTTCTCTGTTCGTCTGTCCGTCTGTCACCAGGCTGTATCTCATAAACCGTAATAGCGAGACAGTTGTAATTTCCAGAGATTGTGTTAGTATTTCTGTTGTCGCTATAACAACAAGAATAACAATAATAAAATATTTAAGGGGGCTCCCATACAACAAACGTGAATTTTTGCCGTTTTTTGCTCCATATTAATAACGGAAACAGATAGACGCTTAAAATGTTCACAGAATACTTGGTTATATATTCAAATTACAAATAAACAATTAAAATAAAATAAATACTGAAGGCGGGCTCCCATACAATAACCGTGATTTTTTTGCCGTTTTTAAAGATAATGGCGTACTTATCTGGTAAAGGTCTTGCTCCAGCAGACTACCATTTTTGTCGTGATTTGGACAATTATCTACGTGACAAGAAGTTTTCTTCCCAGGAGGCAGTTCTGCTTTCACACAGTTTGTGCAGTCTAGATCCTCAGAGTTCTATCACAAATGCATAAACGACCTTCCTATATATCCATACTAATATTATTAATGCGAAAGTAACTCTGTCTGTCTGTCTGTCTATCTGTCTGTCTGTCTGCCTGTCTGTCTGTCTGTCTGTCTGTCTGTCTGTCTGTCTGTCTGTCTGTCTGTTACGCTTTCCCGCTTAAACCTCTCAACCGATTTTGATGAAATTTGGCACAGACAATCTTTAGACCCTGAGAAAGAACATAGGCTACCTTTTATCCAGGAAAAATTTGATGTTCCCGAGGGAAATCTAAAAAGCGCGATATAACCGAACTCCACGCGGGCGAAGCCGCGGGTGGAAAGCTAGTTGATTATAAATGAATTATTTAAAAATTAAAAAATAAGCAATTATTTAGATTTTCAGTACTAATCGGCAATTTTAAACTTTAACGGCTATTATATTAAAATAATTATATAAATAAGAATCTTGTAAACTTGAAATTACCCATAATTATTCTACTTTCTAATTTTTTGTTTCAAGCTATCATAATGCGACAAAACATTGTCGTAGTAACTTCTTTGAATATTATCGATAACTTTATATCGAAATGATACAAACCCTACCACAGTTTTTACATTGCTATTTAAAAATATTTGCAAACAAACGTGTAAAAAGAATAATTTTGCTAAAAACGAAATGCAAACGAAAATTGCAAAACAAAATGCGCTTTATGGCCTAAAAGGTCTATTACACTCAAAAATCGCAATAAACTGAGCGTTAAAATAATTCGTAAGCATAAAACATCTAAAATGCCAATAGACGGTGTCACGGTAACTGAATAGTAGCGAATAAAATTCTAAAACAGTTTTTGTTTGTACAAGACAAGTTTCACTTAATTTGTTTACTTTTCAATATTTATTTACCCGATTTGAACTATACTAGGGTATTAAATCGGATCTGGCAACATAGACCACACTGACCACCTACCGGGCAATAGCTGAATATATTTTATATAAACTTATTTCATTTTTACTATTTGATGTCTCCAATTGTCGATCTAATTTTGCTATATTGTACTAGATGGCGGAACTGAGCCATGGGATCACAGTTTTTCTATGCCATTTTGACACATGGCCTCTCTATATATCTTAAATCTCTTTGCCTACAAGGTACTTCCCGTGAACTCAGAATCTTGAAATTCGGCACGAAGCAACGTTATATTATAGTACAGACAGATAAAGGAAAAATTGTGAAATGATAAATTTGAAGTTACATAAAATATTAAAATATTATTTTTGCTTACATGACATAAAATATTTTTTTAATAATTATAAACTTACTACCTACCCTTCTTCACATGAACGCGTAGAGATATTAAAGTTGAAATTCATATCAAACACTTCTTAAATCTAATTGCCTCTAAACTGTGAAAAATTCTAAATCAATGCTAGTATTATAAATGCGAAAATAACTCTGTCTGTCTGTTACGCTTTCCCGCCTAAACCTCTCAGCCGATTTTGATGAAGTTTGGCACAGACAATCTTTAGACCCTGAGAAAGAACATAGGCTACCTTTTATCCCGGAAAAATTTGATGTTCCCGAGGGGAATTTAAATAGCGCGATATAACCGAACTCCACGCGGGCGAAGCCGCTGGCGGAAAGCTAGTACGTCATAAATTGTAAATCGCTACGTTTGTACGGCGGAACCCTCGGTGTGCGAGTCCGACTCGCATTTGGCCGGTTTTTTCTAAAATACTGTTTAATATTCTTCACAGACTTGAATATACTTTATTCCTTGTATCCCGGAAAATTTGATGTTCCCGAGGGGAATTTAAACAGCGCGATATAACCGAACTCCACGCGGGCGAAGCCGCTGGCGGAAAGCTAGTACGTCATAAATTGTAAATCGCTACTTTTGTACGGCGGAACCCTCGGTGTGCGAGTCCGACTCGCATTTGGCCGGTTTTTTCTAAAATACTGTTTAATATTCTTCACAGACTTGAATATACTTTATTCCTTGTAAAAAAAATGGCCCTACTGCCCACTGCCACTTAAGTTTAGCGACTCGAAGAGCTATGTCGGTGACTTTGGTTCTTCTGCGGATCTCCTCATTTCTGATTCGATCACGCAGAGAAACTCTGATCGCCATGTTTATATGTAGATATGTAAATGTGATTCTGTTATGCCATAATATGCCGTAAGAAGAGAATCTGTGTTAACCTGTTTACTATGGGTGGTATTGTGTGCATAGCATATGAAGACTTAGTAGGTGAACATGTTTTTAATAGCAGCTAAACTGTGCATGAAGTATCTTAATTTGACAGGAATAATTAAATAGCTTCTATCAAGAAAGAAAAGGATGCATTGAATTTAAATTAAGTTTAATTTTGAGAACCAGAGAATAGGCATCGGCGTCTTGTTCCAAAACTTAACATATCAACTAGTTGCCTCATGTTGTAGTGAAGAAATAGAAATGGGATGCAGTACCTTTTGGGATCCTCTAATAAAACTTCAAAATAAAACAAATCACTTAAAAAATCATTCACTCAATATATTTCCATTAAACTCGCTCTAAAACAAAATGTTGTATAAGCCCCGCACGATGATATTGCGATTGGCGGCCATCTTGGTGACGTAGTCGAACTCGCTCCGTCGGTACCGTTAGCAAGTTCAGTCCGCGCTTATCCACTTACGCACATCGAATATTTTTGTTAGCTTTTTGTTTTTGTTATCCTGTTTTATTATTGTTCTTGAGTTTTGTTGTTTAGTTTTGTTAGCTGTTACTCGTTTAAATGAGTAAGAAATTAATTAACAGTCGTGCTCGTGAAATTATAATTTAATTATCCATTATTTTTATTAGTGTTCACTTTAGTGGACAATTATTTTGTTAAAGAGAAAAAGGACTGTAAGTTAGTTCTTGAAAGTATAAACCGTGCTTTAAAAAGTGCTTCGGACACTACTGAGGACATTTTAATACCGAAGCAACTGCTAATAGTTATTAAAAATATTTTGCAAAATTCTACCAAGTCACGGAGCGTGTGGCATGTGCCACAGGCGTTGCAAAAAATACTGTGACAAAATTGCGACGAGAGCATGAGTCAGAAACAGCCAGTGGCAGCAAAATGAGAACTCTTAATAAAGGAAAAAGACTAAAGAAGGAATATTTCGGCATGTATACGGTGAGGAGAGAAATACCCACAATGCGCAAAATATTGGCGGCATCAAAAGTAGACCTTAATTATACTGGTAGTGAAACTACATTAAGAAAAATAATTAAATGTGATTTAGGCTACCAAAAAGACTGGCTCTAATTGAAAGACCACAAATTCAAGCGTGGAGGGCTAAATATTTACGACGTATGAAAGAAAATGACTTGCTTGGTACTAACAAAAGACCCGTTATTTATCTCGACGAAACGTACACGCACACTTCACGGTAAAAAAATGTTGGCAAACAGCAACCGATGTCGGAGTGAGATGGAACGACAGCCCCGGCCGCCAATGGATAATAGTTCATGCGGGAAGTTAAAGCGGTTTTGTTTACAATGCCCTTTTAATGTTTAAAGCAGACACCAAAACGGGGGATTACCATGATCAAATGAATGTTGAGAATTTCATCAACTGGCTTACAGAAAAATTAGTACCCAACATACCACGCAACTCCATAATTGTGATGGACAACGCCCCTTATCACAGTAGGGAAGAGAATAGGCCACCAAGTATGAACAATAAAAAAACAGTTGATGGTTGAATGGCTACAAGCTCACGACATCGACTTTTCCAACGACAGTACAAAACCTGAACTGTATTTATTAATTAAACGGCACAGACCGGCGAAAATCATAAAATTGACAATTTATTAGCTGGCAGTGGCCATGAGGTCGTTAGATTACCACCCTACAACTGCGACCTCAACCCCATTGAGTACATCTGGAACCTGGTAAAGATGAGGGTGTCAGAAAAGAATGTGGAGCAGTTGGAAAGTCGCATTGAAGCTCTGACGTTGGAGGCGTTGGCGTCAATAACTCCAGGTGACTGGCGAAAGGAAGTTAATCATGTTAAACGGCTTGAAAAGGAATATTGGAATAAAGATCGAATAACTGACGAGTTATTTGTCATAAATACGGCAGACGACAGTGAATCATACGACAGACACAGAAAGCAGTTCTGATTTGGAAGACTATATGAGTGGAATTGAATAAATAGGGTAAGATTATATTGAATTACATATAAACATTTTTTTACATACTATCCTGGTTTTATTTATAAGCTGATAGATGTAGGTAGTAATTAAAACATGACTGCTACACAGTGGACTCTGGTTCAATTCCCGCTCGCAAATTAACAGAAATGTAGTTAATAAAAATTAGTATACATGTAAGAAAAATGTATGAATAAGTATATTTTTCTTACGTCTACAAGAATTATTTCCTTGAAATTTTTAATAATGAAAGTTTATTTGTCAGAATATGGATGAGTAGGTATAAAGAGTGTATGTATAATAAAATTATAAAATACAAATAAACCCTTAACCCCAGTTTATTAATTTTGCATTTAACATTCTTTTGCTAGCTGTCCTTTTGAGTGACAGATGACGTCACAAAGCTGTTATTGTGACAAGGTTCCATCGCAATATCATCGTGCGGGGCTTGTATAAAAAACATCTTATAATTTGATTTGTACTAAGTTACAACATTTTCAAACTACACTTGATGCTGCCAAAAACCATTCTGCACCGAAACAATAAAACATTTTTACCTATCTGCCTAGCCTTCCAAACTCAAATATATTTAATTTATTTATAAAATGTTAGCTGCCAGAGACAATAATCAAACTCAACCTCAACACCTCATTCAAGCCGAGACATACAAACAGATAGAGTTTGCGTCATAATAACAAGAAGTATTAAACTAGATTAGCAGTAAGTAGAAAAGAAACAATTTTATCATTCCATATACCTTTGTGTTAATAGGTCACTATGTCGTTTTCCTGATAAGCATGGAATGAACATGGCACCGTAAACCAACCGTGACTTCTCCAAGTATAGTGGCGCCATCTAGTATTAATATGTGTATTCACTATGGTGAATTTTGATGTTACCATACGAACATCTAATGGCAGTCGTTACGGGTTGTTGGAGCCCTCAAAAGTCCAACAATTGATCTAACTGCAATGCTTCAATATCGCCTTTGGGTTGTGGAGGTCAGACGGCAGTCGCTTCACGGAAAATATCGAAGTTTAGCCAAAATCAGCAGTTGGACTTGTAAAGCGGACCCCAGACTACAAAAAGCTGAAAGGCTACGGATGCGACTGGGATTAACGCTGAGATGATGATGATGACATTGGTGACATTAGTTCAAGTTTACCAGAATGGATGCAGTTACAGATATCGTTGAAGACCTTCAAGAGGCAATGTACGGACGAAAGCAGGCGAAGCTACCCGAAATTGTCGAATATTCCCACTTAATCTTGAGCCTTATGCTTCAGTTATAAAGTTTAAAATGTGCTATTGTCTGTACCTAATCAGGATAGAGTAATGGAATTGGCTTTTTCTTCCTATCATATTGATGACAATCTATATTAGGTTTTTCCTTAACATAACTGAGTATAACTCTATCAGTAGCGTGTTCCGGCATGATGTCTGGTGAAACTGTACGGAGGACGGATCTGAGCAGTTGTGTTGCAATGTGTGCCTGGTAAGATGCCCAAGTCAGATTTTCAGTGTTGAATCATCCAACATCATGAAACCTTAGATAGTTGTAGTGTAGTATGTATGGCAAAGAGAGGCAAATGATTCTGAATAAGTTCCCGTTTAGGTATACCTTCATTAGTAATTAGGGGAGTTCATACATGTTCTGCAAGATTTCCAGGGGGGGGGGGGTTTCACCTGCCCCCACACCCCATGGACCCCAACATAGTTGGGTAAAAACTAGGCAGATGATGAAGGTTTTTATTCTCGAAATTAGTGTTTGAATTATTAATTATGACTCATAAGAAAAAATAAGATGTCCTACTGAGACCCTTTTTACTTAATTCTTATCAAACAGCATTTCTGAATACCATCCAACTGCCCAGATCCAGACCATGTATGACCAGAGAACGTGAGGGAGCGGTAATCCCATCACCCTCACGCCTCTAGCCGCTGCAGGAGTCACCCTGGTCGGGAGACAACTTCGAACTCCCAGCCGCGGGCTTGCGGGCTTGCGGGCGGCAAGCTGTCCACTGCTATAGGTAGGGTAGGGACCAGGTTCGACGGCGCGTTGTGTTTCACGCGCGCCTCAAAGAGATGTCAGCACATCGTAACGGGATCTACGAAGATTGAAGCCTCCTGGGTCAAGGTTGCGGGTTGTTTAAAAAAGAAACCGTGGCCCTGGCGCACAGGCCAGTGAAGAAACAAGGGTGGGTGTTAGTCAGAAAAAGTCTGACACGCCGTGCCGCCCCAGCCAGGGTGGGTGAAGTCATTTGATGATTTCCCATCCAGAACAAAAAAAGGGTGCCATCCAACTACAGTTTTCGAGAAAACAAAGCTATGGTTTCCATAAATCTACCGCTACCAACATGCAGCTTTTACTTCCTATAACAGCTCTCAAGAATTACAAAAAAAAAAAACACATCTTAAAAGCAGCCTCAACACTTCCCACGATAAATTATTCTGTTAACAAGGCCATTACAAGATTCTTATCAGCCAAATGATACACTTGAACAAAAATCAAATATATAGTAAATGCTACAAATCGTTTTAAAACGATACTTTTTATTCTAAGCATAATTTCTAGGTGCTCTTCGCTCCAGTGGCTCCTATGATTCTCACGGTAACCACTGTAGCGTAAGACATAACTTTGTAGTGAAATGCTATCATATAATATATAAGTTTTTTATACATAATTTATAAACCAGTGCTTCACCGCAATCCCGCCTGATGGTAAGCAGTGACGCAATCGTTGATGGTAAAGCGCGCTAGTTTATTAAGAGCCTATTCACTTTAGCCTGGAAGACACTTAAATTGTAGTACGACGGAAACACCGCTGCTGGTATATTGTTCCAGTCCTTTGATGTACGCGGTAGGAATATGAGACGAAACGCTTCGTCTGGACCGTAGTGGTGTCAACAACGTAAGGGTGGAAAGTCGAGGTGGAAGACGGGTCGTCCGATAGAGATTCGTCGTGTTCCGGCATGATGTCTGGTGAAGCCGTACGGAGGACGGGTCTGAGCAGTTGTGTTGCGATGGTGGCGGGTACGATGCGCCAAATGTTGTTGTGTCGGGAGTTTGGTCGTGGAGAGTCTCCAGATCAATCTCCCTCTAGCGCAGCATCGTTTGGTCGTGTTGGTCTTGGGTTTGACATTGCACCACCTCGCTCAACTGCCATCATCCTTCCTATTCCTGAATAGGCTTAATAAACTAGTGCGCGTTACCATCAACGATTGCATCACTGCTTACCATTAGCCGGGATTGCAGTCAAGCACCAGTTTATAATTAATATCAAAGAACATTCTCCAGAATGCATCCTATAGAACACCGACACGCTGGCTACTCTTCGCCTGTGGTCCAGGCTTTTCGTCTATGCTTCCAATCCAAATAAAAATACAGTGGCCTCGATTTTCTTGTTCACCAACTAAACTAGATTTAAGTTGAGCGCATTTTTTCCTTTCCATTTCATTAAGAGGGAGACAGAAGATACATATTAATTTAGTCCTATTAAATTAGTCAACATCATCATCATCAACAACCTTTATATATCGTCCCACTGCTGGGCACAGGTCTCCTCTCATAGAGAAAGATTGAGCGTAATGACCACAATTGCTCAATGCGGGTTGGTGATTTCAGGATTAAAGTCCTGGCACAGTAGACAGACAGTAAAATATCTTCATAGAAACTAGCCGCTCTCGGTTTGAATGATTGCGTGCGCGCCGTGCGCCGAGTCGTACGCGATTTCACGCACACGCTGGCATAATATAGCTTGGAATAACATAGGGGCAGTACGAGCTGTGATTCAACGCAAGAGTAGGCAAATAACTCTGCGGGCGGCTTAGATAATCTACTGTTCTGTCTCTACTGTGGTCCTGGTTTCCTCAAGATGTTTTCCTTCACCTTTCTAATCAGTCATTGGTGTCAAAGATATACCTACTTAGAAAGTACATGTAACTTACAAAAGTTACATTGGTACTTGCCTGACTCGAAATCGAACCCGCCCACTCATACTTGAGGGGCTGATGTTTAACCACTAGGCCACCGACTTACGTTTCATTAGTCAGCGCTTGAATTAAAGTGACGTATTTTTAGTCGCCATGTCTTTGATCATGTCAATGGAATATCTTAATTTGACAGTACTAAACTAATATTAGTCTTCAGTCCTTTTCTTAATGAAATTGAAAGAAAAATACTAAATTTTAGTTCAGTTCGTGAACAAGGACATCGGTTCATTATTATCATTATTATTATTATTATTTAAAAAAAATATATACTAGTGTTTGACCCCAGACCAGACCCGCCTGATGGTAAGCAGTGATGCAATCGTTGATGGTAAAGCGTGCTATTTTATTAAGAGCCTATTCACTCAAAAAAACTAAATGGAAAAGAAGGAAGACGACAGTTGAGCGAGGTGGTGCAATGTTAAACCCAACAACATGACCACCGATGCTGCGCCAGAGGGAGATTGATCTGGAGATCCTCCACGACCAAACTCCCGACACAACAAAATTTGGAGCTGCGTACCTGGTGCACGTCGCAACTCAACTGCTCAGACCCGTCCTCCGTACGGCTTCACCAGACATCGTGCCGGAACACTACGCATCGTTTGGCGGCAAGACTTAGTCTGGTGGGTGGTAACTTCTGCCGGCAACCGATGTTATGGCCTACCATCGAGAAAACGTAATTGACGTAACTAGTAAGGTATATGTGTCATGTATAGTTTCCTCAATTTAACATTCTGCTCGGGTATTAGCGTTGAACGCGCGTTGCATTCGGGCTTGCGTAAGCGCATTTACAAGTTTTTTGCATTTACAGCAAGCAAATAACATTCCAGAGAAAGTAGGTCCTCGAGTTACCACATTTGGAGCCAAATTATGTGTTGATAATGAAGCTGAAGAGTTTGTTTGTTTGAGCTCACTGTGGAGGCATGAGGAACAGGGAAGGGAGGATCCTCCGACCGGGTGTTATGTCTGGCAGGCACTTACCCAACAGTTGATGTTGGGAAGTTGTATGTACAGTAAGGGTCAAAAGGGGCTTACTTTTGACACTTACTGTTAGTGCAATAAAGTTCAAAAGTGGCAATGCACTTTTGACCCATACTGTAAGTATGCTAACTGCACGGCACAGAAATCGTAATATTACGATTTCTGTGCTGCACGGTTAAACTCTGCTTGCGAGATGTAGAATCCGTGGTGACGTCAGTATGACCTGTTGCTCGCTCGTTGTGGCGATTGTATATACCGCTACAGCACTAATCTCTGAAACTGGTCCAGCACTAATACTATCAATTCGGATAATTTTGAGGCATATTGCTAATCCAATGCTCCATATAATCCAAAACCGTGTTTGATCATCGACGTTTGGGAATTTTGTTGAACTGTCAAAATCAAACCTATTGCTATGAATTGTTTTAGATTCATTCAATTAACCTACCGGTCCAGGATAGAGTTGAAAAATTCTTATTGCATATTGCGTGAAAATGAATTGTTAGCGCGGGCGATGCAATGCGACGGCCGAGTGGACAAAGTGGCAAGTAAAAGCTAGTATTTAAATAAAATGTTGTGAGAAATCTATATATGTATAGTGTATTATATTTTTATTGACGGAACGGTTGGCGCAGACCGTACCGGAAATCCCGCACGGAACAAATATTATTTTGACCTACAAGTAGTTGTTCCTCGCCTGGCTGTTTGTGTACCTTGTTTGTTGTTGTTGTTGTTGCTAGTTTGTGTCTGTAAAAAAAAAATATTTCGGGAACACGAAATGGTTGATTTTAGGAGGTTAAAGGGTTCTTCAGCAACATTCGCTGACCAACTCAATGACCCGAAACTAGCGCAATTTATAAAATAGTTTGGTAACACGAAAATAGCCGATTTGTAAACAATTCAACCACGACGAAAATCACGCTGAGAAAAATAATGCGTATCACTTACGCCATTATACGGGTTGTATCTTTTTGTTAACTTCTGTCATCATCATCTCAGCGTTAATCCCAGTCGCATCCGTAGCTTTTCAGCTTTGGAGTCTGGGGTCCGCTTTATCAGTCTAACTGCTGATTTTGGCTAAACTTGGATATTTTCCGTGAAGCGACTGCCGTCTGACCTTTACAACCCGAAGGCGATATCGAAGCATTGCTGTTAGAGCAATTGTTAGACTTTTGCCTTTTTGTTAACGTCTTCTCTTCTTCTTCTTTCATAAATCAAATTTTTAGAGTGTCCAATTTTTTGAGTGAGTAATCTTTGTGCGCTATGGTCGCACCCGGTGTTTTGGCAATTACACCGTACATATTGTCAGTGTCTACTGCATGGTTTATTTAAAAGTTAGAGATAAGTCCTCGTTTATAATTTGTTTAGTAATTAGGGGAGTTCATACATGTTCTTCGAGAAAGAGGTGTCTCGTCGAATCCAGCTCGGCTGGGTAGCGTTCGGGCTGCTACGCTACATCTTCTCGTCGTCCAAGATATCACAGTGTCTCAAGACTAAAGCATAGAATAAAGAGGGGAAGTAGGTTATCTCCGACCCAATCCGCGATTTAATTGCCTACTGTCTTAGGGTTGACGACTGTCCGCGCTTCGTCGGTTACGGTTGTCGCCCAAACCGCTAACAAATATTTATAGACTAAGAGCTCATGTTTAAATTATTTGCTTAGTATTTAGTTGACATATACTAGTCAGTTTTTTTTAGTAATTTTAAGTTTTGTACACATAAAGGACCATATTTATTTTAATTTTTAATTAATACAAATATAAATAATACAAACATAATATCTATTGAATCACACATTTAATACAAAATTACAAATTAGCTACAGAAAAATATTTTCTTCGGTTTCGACTATTACGTAACGCCTTGTTATTAAACTTTAATGTCTAATATATCCGTATCCTTGTAAATAACTTTTAGAAATATAGGTAATTTGAAAAATAAAAATCTTTTATTTGTTCATAAATAGACATAGGTACCAACTTTGAAGTTTATGTGATCATTTTTAAATGCTTTTTGGAACATCTGCTCCATCCGCTTAATAATATTTTCTACAAAGTCGTCAGGTGGAACCACTAATAAAATTTGGTTTCTAGAATAATTTTTGTAGTGAAGATACCTATTCTGCACTTAAATTGCAAACTTGCTGATTAGCATTTAAATACGATTTAAGTTGTTCGCAATCCTCGTGACGATCCATGCATTTTTTTAACAAGAACACGTGACGCGCGAGCCTCGTCCAGTCATAGAGTCTCTTTATTCTATGGTCCAGTGCTAGCCGCGAGTAGCGCACTGATAGCACTCTAATGTTGTGTTTAGGTGTGCGTGCGGCGACACATAGATAATAAGGCGCACACATACAAGCCGCGCGCGGTGCGTTTGTATGAAGATAACCTACTCTGTCCCTCTTTATTCTATGACTAAAGTCTTTGACCAGTGTGTGTTGCCAGTGATGACTTACGGAACTGGAACGTGGTCACTCACAATGGGCCGATGGCTCAGAGTCACACAAAGGGCAATGGAAAGAGCTATGCTAGTTTCTCTGCGAGACCGAATCAGAAATGAGGAGATCCGCAGAAGAACCAAAGTCACCGACATAGTTCTTCGAGTCGCTAAACTTAAGTGGCAGTGGGCAGGGCACATTGCTCGTAGAACCGATGGCCGATGGGGCAGTAAGGTTCTGGAGTGGCGGCCACGTACTGGAAGACGCAGCGTAGGGAGGCCCCCACCAAGGTGGACCGATGACCTGGTGAAGCCTTGGGAGAGGCCTTTGTCCAACAGTGGACGTCTATTGGCTGAATAAGAAGAATACTTCCGGCAGCTGCTCCCCCTGACCCTTGGGTATGCCCATGATCGGGCCCAAGAATGATAAGTCGTATTAGCATTCAAGTTTACACCCTGTATAGACAGATACGCTTGTACTAAAAATGTTGTAATGCAAGTACCTACTAATCCAAGTTACTGTCGAAAAAAAAAAACATTCTGTATCACGATCGATCGTGACGGCAGATAAAACGCGCGTGCGTTTGTGCTGCGCCCGGCGCATGTACAAAAAGAAGGGTCGAGACTGGACGAGGTGGATTCTTTTTTGGTACATCATTTGTTTTGTAGGAAGCTATAAAAGCTAAGTCACCAGGAAATAAAACTAAATATAATGTGATTTGGCTTTTATAGCATACTTCTGACTGAGGATCTCTGGATTTTTTTTTAAATATTGTAGCACCTATTAGGTAGTCTATTGGGTGCTAAACGCTTACAATAATGGACTACAGATCTAGTAACGTGATGATGAAACCGGCATGCCCTAGGGCCCAAAACACTTTGTTACAAAAAAAAAAAAAAAAAATGCACCCGATTTCCAAAAACTTGCGACGGCTAGTGCCAAGGTTTAAGGTAGGTTTATTTACTATGTAGTAATTGAAAAAACCTACAAATGCACTAGCTGTCCCTACAATTTTTGAAAGTTCCCCTTGATTTCTCTGGTATCAAACCTGGTGTCCTTATCATGGGACCACCTCGGAAATGTCTTCTTTGCAACAAAAAAAGAATTATCAAAATGGGTTCATTAATGACGAAGTTATCCGCGAACAATCATCTCCTCCGTTTTGAAGTCGGTTAAAAAAAGCGGTAAGATGCGACATCCATTCACCAGCACTGGGTTTTAGACTACCGCCCAGTCTCCACTCGCTCTTCAAGAGAATAGGCTTGTGTCCAAACAGTGGATAGATTGATTATGCTAGGAATAGTAGATCTATCTTGACAAGGAAAAGAAAGTATTATCAATTTTTTTGGACCTAAAAAAGGCATTCGATACGGTTTCGATTTCTGACTTAATAATAAAGTTAGAGGAACTCGGTATTCGTGGCCATTCACTTAACATTTTTAGGGACTACCTTCAAAACAGAACTCAGTGTGTAAAAATACAAAATTACCTCAGTAAAGAGGAACCAGTGACATTCGGCGTTCCCCAAGGCAGTGTGCTTGGCCCCGCCTTGTTTCTTATTTACGTCAATCAACTCTGTAATTTGAGTCTGGAGTGTGGAAGAATCGTGGCGTTTGCTGATGATACCGTTCTTACCTTCTCGGGTGACACTTGGGATGACACCTTTGATTCTGCACAAAAAGGGCTAAATCGTGTTCTGCAATGGCTCAACAGACACATTCTCACAATCAATACCGACAAAACTAAAATTCTTACGTACAGCTTACGAAATTCGACTCAACCTCCAAATTCATACGCTTTGATAGCGCACTCATGTTTACTGTCTGGCACTGCGACATGTACATGCCCAGAATTAGAACGTTGTCGAACCATCAAATATCTAGGTGTGACTCTTGATGATGGTCTGGGCTTTGCGCCTCATATAGAACTACTGACCAAAAGAATCAGAAAGCTGATTTTTGTCTTTAGTAGTCTTCGCCACATCGCAGAACCTCATATTATTAGGTGTACATATTTTGCTCTCTGTCAGTCTCTCTTAACTTACTGTATATGCACTTGGGGTGGTGCACCCAAAACGGTACTTTTGAAGCTCGAACGAGCTCAGAGAACCGTTCTGAAAATTAGTACCTTTCGGTCCATCCTCTTCCCAACTGAAGAGCTATATAGGAGCTGTAAAGTCCTTACAGTCAGACAATTATTTGTACTGCATGTACTACTATATCAGCATCAAAGAACCTCTTATGAAATAATCACCACAAGACGCATAGACAAGGTTTGCCAACCCTTCCGCTGCAAGTACTCTTTTACAAGAAGATTTCCCTGTTTCCAAGGCCCTCACCTATACAATAGTCTTAACAAAATTCTGAACTTTTTCTCACTCCCTATAATGTCTTTTAAAAAGAAAATTAATACTTGGCTGCAAACGCTTAATTACAACAAAACTGAAAGTTTATTGTTGACTCAATACAGCTCCCGTTAAACTTCATTCTATCATCATCACTCAAACATCGACACGAACATACCCTCGTTTGCTGTATAATCTTTTAAATTACATAATTATTTATTTTGTGTTTTCATTTTTGCATCTTCAATTTTCTGTCATCCCTTAGTCTTTGTCATCTATTACTAGTATACGTTTGGATTAGTTGTGACACGACCGTGTAGTCAGGAGGCCTGGAGACCTGTAACACAGGTTGTCCTAGTACAGGCTCCAGTTTCCACTACATCGTTATATCATATATGTATACTTAATTTTGTGTTAAACTTATGTTTAATTATGTGGTGGAAAAAATAAACGTTTATTATTATTATTATTATAGTCTGAGGGTTGACAGAATCGCTTCTTAACCCGTCCCGGAATTAATAGGTGCTCTTGTTTTCATTGTGCCTGAATGTAAGGCTCTGTTAGATAGAGTTGCTAGAACCATAATGGGATATCCCACTATTACTCTTCATCATCATCAACCTTTTTATCGTCCCACTGCTGGGCACAGGTCTCCTCTCATACAGAGAAAGATTGAGCGTAATCACCATGCTTGCTCAATGCGGGTTGGCGATTTCAGAAGAAACATTTTTTCATTTTTGCGAAGTCCTGGTTTTCTCAAGGTCCTTCACCTTCAGTCATTGGTGTCCAAGATATACTTAGAAAGTACATATAACTTTAGAAAAGTTACATTGGTACTTGCCTGACCTGGAATCGAACCCGCGCACTCATACTTGAGGGGCTGGTGTTTTAACCACTAGGCCACTCATTACTTCTTATTCTCAATTATTGAAGACTATTGCTAATCCATTGCTCCTTCTTCTTCTTCTTCAGCCCACTGCTGGACATAGGCCTCCCCCAAAGCTTTCCACGATGACCGGTCTTGTGCTGCCCGCATCCATCGACTTGCTGCGACATTCACCATTTTAGTCCACCTGGTTGGGGGCCTCCTGGACTGACGAAGACAAGATGTCTTCGTCTGCTGGACATCCGCTCCTGCACTTCCCGCATCGAGCGGTTTCCGCTACCTACACCAGGTCGTCGATCAACCATTCGGGGACCTACCCCGCTGAATGCGGAAGGCCGTCATGGATCCTTGGGGGAAGCCTGTCCACACGTCTTTCGGCTGAACTGATGATGATGATGATGTGCTGAATAATCCGTTCATTTGATAACACTAATCAGTGAATCTCATACCTCTTAAGAAAGTATAACATTAGCATACCATGTAAACTGTTACATACATACATTGTATCCAAATCAGTAAGATATATACCTGTACCATCATCATCCCAGCGTTTAATCCCAGTCGCATCCTAAGCCTTTTCAGCTTTGGAGTCTGGGTCCGCTTTTACCAGTCCAACTGCTGATATGGCTAAACTTCGACATTTTCCGTGAAGCGACTGCCGTCTGACCTCCACTACCCGAAGGCGACATCGAAGCATTGCAGTTAGACCAATTGTTGGATTTTTGAGGGCTCCAACAACCGGTAACGACTGCCACTAGATGTTCGTATGGCAACCGGGACCAATGGCTTAACGTGCTTTCCGAGGCACGACCAGACCAGTGCAAATATTCATATTCATGCATACAATACTTGCACAGTGCGGGGATCGAACCCGCGCAGAATAATATATAATATACTAAGATACATTTTTTTTTATATATTATAATCTAGCGCTTGACCGCAATCCTGCCTGATGGTAAGCAGTGACGCAATCGTTGATGGTAAAGCGCACTAGTTTATTAAGAGCATATTCACTCTAGCCTTGAAGACACTCAAATTGTAGTCCGACGGAAACACCGCCGCTGGCAAATTATTCCAGTCCCTCGATGTACGCGGTATAAAGGAGGAGGCAAAACGCTTCGTCCGGATCGTAGTGGTGTTAAGAACGTAAGGGTGGAAACCAGCCGTACGACGGGTCGTCCGCTGGTGGAACGGAGATGGGGGAATTAAATCATGCAATTCCCTCACACACTCCCCAAAATGCATCCTATAGAACACCGAAAGGCTGGCTACTCTACGCCTGTGCTCTAGGCTTTGGAGACCATCTCGAGTTAGATCAGGGTCACCAATCAGCCTCTTCGCACGCCTCTCCACTGAATCCAAAGTGGCCAGGTGACACTTAGCAGCACCAGCCCAAATGTGGCTGCAGTACTCCACACACGAACGGACCTGTGCTTTGTATAACATTAGAAGCTGCCCAGGTGTGAAGTACTGCCGGACCTTTGCGATAACGCCAAGTTTCCTGGCAGCCACCTTGGCCTTGGACTCAATGAACCGCCCAAAGTTAAGGTTCGAGGAAATCTCAACTCCCAAAAGCTGAAGGCGGTCGGAACACTCCAAGGACACATTTCGAAAAGTGAGAGCCAAGGTGAACGGGCTCCTTTTGGCGGTGAAAAGACACGCCTGTGTTTTGGTGGCATTGAATGCTACAAAATTGGCATTGCCCCATTCGGAGACTGCCTGCAGTGCAACACTCGTTCGCTCAACCATGGCCTCTCTTTCAGACCGGACCGATTCCCTGCTAGCCCGAGCTTCCGGCAGGTATCTCTCTACAACTGTGCTGTCATCTGCATACCCATAAATACCGGGCATCAGCAGATCGTTAATATGCAGCAGGAACAGCGTTATTATGCTATAAATCGCTGTCAGTGTTAACTGGACAGCTAGAGATGATCCAACACCAAGAATAAACAAACGTGACCAATATTATTTAATATTAAAGTGAATATTAGTGAGTATTAGTAATATTAGTCCTTGACTAGAATTTGATTGAGTTGAGCATGACTAATGATTAGAAGTCGAATACTCTGGCGCTTAAATACCTAAACTTGATTTGACAAAAGAAAAATATGGATATGCCTTTCAGTACACGTAGTTAATATGTACGCCACTATAGGCTTTGTTTATAAATATTTCTAAAAATACCAGCACATACATGCCGTGTAACAACATACTAATGGCGTATAATAGTGGCGTCCTCTGTGGCGCAGCGGTCAACACGCCTGCCTGCGACGAGGAGGCCCCGGGTTCGATCCCCGGCCAGGTCAAGATGGAAAATGATCTTTTCCTGATTGTCCTGGGTCTTGGATGTTTATCTATATATGTATCTATTATAAATTTAGTATCCTTGAGTTAGTATCCCATAACACAAGTCTCGAACTTACTTTGGGGCTCAATTTGTGTGATTTGTCCGTATATATTTGTTTATTTATTTTTAGTATATGTATAAATATACAAAAAGAGTCAGTTGATGATTTACCACTAAAAACAGGAGTGCTTTTTTGTTCTGGTGTGTTAGTTGTAAGTTAACCAAGAAATGAAGATAAGAAGGGTTATGTTTGGTTTTAATATATTTTGACTTGTGGACCTTTAATGTATAACTCGCGTAAGTTAACTGTACACACCGCTTCCATTTTTATTAACTTTGTTTTTGTTTTTTACATTTTCGACGCGTTAGTGAAGCCTGTTTGTTTGCACCAACATTATATTTCAGTCCATATGTATCAATTTAATTGCAAAGCGTCATGAGTAAAATGATCTATATGTCGGCCAAATTCGATAAAGAATAGAGGTAAACAAACCGTTGCCAGGCAACGAGTAGTTTACGCCTAAAAGACAAGTTGACAACCTTTCCAGATGATGATTTTAATATTCTACTTCCTACTAATGTAAACAGTTTATTTGTTTAGATAGTTATGATTTGCATAGAATGCTTAACCGATTTAAATGAAATATGACACACATGTAAGCAGTAAAAAGTAAAGTAGTTTCCTAACAGTTTACATTTTTTGATACTTAAAATATATTTAACTTAGTCCATACTTGAAAGTATTACAATGCATGTGTTATGCAGTTGATTTCAAAGTACCTAATTAAAATACGCAAATTGTATTGACAAATGTCTCAACTTTATTCATTGGTTGAATTCCACAAAATGTGTTTAATACCTAAATTTCATCCATCTTTCTTTTTTTGTATCACGTAAAATTAATGTCGACTTTTTAATGGTTTTTCGAAATAGCAAGTTATTATGCGTGTTATTTTAGTGATTCTATTGAAATATGCTGCAATAGGAATTGTTAATAAATAGTTAGCATGTAAAAGTCGATAATCATGTACATAACAGGAGATTTGTAAAACGTGAGTTGTGATAATCCTAAATTGGCTTGTTTACCTCTATTCTTTAAGAAGCTTGGCGAGAATATAGTATTATGACGCTTTATAAAAACGACCTTTTATTAACATAAAAAATACGTACTTTTTTTATTTTTAAAATTCATATTTTTATGTCCGTTAGTACACACGGCTACATACCAAGCGAAACATATCCAGTTTTAGCTGACCTCGCATTATACATATAGGTTTCTCGTACAATCAGGGCTCAGTACCTAGTATCCGCTATCTCGTACGCAGAAAAATTAGTACTCATTCAACCATAATTTGACTTTAGTGCACTATGGGTACTAGCTAATTTCTTTGTTGTACAATTATATTGTGATTTCTGAATAAATAAATGAACAAACTAAAAAGTTCCCGTCGACCCCCCAGGTCAAGGCCTGCTGGGCCCCTACCGTAGAATTGGGAGGACCCGATACCCCGGAAAGGCAGATGACGAACTCTTACGTGGTTTTTTTAACCGGTAAGAGTCCGGCACACCTCCGTGAGGCTCCGTCTCCCCGAGAGGAGGATAGTCCATGAGGATATTTCCAACGAGGGAGAAAATAAAGAAAAAACCGTTTATTTGCAGTAAACATGACGCAAGAGTTTACAAAAGCATAAAAAAAGAAATAGTTAAGGGAAACATGCGTCACATCCACGCAAAACGGCTGTCGTTCAGCATTATGCTGCAACTCTATGCAAAAACAGAGCCGGCGCTGGTTTTCAGCGACAGCTGGCGTCGACGTAAAGACGTCACCTGATGCAACAAACAATTAAAAAATGAAAAACAGGTATGTGTAGATATGTCATGTTGTCATGCTCACTCACATGTCTTGCTGATGGTGGCGCGTGTTGTTGGGTCATTTGGTTCCCTTCAAACTGGTTGAGCTAAGTGGGGCTGATGCGCGCGTCATGCTCGTGAACGGGGGCCGTCAGTGGAGACTGGTCATCTCTTAGCTGCCAGTGGGCTTGATTAATTTTCTATCTTTTCGTTATTTATTATAATTATACAATATGTAAAGAAAACCCTGTCCGACCCATAAGAATAATAAAGGTTAGGTAATCACTAGACCAAATATGATATAAAATTTTACATAATCATCATAGTAACAATAGTAATGAATTTTGAAATAATCCTTTTTTTCCGGGAATTAATTCCAATTTCCCCGAAATTCGGTAATTTTTAAAAAAAGTGACAACACCGGTATTATTATAAGCGAATAGCGACGCGACCACGTCACAGGTGCCGCGTACCCTGCCCCCCGCCTCCCGCGGAAGGGGTTGCTTAGCGCACATGTATTAAGTTACCTCTTTTTGCGAAATAATATTTATTTTTTTAAAGGGACTTTTTTTTTAAGTTTAGCCTGTGTTGTGGGCATTTGTAGAATCAGTTAACGATACCTAACAATACCTTCACGGATCGGACAGGGTTTTCTTTACATATTGTACATTGTGCTCACATGATAGAAGCAACAGAAATATGTAACGAAGACATTTATAATAATAATAATTCATATTATGATTTTAAAAGAGTGTCCATGGAGTTTCTTGCACGTTCTTCTCCATAGAGATCTACGCTTTGGAACGTGCAATTTAGCTTCACTTTTCTTAGACTGACCGACATTGACTATTCAAAAGCACCAACTGTTGGTTAATTTGAAATAAACAATTTTGATTTGATTTGATATGCAATTTTGTAATATTTAACGTTCTTGTTTTTAATGTATTTTAAATTGTTAATTTTCTCTTTTCTTATTGTGTGATTCCAGATGCAATTGTTGTTAATGAATGAAATGACTTTGACTATGAATAAAACTTTTTTTAATAAGCCCTAACCATCGACATATACCAAATGGACATGCCGTACCGCCGTACGCGTAATTTTTTGGTTTGAAAAGAGTGAGAGGGATGGCCTATGCTTTCGCTCTAGCACTATCTCTTTCCTCATAGATTATTGGTGATTTTGAGAGAGATAAAGATGGACGAAACTTCGTTTCCTCTCTTTCTTTCGGAGTGCCACAATTCTCATCTCTAGGGCATGTCCATTAGTATATTGTCGATGGCCCTAACCACAATTCGCCCCTCTCTAAAGCCACGTCCACACTACAATGTAAACCGGACAGCACACAATTCCACAAATGTCTCAACTTTATTCATTGGTTGAATTCCACAAAATGTGTTTAATACCTAAATTTCATCCATCTTTCTTTTGTATCACGTAAAATTAATGTCGACTTTTTAATGGTTTTTCGAAATAGCGTTATTATGCATGTTATTTTAGTGATTCTATTGAAATATGCTGCAATAGGAATTGTTAATAAATAGTTAGCATGTAAAAGTCGATAATCATGTAATAACAGGAGATTTGTAAAACGTGAGTTGTGATAATCCTAAATTGGCTTGTTTACCTCTATTCTTTAAGGAGCTTTGGCGAGAATATAGTATTATGACGCTTTATAAAACGACCTTTTATTAACATAAAAAATACGTACTTTTTTTATTTTAAAATTATATTTTTATGTCCGTTAGTACACACGGCTACATACCAAGCGAAACATATCCAGTTTTAGCTGACCCTCGCATTATACATAGGTTTCTCGTACAATCAGGGCTCAGTACCTAGTATCCGCTATCTCGTACGCAGAAAAAATTAGTACTCATTCAACTATAATTTGACTTTAGTGCACCATGGGTACTAGCTAATTTCTTTCTGTTGTACAATTATATTGTGATTTCTGAATAAATAAATGAACAAACTAAAAGTTCCCGTCGACCCCCCCCCAGGTCAAGGCCTGCTGGGCCCCTACCGTAGAATTGGGAGGACCCGATACCCCGGAAAGGCAGATGACGAACTCTTACGTGGTTTTTTTAACCGGTAAGAGTCCGGCACACCCCTCCGTGAGGCTCCGTCTCCCCGAGAGGAGGATAGTCCATGAGGATATTTCCAACGAGGGAGAAAATAAAGAAAAAACCGTTTATTTGCAGTAAACATGACGCAAGAGTTTACAAAAGCATAAAAAAAGAAATAGTTAAGGGAAACATGCGTCACATCCACGCAAAACGGCTGTCGTTCAGCATTATGCTGCAACTCTATGCAAAAACAGAGCCGGCGCTGGTTTTCAGCGACAGCTGGCGTCGACGTAAAGACGTCACCTGATGCAACAAACAATTAAAAAATGAAAAACAGGTATGTGTAGATATGTCATGTTGTCATGCTCACTGACATGTCTTGCTGATGGTGGCGCGTGTTGTTGGGTCATTTGGTTCCCTTCAAACTGGTTGAGCTAAGTGGGGCTGATGCGCGCGTCATGCTCGTGAACGGGGGCCGTCAGTGGAGACTGGTCATCTCTTAGCTGCCAGTGGGCTTGATTAATTTTCTATCTTTTCGTTATTTATTATAATTATACAATATGTAAAGAAAACCCTGTCCGACCCATAAGAATAATAAAGGTTAGGTAATCACTAGACCAAATATGATATAAAATTTTACATAATCATCATAGTAACAATAGTAATGAATTTTGAAATAATCCTTTTTTTCCGGGAATTAATTCCAATTTCCCCGAAATTCGGTAATTTTTAAAAAAAGTGACAACACCGGTATTATTATAAGCGAATAGCGACGCGACCACGTCACAGGTGCCGCGTACCCTGCCCCCCGCCTCCCGCGGAAGGGGTTGCTTAGCGCACATGTATTAAGTTACCTCTTTTTGCGAAATAATATTTATTTTTTTAAAGGGACTTTTTTTTTAAGTTTAGCCTGTGTTGTGGGCATTTGTAGAATCAGTTAACGATACCTAACAATACCTTCACGGATCGGACAGGGTTTTCTTTACATATTGTACATTGTGCTCACATGATAGAAGCAACAGAAATATGTAACGAAGACATTTATAATAATAATAATTCATATTATGATTTTAAAAGAGTGTCCATGGAGTTTCTTGCACGTTCTTCTCCATAGAGATCTACGCTTTGGAACGTGCAATTTAGCTTCACTTTTCTTAGACTGACCGACATTGACTATTCAAAAGCACCAACTGTTGGTTAATTTGAAATAAACAATTTTGATTTGATTTGATATGCAATTTTGTAATATTTAACGTTCTTGTTTTTAATGTATTTTAAATTGTTAATTTTCTCTTTTCTTATTGTGTGATTCCAGATGCAATTGTTGTTAATGAATGAAATGACTTTGACTATGAATAAAACTTTTTTTAATAAGCCCTAACCATCGACATATACCAAATGGACATGCCGTACCGCCGTACGCGTAATTTTTTGGTTTGAAAAGAGTGAGAGGGATGGCCTATGCTTTCGCTCTAGCACTATCTCTTTCCTCATAGATTATTGGTGATTTTGAGAGAGATAAAGATGGACGAAACTTCGTTTCCTCTCTTTCTTTCGGAGTGCCACAATTCTCATCTCTAGGGCATGTCCATTAGTATATTGTCGATGGCCCTAACCACAATTCGCCCCTCTCTAAAGCCACGTCCACACTACAATGTAAACCGGACAGCACACAATTCCATTGTGCACAGTTACCGAGCGTATCGTGGTGTATGCCTCTAATGTAATTAACTAACTCAATTAGCACAGGTTGTTGACTCGCCTGTGTGCCCGAAAAGTTGATAAGGCTTTGTGAGAAAATAATTACGTTACGAGTAATCCGTAGCCGCAAGGCATCCAGAATCTACAGACAAGCTACTACATTCTGTCAGATTTCTTTATTAGATTTTTAACTTTATCTCTAAAGCATTAAGGCTTAAATCAGTTTCGGGTAGCTTGACTTGCTGTCGTCCATACCAAAAAGTTTGTAGGTGTCCGGCTATGCAGCATAACTATAAGAAGTTGCCAACTTGGGTGGACCTGCGTCGTGACGTCATCGTGGCAATAGGCGGGAGCGATCTCTCACTTGGGGCCGTCGTTCAATCGATAGTCGAGAGTGGGAGCGCATGGGACGGGGTTACCTCCTTTTGCTAGAATGTCATGTCAGCAAAGGAGGTGATCGAGAGAGAGAAGTCATGTGATTTCTCTTCTCTCTCCCTCCCGCAGGAGACGCACCGAGCACCCGAAAAGGCTACAAAACGATCTATAACTGCCATGAGATGCGAGGTCCGTCGGCTGAAGGCTAATGTGTGATATGCGGGTTGGTAGATATCACATATCTTCGAAGTTCTATTCCTAGGGAAAGCCCCGTTGGTCTTCTTCTTCTTCGTTTTCTTCAGCCTATAGAGGTCCACTGGTAAACAAATGTCTCCCCCAAGGTTTTCCATTACCTTAGGGGGGTTTGCCATAATCCCCACGCTTGACAGATGGGTTGGGGATCTCAGTAATTTGACTGAACTTCCCTAGTGGAGTTCCCTTAGTCGCCTCTTAGGACACCCACGGGAGGATATGGATTAGTACTATTCTAAGTCCAGTACCACACGGAGGCCCCCGCATGGAGCCCCATTCGTTTCGTGGTCACAAACCTTCTGCATGTGGGATCCTATGTCTAATTTCTCTGTCGGGCAATGTTTTTACCATTCGGAATTTCGTAGCACCTAACAGCACGGGGTCTGGAAGTTGGCGGTGTCATACCACCCATTGAAGAGCACGATGGGCCGTTCATCCTACGATTGGTCTCTCCCCGGTCATGTCAGTTTCCGTTCCGTCGGACTATGAGAGTCAGGGAAGAGAGAGTACATTTCCATATGTACGCATACACTTGTCATCATCATCATCATCTCCGCGTTTAGTCCCGGTTGCACCCGCGGCTTTCGCGCTGGAGCCCGGGGTCCGCAGAAACTAAACTAAAGTAGCTAAGGTGAGAGTAATTTTGAAGTCATCATCATCATCTCCGCGTTAATCCCAGTCGCATCCGAAGCTTTTTCAGCTTTCTAAAGCTGAAAAAGCTTCTGGGGTCCGCTTGTACTTACAGTATAACAACGCCCACCCGGAAAGCTAGTCTATTTTTAATATTATAAACAAGTGCTTGACCGCAATCCCCCCCGATGGTAAGCATTGATGCAATCGTTGATTGTAAAGCGCGCTGGTTTATTAAGAGCCTATTCGCTCTAGCCTTCTAACACACTTAAATTGTAGTCAGATGGAAAGAACGCCGCTTGCGGTTCATTGAGTCCAAGGCCAAGGTGGCTGCCAGGAAACTTGGCGTTATCGCAAAGATCCGGCAGTACTTCACATCTGGGCAGCTTCTAATGTTATAAAAAGCACAGGTCCGTTCGTGTGTGGAGTACTGCAGCCACATTTGGGCTGGTGCTGCCAAGTGTCACCTGGCCACTTTGGATTCAGTGGAGAGACGTGCAAAGAGGCTGATTGGTGACCCTGATCTTACTCGAGTTGGTCTCCAAAGCCTAGAGCACAGGCGTAGAGTAGCCAGCCTTTCGGTGTTCTATAGGATGCATTTCGGGGAGTGTGCGAGGGAATTGCATGATTTAATTCCCCCATCTCCGTTCCACCAGCGGACGACCTGTCGTACGGCTGGTTTCCACCCTTACGTTGTTAACACCACTACGATCCGGACGAAGCGTTTCGCCTCCTCCTTTATACCGCGTACATCGAGGGACTGGAACAATTTGCCAGCGGCGGTGTTTCCGTCGGACTACAATTTGAGTGTCTTCAAGGCCAGAGTGAATAGGCTCTTAATAAACTAGTGCGCTTTACCATCAACGATTGCGTCACTGCTTACCATCAGGCAGGATTGTTATATCGAAAAAATTCAATCAAATTGTTCCAGTCCCTCGATCCTCGGTATAAGCAAAATGCTTCGCCCGGATCGAAGTAGTGTCAACTACGTAAGGATGGATACTTGGCGTACAAAGGGTCTTCTGATGATGGAACACAAAGGCTCCATTGAAATTAGCCACCGCTGGAATATTTTTCGGCGGTCTTTATTACTTAACCTCCCTTCCATCCACTTTCTATTTAGTAAGTGATTTTGTATAATAAGGCTTTTATTTAAAGAGGATTCACTATAATGTTCTTTATAATGCTAATAAAATCAACGAAAAATCTGTCGCTTAAGCGGTATGGAAATACAAAGGCACTCTAACTTGAGAGCTCTATTTAATTTACGGACTGGAAAAACTTATATATATACATATATTTATTTATAGATTATTATATTGTTATATTCTTTGCATATTACGACCACCGATGATTATTTAACTAATTACTACCCAATAATAAGTTTAAAGAAGTAGTAGGCCTATCCGAATTACAGAGTTATAACATTTATTTTTTTAAATTTCGAAGCATCATGCCGGGGATATGACCTTTTTGGCCTCGTATGAGACTTACCTACTGATATTTTTTTTAAATTTTTGTTTCTTTTTTTAAATACATAAGTAATGTCATTCATTTTTTAATTGTGCTTAGTTTAGTTTTATGATTTTGGTGTACGAGTCACAGAAAATACTTTTACTTTCTTCCTTTTTTTTCTTGCCATCACCCTAATTGCAAAAACACTAACAGTTAAAATATGAAACAAAGATAAAAAGAAAATATAAAAGAAAATCTGCTCTCTCTCTATCTCTGCGTGATCGACGCAATGAATGTTGCTGAACTGTCAAAATTAAAGCGATGTTCATTGTCATTGTGTTACGCAAATTATTGTTGAAATAAGTTTACCTATAGTTTGCTAGTTACTTGACAGTTAAAAAAGAAGTAACTTGAGACCAAGGAAATTCTACTTAAGCTTCTTGCTTGAGACTGTTTGGAAAAGTCAATTCTTAACATAAGTTAGGGTTATTTAACCGTCTAAATGCCAGCCGGACTCACACAGAATGGGTTCAGTACCATTATCTATACAAAATATTAATAAAATAAATCTGTTTTTAGTATTTATAATGTCAATAGGAACTCATTATCCGTGAAAATTTCAACCGTCAATCATTTACGGTTCATGAGATACAGCCTGGTGACAGGCAGACAGACGGACATGGTCCAGTTATTACGCTTTTGGGTACGGAATCCTAAAAAGATAATATTACATTAGGCTTATATTACACGAAGGGTAGGGTGGAGATTCATGGTCCCCACACCCACGTCAATAGCTTTTTATTATTTTATTATTCCCATGCAGATTTAGACAATGGTAACCCTTTCTGTTTCTGATGATAAATGATTTATTTTACGTAAATAGATAGCCATAACAGGGGCTAAAATGACCCATTATACAAACGAGGTAGAGTAAATAGAAACGGAGTTATAATAAATTTTTAGCACCGTGTACGTTTTACTTTTCACTGCGATTGCAAAAAAATACAATATTAATTAAAAATAAAAAAAATTAGTTATAATTCAGTTTAATTTACAATTAGGGAAAAATTTCCAATTCCTTTTTTTTTAACTTCTTTTGTAGCAGTAAACTGCACGCATTCAACTGAAGCGCCGCTATTAGTTCCATTTTAAAAAATAAATATTCTATTTTTATTTAAAACAGGAAAAAGTCGAGTTTTTATTCGTGGTTATGGTACTTGTGTGTGGTACTTTTTCTTATTTTAGCCAACAGTCACAAATTACAAAAAAAGAAACGCTTCCCTTAGAAGAGGAGGGATTTTTTTCTCCCTCTAATTCGCTACAATGATTAGCTTTTCGAACAAGTGAAAACACTTACAAGTCAATATTTTTTTTTTTTATAAATATTGGTTCGAAGTTTTTTAGATGAGAAGAAAGGTTAAATTAATCTCACACAGGTCACAGTCTCTTCAAAAGTCCATAGTCTTGTTCAAATCATATAAAGACCACGTAGAATCAACTGAAATTGTCTTGTAGGGAAAGAATTACGCAGATATGACAGCCTCCGTGGCGTAGCGGTAGCGAACGTGGCCGCTGTGCAAGGAGACGCGGCGCGATCCCCGCGCATTGCAAATATTTGCATTTTTCGGAAATCGTGCAACTCAACTTAGAACATAAGGAGCTCAACGATTTGACGAACAATACCAAAGAAGAACGAAAATTAGAGGGGAGAGAGTGAGGTAAAGAAGAATTAAGATTATTATTTAGGTATAAATTCTAATGAGGCTAATGAAGCCTAGCCTATCTTGGAAAACGTGCTCAGCTATTTAATCTATCATAATTTAAAATAATAAACAGGCGTTGCTTTTTTTTGCGTTGCTGTCCCTACTCTTCTTGCATTGCAAGTAACTGTGTTAGTTATTTTTAATTTTCTACTTCTTATTTTATCCACTGTCATTTTTGCGGCTTGTCAATTTTTACGGGTTGCTTTTATTTTTATAATTACATTTTTTTTAAATAGGCTTTGTTTGGGGCTCGTCGTTAAATAACAACAGTCGCACAAGTCGACCGGTCAGGTTAAGCTGTGCTGGCAGCGGTTGTTCTAAGGATGGGTGACCATACATGCCATACCATCATGACAGGGACTGGACCAATTTGCCAGTGGAGGTATTTCCGTCGGACTACAATTTAAGTGTCTTCAAGGCTAGAGTGAATAGGCTCTTAATAAACTGGCGCGCTTTACCATCAAAGCTTGCATCGCTGCTTACCATCAAGCCGCACAACCACAAGCGCATCAACCGCAGTCAAGCACTATTTTATAATTTATAAAAAAGGGATGTGTTTACAAACATTTTAAACATACACAAACATTCAGACATTTCATTACATCAGAGGCTTTGTTTATTGTCACGTCTTACCATACAATTATTATTTAAAAAATATAAATAAAAATTACATAATCTTTTCTTCATTGTCATTTGATGACTTCGTTCAATTGTTATAGTGTGTTTATGACACAAATATTGCGTAATATTATTGATTCGCGAATTTCACGATGCGCTGGCTAGTGACTCATTTAATAAAATGCATGTAAGCAATAGTATTTAATAATCAACAATATTTTTACTTATATTCTACCACGAGGAGGAGACTTTTTTTTTATATGTGTTATAAACTAGTGCTTGACTGCAATCCCGCCTGATGGTAAGCAGTGATGCAATCGTTGATGGTAAAGCGCACTAGCTTATTAAGCCTATTCACTCAAAAAAAAACTGAGTGAATAGGAAGGAAGACGGCAGTTGAGCGAGGTGATGCAATGTTTAACCCAACAACACTACCAACGATGCTGGCCCAGAGGGTGATTGATCTGGAGACGCTCCATGACCAAACTCCCGACACAATAACATTAGGCACATCGTACCCGGCACACATCGCAACACAACTGCTCAGACCCGTCCTCCGTACGGCTTCACCAGACATCATGCCGGAATACGACGAATCGCTTGGCGGCAAGATTTTGTCTGGTGGGTGGTAACTTATGCCGGCGGCTGATGTTGTTGCCTACCACCGAGAAAACTACCTACCTACTAACGAGAGACTAGTGCCTGAGGTAGGATTGTGAAGAAGCCAGTGTGAGAGGTCAGCAGCCGAAGATATACAGGGTGTATCTGACATCGTAACGCAAACTTCGCGAAAAGGCTAGACCGCATGCCAGTAATAAAGATATTGAGAAAAGATTATGATAGGCATTTATGTCGTTAATGAACGATTACAGAAAATAGTGAAAAAACATGTTTAAAAAAATCCTTTGACCGTTGCAAGCGTGCCGCCGCCGTGCGGGTTTGTAGGTATGAGGTTGATCCCTGATGTGAACTCTATTAAATTAGCTGATAAGATACTTTTTCGAGTTTTGTTTTCAATGCGCTTTTTTGTGTAATTAGTGAATTAATTAATTTTTACTTTAAAAACTTATTGGGTTATAAAATTATAGCAATTATAAAAAAAAATGTATGTAGTTTTTTTTTCACTTTAGACCGGGTGAAAAATCTACTTACTTACTTTTTTTTTTAATCATTAAATGCTGATGAGAACTTCCACCACTGGGGGATTCAGAATCATGTACTGGATCCATGGTACTTGTTTGTGCGTCGATGTCAGACATCCTTTATACAACTGCCAAACATCAACAGTTGGGCAAGTGGCCGTCCAAGACATCAGAGATAAACAGCGTTATTTTTATTTTATTTACATACCTACAGTCTCCACACTCGATACATAACGAGACCGGATTAAAAAGTCTTCAAAAATGATTATATAATTCCAATTTCCAGTTCGATTCAACCATGTCAAACAGCGGTAAAAAATATTTATAGCAAAATGAATTATTATCTAGAAATATGCGTTAAAAATGTTTTAACCGAAAAATCGAGTTGACTTTCTAGAAATTTTTTACGCTATCTCTCTTGACGAGAGCTAAAAGTATCGAAATATTATATGTGGGTATCGCATGTTTCTGAAATATTAAGATAGGCACTGACCCCAATTTCCCTTGTTCAAAAACTAAATTAAATTTAAGTTAGTGCATATTTTTCTTTCAATTTCATTAAGAAAAGGACAGAAGATAAAATGACAGTTAGACCTGTCAAATTAGGGCACTCCTGACGTAAACTGGCGTACTTTTAGTCGCCATGTTAATCGCGTCTAAATTGTCTATGAAGTATCTTAATTTGACAGGATTGAACTAAAATGTTATCTTCTACACTTTCCTTAACGAAACGGAAAGAAAAAGATGCCACTTAACTTAAAATTAGTTTAGTATGTGAACAACAGAATCGGCGCCATTGTCGCCATGATGGCTTGTGTCAAGCATAGCAAAGTATTGGTAAAAGTTGGGAGCGCGGTCAATCAAAATGAGGTGTAGAAAGTTCGTCTAGACATTGCAGAACTTTTACGAGATTAATTACTATTCTGAATATATTAGAGATATGCAATAGAAAATGGAGGAATCGCGACATAACTAAAGCCACTAAAAAATAAAAAGATAGACGCTCTAGAAATGTGGTGTTGGAGAAGAATGCTTGGGGTATCATGGACCGAGTTTAGAACAAACGTTTCTATACTCCAAGAACTTTTTTTTTATCTGTTATAAACTAGTGCTTGACTGCAATCCCGCCTGATGGTAAGCAGTGATGCAATCGTTGATGGTAAAACGCACTAGCTTATTAAGCCTATTCACTCATAAAAACTGAGTGAATAGGAAAGAAGACGGCAGTTGAGCGAGGTGATGCAATGTTTAACCCAACAACACGACCAACGATGCTGCGCCAGAGGATGATCTGGAGACCCTCCACGACCAAACTCCCGACACAACAACATTAGGCACATCGTACCCGGTACACATCGCAACACAACTGCTCAGACCCGTCCTCCGTACGGCTTCACCAGACATCATGCCGGAACACGACGAATCGCTTGGTGGCAAGACTTTGTCTGGTGGGTGGTAACTTACGCCGGCGGCTGATGTTGTTGCCTACCACTGAGACCCGAGACCCGACACCGAGACCATAACTCGGCATCAAACAGCGTCTTTCAGAAATAGTACAGTCCCGTATACTCGGATTTTTCGGTCACATATCAAGGTGCAATAATGACTCCATAGAATGTTTGGTCGTCCAGGGCAGAGTGGAAGGGAACAGACCTCATGGAAGGTTATCAATGAGATGGACCGACCAAATCAAGTTGACAGTGGGGGGAACTGTTAATAAATGTGTCGTCCAACAGGGATAGATGAAGAGAGATCGTGCGGCGAGCTACATCAGCGTCTCGAATTCAGTCATAGTGGCCACAACCGTTCTGTTAAGAGCGAAACGAAGAAGAAGAACAGAAAATATATGTTTTCTATTCTATTATATATATATATAAATATATGTATCTTTAGGTATAATAGAAAACTTATATCTCAGACAGGAGCCCATAAGATTAGTAACAATATTACTTAACTAGGTGTTAGTAGGTTAAAGATACAGATGAAGGACAGGTCTGAGCAGTTGTGTTGCGATGTGTGCCGTGGAGGGTCTCCAGATCAATCTCCCTCTGGCGCAGCATCGTTGGTCGTGTTATTGGGTTTAACTTTGCATCACCTCGCTCAACTGCCGTCTTCCTTCCTATTCATTCAGTTTCTTTTTTGAGTGAATAGGTTGTTAATAAACCAGTGCGCTTTACCATCAACGATTGCATCACTGCATACCATCAGGAGGGATTGCGGCCAAGCACTAGTTTATAATTATTTAAAATAAAACAAAGTATGTATATTGAGATAAAGCGGAGAGACGAAATTCCACCACAGCAGGAGTGCAACTGATCTGCGCTGATAATATAATCATTAATTCTATAACCACAATAAACGTATCCATTTTCCATTTACATTAATCTTTATATAACCAGATGATTTTTTAATCAAAGGTTAACGTACGGGTCGACCCGGCTCGCTCAGTAAACTCAGGTCACATCAATATAAACAAACGAAGCTAATAGAATTTTAAATTTTAATAAAAACATGTTTCGATCTTTATCGCTGTATCTTTTGTCGATAACGTTTATCGTAGAATCTTTTATCGATAACATTTAGTGTTGCATCTTTTGTCGATAACATTGTGTCGATAAGCGTCGCATTTATCTTTGCTGCACGGTTTTTGTGTCGTCAGCTGGTCTGGTGGACCGTTGGATTCAGGCACGATTTACGAGTTGTACCTATAGGCTTTAGGTTTAAACCCAGATAGCAGATTGTGGATATTAATTCATTACTACTGCTCTTGAAACGGCGAAGGAACATATTGTAAGTACCCATTTTGTTTTTCACTTTCCGGAGGAACCTTCAAAAGGCGCCTGGTCTTTGGGGATAAAACCAGGGGGTGTGGGATTACCCACTATGAAAAAAGGAGTAGTCACCTGGAAGGGGCACCGTTGCCTGTCTAAGACTAATTGGTTCCCCCTCTATGCAATGGCTATGGGGAGACTGTAAAGGGATCTCCCCAAAATCTGACTGCAAGGCAGAGCCACATTTGTGCCGCTTTCCCTGACGTCATTCAGTAGACCAACAGAGTCCTCATTCTAATCGTCTGCGATATCAAACCACCACCATCAAATGACACCATGTAATACAACCATAAATTCGAAGATTATTATATGACACCTACCGAACCGTAGTGGTGGTCTTATTTTATTTGACGATTCGACCCTAAAAATCTGATTTTCCCCTCCCCCTGAGACCTGACTCCCCCATCAGATCTGATTCCCCCACAGATGCTAGGTACGCCCCTGCTTAAATATTTGGTAGAAGGCTATACTATACATAGATGATGAAAATCTGACTTGCCCCTCCCCTCTCAGACCTGACTCCCCCAAAGAAGCTAGGTACGCCCCTGCCAACATAGTTGGTAGAAGCCTAGACAGATAATGATGACCATATCTTGTTATGACGACTGAAAATTACTCATTTCCCTTGGTTTCATACAACTATCGCGTATAGATAAGCGTTTCCTTTATTACTTAGAGTTGTTAGAAATCTTGTATTTATTTATTGAATGGTACAGTCAC